>OX457086.1:14642921-15242921 GCA_949752835.1 Empis stercorea
AAAAAAAATTATATTATAAAAAAAATAAAATAAAAATGGTAAAAAAAAAAATGAAAATTATTATTCAAAGCAATAAGGATACCCCAATCAGGATACAAGCTAAAAGTACAGAGAAAAAAAAAATTTTATTCATTATTATTAATTTCGTTTCCTTTAATTTTCTGTTACCCTTCAAAATTTCCACTTGAATTTTTATTTTTAAATATAGTTGTTTAGAGGTCATCATTACAATCAAGATCAATAATTTAACGAGAGTAGAAAATTAAAGGACGACCAGACGGATATGAGAGCAGAAGAATGAAATTACAGCACGTAATTTTAAGTATATAAGGTACCTTCAAATTATTTTTCTTATTTTTTTATATTTATGTAGAAAAAAAAATTTAAGGAAGAGGATATTATAAAATATTAAATAAATCGATTAAAAATTAATGAGAGAGATAATTTTTTTTTTTTATGGAAATTTAAAAGGAAATGGGTTAAAAACAATTCAAGAAATTTCCTTAAATATTTTTATAAAAATTATTAATTAATTCATTCAATTTTATGATAATTTACAGATAATAAAATTGCAATCCTTATTGACAAATTTGAAAATAATGAAAGTCATAATTTTGTTAGAGGGATAATTTAGTTTTGTTACTTATTTCACTATTTTTCTTATGAATTTTTATTATATTTCAAAATTATACTTTAATAATCATTGTCACTTTCAAGTATAAGAAAAGTAAAAATTCTCAATTTTCCTTTTTCAGTAATAAAATTTTTCATTTAAATACCAGGATTTAATAAAATATTTTACGGAAAAAAATTAAATTTAAAAATTTATCCTTCAAATCTCTATAAAATTTAAATAAAATATAATTAAATTCCCATTTTTCATATTTATTTTTTCTTCATCAGCTTTTCCTTCTATATAATATCTAATCCATAATGAATAATTTATTTCTTTTTTTATCAATTTTTTTTACCCAGCCCCTGGAAAATTCAAAAAAAAAAAAAAAGAAAAGAAAATATAATTAAATCGAAAATATAAATATTATATGTACATAATTATTTAATGCAAAATATCTAATACATAATTAGAATTTTTATCGTCGTCATTGGGTAATACAAAATACAATTATTTTCCCAAAAAGGAAAAACTTAATTTTCCCATTTTCCACTTTTCTTTTTTTTTATGCATACTTAACATTCAAAAAGAAAATCCATAATTCAAGGACATATACAAAACCAAGAATAATAATAAAAAAAAAAAATAATATTATAACGAAAAAAATATTTAAGGAAACAAAAAAAGCAAAAAAATCTTTTTCATTTCCATAAATATAAGAAAATTTTAACTAAAAAGAAAATATCTTTTATGACAATAAAGGATAATTTTATATTTTGAGAAACGAGTTTTGATTTTTATATGATCATAGCATTTCGATTTAATATAAAAGGACTCTTATTTTATATATGTTATTCCATTATACATTTATTAAATCATATTTACATATAGTTTCATAGTCCAAGATTTTCGGTTCATTATGCAAATTTGGAATAACAAAAATTTAAAAAATGTTAATTTATAACGATTTAGTTTTATTTAAGAAAATATTATGCAAAATGTATTAATTTACAAGGATAGTTGATTTTATTGGTTTGAAATACGCAGAGGACTGTAATTAACTGGTCAGGTCAGGACTACAATTAGGTGAAGTATAATTAATATTTCTAATTTTTTAACACAATTTTTGAAAAAAGACAAATTCTGAAAGAAGAGAGATTTAATAATATATTTATTGACTTAAAAAGGAAAATTCCACATTAAAATATTAATTTAAAACCATGTTGTAGTATACAACACTATACAAACATGATCGGTGTTAAGGTATTTGCAATTCTATAGCTTTATTTATATACATAAGTCAAGTTGAATCATTAAACATGCATCATACAACGTTACTACATATATTACGATTACATAAGATATCGTGATCCTGTCATGATCAGTATTTTATTACTAAAATTCATACTTTTCAATTATAACTATAATAAAAATATTTCTAAATTCAAAAATTTAATTTTACCAAAAATTTTGAATATATTTTTTTAAATAAATTCAAAATTTAATTAATACTTTTCAAAATAACCATAAATGTGAAAATATTTTATTTATTTTGTACAACCTGTTTCTTTATCAATTTTTCCTCCATTTTTCAATTTCTGTTTTAATTTGTAGTTTTATAGTTAATTTCTTTAAAAAAAAATTATTGCAAAAAAAAAAAATTCTAATTCCATTATTCATTTTGTGCACATAAATTAATTTCACATGAGAAAATTTTTAACAGAGCAAGAAAAAAAAACTAGAAATAAAAACCATAAAAGATTTTTTTTCAAAAAAAAAAAATAAACTTTTTCTCTCGGTACTTTGAGTAACATACAAAAAAACATATAAAAAAAGCAGCATAAAAATTTTTTATGTAACTAATGAAATTTTTTTTTTTTTATTGTATGATAGTCCTGACAGGGAAATTATACATGAACTCAGAATATATTACATAACAGCTACACACATTTATATGAAAGAAAAAAGTTGGATTGAAAATATTAAAAAAAAAAAAAAATGAAGTAAAAAGGATTGAAAGGCTTTTGATGTAGTTTACGCTGAAGGGTAGATTATTTATAGTAAAAAAAATGTCAATTAATACATTGAAACATTAATTGGGGCTCAACATGATTTTTATATTTATTTTTTTAAAATAAAGGTTGTTACTTTAAATTGATTGGATTAAAATTATTATAAGAGATAATTTTTAAATTTTCATATTATTTATACATTCTAGCACAATCATAGTTAGTGTCATATGGGCTTAGAAACGTTACTGTTCATTGTTGCTAGCAAAATACTGCAAAAATACTACAAATTTTAGACATTGTTATTACAAAAGCTATACATATTTTGATTTATAATATTTAAATTCCAGATTCTAAGCAATTCAATCAAATACGTAATCCAAAAAATCTACTGCAAATTGTATTAGAATAATTATAAATATAGTCCAAAATTGTTTCTCCATAAACATTTTACTTAATACTTACCATTAGTAATTTTCTATACTAAAGTCAAAAATTGTTAACTAATTACAAAATTTTACAAACCACAAATTTCAAATGTACATGATTTGACTATCATAAAAATAAAAATTTGAATGATATTCATAAAAAAAAATAACATAAATTTTCACATATATATTAAATTATATGCTAATTTTCAAGGATAACAATAATTTTATATAATTTTTTAGAATTATGCGCGTGCAGCATAAAATAACCTATTATAATAACTAAATCCATATAATTTTCACACACAAAAATTGTGCTTTTATTTCCTTTTTTTGTGGATGGAAAATTATATAGTAGAGTGTAAAAGGTAAATTGATTTTATTTTATGTTAATATTTACTATATTTTTTTTATGTAAAAAATTTTAAATTTTTCTACTCGTATATATTAATTATATATTTGATTATTAGAAATGAAAATAATCATAATTATTTTGTTATACATATTTTTTTATTACATAATTTGAGTAAAAGGTGATGATTATTAGTTTTCAGGTATACCTAAATATTGTTAGAAGCTCAATATAAGATATTTATAGAAATTATTTAAGTATTTAAGTAGATTTATGCTAATTTATTTATAAGGAACGTAATATTAATAGTTAATAATTTGAACAAAGTATGTCACTTTCAATATTGAAATTTGCTACAAATATATCATGGTATAATTATAATCTTAAAATATGAACTGATTGTGGGTTGTAGTAATATAATAACACTGTTCAAATTGCATTATGTGTAGTAATCTCTGTAAATTCTGTAAGTAAAAAAAAAAACTTAATCTGGCATATAAATTTTAAATATTTTGATTATAAACATTCTCTGTTTCGCTGTTATTGCTGTTTCATTTCTATATACATATAATATATTCCTTGCCACTTAAATTTATTTATTTAAGCTATGTACAGACAGAAAGTGAAAGGATTATTTCCCATATAAATTTTCAGGTTGTGAAAAAGTCGGGAAATTTTTTTGAAATTTTTTTCAAAAAGTAGTACATACTCGACGTGAAATGAAAATTATTTATCAGAGACATAAACCTTAAAATAATCAAATTTTTCACAACTATATTAGGTCTGTTCGTTAGCTTGCTCAGGTCACATAACCCGAGTAGGTTAGGTTAGGTTGTGTTAGGTTGAGTTAGAGTAAGTGACGTCACAGATCACTTTAGGTTCATTTGTGACCCAAACCCAAATTCTGTTCGCTTGCTCAGATCAAATCAGTTGGAATTTTTTACATTTTGCTGCCAAACATAAACATAATTAAATCAAAATTTAAATCAAAGCGGCTTTGATATAATTTTAAATTTTTCGTATGAATGACATATTAAATATACTAACCTATTCGACTCTATCTATTTTGGAAGGTTAGAAAAAAGCAACTCCAAGTAGATCGGATCAAGTTCAAAAAAGCTAACGAACATAGAGTATACTGGACCTAAACTAACCTAACGCAAACGAACACGATCAAATTGACACATATTGATCCAAGTAACTTGTATCAAGCTAACGAACAGACCTATTAATGATCTGTACATTTAATTGAACGTGAAAAATTTGAAAAAATAATATTTTGACGTTTTTATTTTCAAATATTTTAAATTTTATGAATTACTGAATTATCAATTTCAATATGATTGAAAACGATTATGTTGCTAGACGAATATGAGTTTGAAGAAAAAACATTATATGTATTTGACTTTTTACAATAAATAAATTTGACTTAAATTTGGCTTTTCTTTTTTATTTTGTCAATTTCAAATTGCAGTCAAAATTTTCACTAGGTTTAAATGTACAAATTTTAAATAATTTTTTCACGACCTTTTCACTTTCTGTATGTACATAGCTTTAGCAATAAATTTATATAATTTTCTGACCATACGTTGAAAGATTTTCAATATATTTGTAACAAAATTTTGGTCTACCATTTCATTCATACTATATTATGATTAACGAAATATATAAAATATAGAAGGCTTAAGAGGTCAGAATGCGTGTTCCAACATCTGAGAGCGACACTGGGGTAAAATGACGGTGGACGGCTATAAATTTTATTCCTAAGCCACGTACTATTTGGTGTAAAAATAGAAGTCGTGACGTCACTCGTTATTCTCAAAAATTTTATTGCGAATTTATCATTTTTATTGCATAATTTATTTATTTATTTATAATTTATAATTAATTATAATTTAAATAATATTTAATTTTTTCTTAGAAAGCAATAAAAAATTTTACAAACCCGAATGACGTTACGACTTCCATTATTACACCAAATAGTACATGGCTTAATTATTAAATTTATATCCGCCAATTGTCATTTTATCCCAGCGTCGCTGTCAGATGTTGGGATCAGGCATTTATATGGAAACATAACCTCTTTAGGCTTCTATATTATATAGTTCGTTGATTATGATTCTAAAATTTAAGTCGGTCAATGTGACGATAGAAAATAATTGTTCGACAAATAAAATTTACAGACAATTTATTCGCCTTTTTATAGTTCATTCTATAAAAATTTAATATTTGTTTCTTAATAGAAAATCATAAAATTTTCTTCAAACAAAAATAAACTAAACGCTCTCTAGTCAATTTAAATTACAACAATTATATTAAGCATATATATAATTAAGTTATAAAACATAATTTTATGTAAATTCATATAAAAAAGGTTAAGTATATAAATATACAAGTATTTTTTAAAATAATATCGTTAAATACTTAAATGACTTTATACAAAATAAATATTTCAAACTGGGTAAATATATACGTAATATAAAAGAATATATTTATATTATATTGAAACATACTTTATTTTTATTTTTTTTTGCATAAAACTTTTATATAAACATATAATAATAATATTAAGTATTTCATAAATTTATATTAAACACAAATTCCCATAAATTATTCAGTGCATTACTTAAAGGAACATATTGTTCATAAAAAGCCAAGGCAAAAAAAAAATTATGATCTGAGCATAACTTTCATTATATATATTATATACCAAAAAAAAAGGTAAAATGGAAATTTTTTCCCTTTCTATAATATTTTCTTTCATCCATATATTTTTCTTGTTGTTTTATCTTAACTACCGAATGTATTACAGAGAAGATTTTCTTTATTTTTTAAAGAATATTTATATCTTTGGTTAAATGAAAATAAAAGTATCTTTAAAGATATTGTATACATAAGTATATATATATATATACCTTCATCTGCTTTTTGCTGTTTGTTAATTTACCTGATTTCTATCCATCTCAATTTATGTATATATATAATATGATCATATTTTTTTATATATACATAATATAAATACGTTTTATTTTTGTTTAAAAATTATATATTTTTATATTATCTTAAATATTCAACAGGACTATATACAAAACATGAAAAATATTATAATATATATAAAAAAATTTCATAATTTATATTCATTTTTGTTCACTTTTTATGAAGAAGTATTTAGTAGCAAAAGCATTTTATATATATATATAATTTTTTATTATATTAGAGAAACATTAAATCAAAATTTATATTTTATAATTTATAAATTTGATAAAAATGTATATATATTAAATAGGATTAATACCATATATACTTTGTTTATTTAAATATATTTACCAAGAAAATGGAAAGTGGTACGAAAATTTACTTAAAGAAATAATATATTTATATTAAAAGGATATATTTTGTATCCTTTGTTTAAGTGAATGGAAATTTAATAGAAAATTGTTTAAGAAACTCTTAATTTATATTATTTTGTTTCACGAATTTTTTAGTTTTACAATACTTAATATAATTGGTTACTAAATGAATGGAAGTGTGGTAATGTGTTATGTTAGTTTTTAAGACATTTTTCGTAATTTTAATTTAACTAAGCTTCTTTCATTTTTAAACCATAATTTTTATTTGTATATTTATATTCCTAATTTATGAATGCAAAAAATTTCATTCTAAACGTTTATAAACATGCAAAAAAACAATTAAATTAAATTATTATATTTAACATAAAAATATCAAATTAAATTTGAATTATTAATATTAGTTAATAATTAAATAATTAAATAATTCTTTTAAACTGTTAAATAGTTAATAATTTTAATAGAAAATTGAAATACATTGTAATTTCGTTCAGGTAAAATTGTTTCCTATAAAGTTCATCTACAAATTATAGCTAGAAAACCAAACTTTTTAAATGAAAATATTTTTAATAAAACTTTATTTTTATCTTTCAATCAAACATTTTATTTCATATATAAATTTCAATTCCATAATAATTGTCACAATATTCAATTATTTGTTTGAATATTAATTTTATATTATACCATATAGATCCTTTTTTTTGTCCTTAATTCTCCATCAGATTTTCCACACTATAATATGTCATTCAATCTGATATTTTTTTTTTTTCACTAGAATAGAAACAAAGCATAAGTAAATAAATAAATTGATTTACTTCTCTTATCGAAAGAATTTTCCACTTTTAAAAATATTTTTTTGTTTGTTTGTGAAATGTCAATATAGATTTTGATTTTTAGTATTTGACTTTTAAATCTTTTATTTAAATCCATTTAGAACAGTTCATTTTTTATTTCTCTTCTACTTCTTGTTTATCCTTTTACCATAGTTTGTATATTATTGCTTTTTTTTGTATCTATTATATCCTTTTAGGACAAAATAGAAGAGAAAAAAAAATACTGATATAGGATAAACACCGAAAAACAAAAAGTTAAAAACCATATTCTGATGACATGTAGCAGAGTTGTTAAAAGTCAACCCTTTATCATTTCAAATAAAACAAAGATAAAATTCTTGCAACCAGCATAAAAAAGTATATTTTTATGCTGACTTCATTTTATGAAAAATCTTATTGGTTTATTAAATAATAAAAATGAGTTTGTTGGGAGTAATATATCAATTTATTCTTTAATATCAAACATAAATTATTAGTAAAATAATTGATATAAATGCCATCAAGTCAATTGAAAATTTTTAATATAGTTTTTTTTTTTTGGAAAAAAAAATTTTGTTGCGTGATTAATTACAGTTTTCTGTTAAAATTTAATAAGTTTTTTTTTAAATGTAATTTACTTTATATTCGTAAAGGTCAAGGATAATAATGTAATGTAAATTTATTTAACCTTTAACCGAAAATCAATATATAAATATTAAAAATCTGTAGGCTGTTAATTGTATTTAAATAATTTCAAAATTAATGTAAAAATAATGTAATTTTCTTGTTTAAATTGTAAATTTTCCTTATAGCATATGGAAAATAGATTAATTTATATTATTTACCAATAGTTAATGTAATTACATATATAAAAATTTTGGGTTTATGAAATGTTAGGAATTAGTAATGAAAAGCATATAGTAATAGACTAAAAGAAATTCAAGTTTCATTTGAATCTGAATAGCTATAATAATTTGTAATATTTCCAGATCGAATTCGATATTTGCAAAATTAATTTTATCAAAAAAGAAATCTTCTTTTTCCAAATTAAATTCGCCATTTCTCGACTTAAAATAATAATTGTGCCGGTGATAATGAAAGTGATCAAGCCAAGAATCCAAAAAAATACATTTTTTGATTATTTTGCGTATAGTTACAATATTATGATCTGAGGCATAATCATACAGAATTAGTAGAGAGCGAACCGTTAGCTTGACTTAGTTTTTTGATTCGTTTATCATTCGTATTTTTCAATTAATCCAAACATTAATCTATCTCAAAACGAAAAATATATGACTTAGACCACTTTCATAATCACCGGCACTATATTAAAACGAATGTGAACCAAAAAAATATACTTTACGAGTTTATATTTCTTCAAATTAGAAATAGACATTATTCAATTTCATTCAATATTTCATATTTGAATCATTTTAATTTAAAATATTTCAATTTTACAAAATAATTAATTTCATTTAAATTTTTTTTCAGTAAATTTATATTTATTACAAAAGTTGTGGAAATTATAATGCAATTAAAATTTTTTTATCTAATTAAATATCTTTTTACTATTCAATCTAAAGAGTTTTTGTTAATTATTAAACTATACTCTAAAGATATTTTAATTATTTAACATTTTCATAACACAAAAATTCTCGTTAACAATTAAAACAAAATATATAAAAATGTCTGACGAAATTAATAAAACATTTAATGGAAGGACACAGACTGAAATATTTATGTTTAAGGATAATATTACAACAACAACAAATAGAAGCAAATTAGTTTATATTACCCAAATATGTTTACTTAATGACATTCTGCAACTATATAACTGAAAAGTTTTTATTTTATTTTTTTTGGAAAATTCTGAATAGAAAAGTTTTCATATTAAAAGTTTCCATAATAATTTGTGTTGATACATATTTTTTTTTAGTATATTCTGTAAGCACTCTTCTTCTTCTTTTTGATATTATTAATATTTAAATTTCAATTTTTTTTTATAGATTTCCTTTTATGTTTCTCATAAATCATAACTAAAAAACGTTGTATACATATTTCTAAAAATGTAATTAAAAATTCCTAGAAATTTGTAAAATTATGATATTTAAATTGGATTTATATATGATAGTATGATGGAAATGAAAAGTTTACCACATTATTGAAACAAAAAAAAAGTTTATAATGAGAGAAAAATTTAAAAAAAAAAATAATAAAAAAATATTTTCTGTTTATTTGTCCGATTTTTTTTTGTTTCACATTTTCTGTAATGATATTTACATTAATGGTTCAACCGTATTAATATTTTCAACAATCATATTTGATTTGAAATTTTTAAACTTATTTCCAAAAAAAATAGATGCAGAGATTTTAAACATATAGATATAGACCTCTCCCTAATACAGGACGTACGGCGTCTGTCAAAATTGTTTTATTTTGTATGAGAGCTCACGAAATAAAACGTCAAAACTGTTTGTAGTACTTAATATACGCCCGTAAAAATTGGAAATTACAATTGTCGGCGTTCGTATGCCGCGTATTTCGGGAGCTCTCCTGCAAGTAAAACGATTTTGACAGACGCTATACGCCGTACGTCCAGTATTAGAGAGAGGTGATACTGTGACGAGGACGGTAAAATTGTATTCTATACGATAAGCAAATTTTTTAATCAAACCTTTACCATTAATAGATGTAAATATTTGAATTAGAACATTGTTTAGTTATAATTTCAATAACAAAGTTAAACTGTAATGGTGAATTTTAAACAATCTTAACAAAGTCGTAATAATCTTTTAATAACATTTTTCTCATTTTCTTGGAAAATTAAAATATCCTCATATACTTTACTTAGTTTTAGAATTTAGATGATCTTGAAAAATAAAAAGATGAAAAACCACTACATTTTACATACATTTAAGAATAAAACAAAATATTGAAAAGAAAATTCGAAATGAATTTTACACAATTTCCCGTAAGGCATAATAATAAAAGAAATATATACTCTTAAAATAAATGAAAAATGTAAAATTTGCCAAAGACATTTTCAACAAAACGAAATGAAAAAAAAAAATGAAAATTAATTTTTTTAACATGCTTACATTTTTTTTTTCTTCTTATTTTTGTAGTTTGTTACCAAAATGATATATTGATTTTGTACCTGTAAAGGTTTGCCAATACGTTGTTAAATATTGAACAATTTTCTTTTTTCCTTGAAAAACTTAATTTTTTTCTCTCATATTGCAAAGAAACACATACATATATATGTATGTACATATTTTGAAAAATAAATATGTTTCTTTGCCTTGTTTGTTGTTATCCTTTTAACTAAACTGTTTGTAAAAGCATATTTAATGTTATATATATTTTTTTTAGTTACCATTTTATGTCTTTTAATATGTATGTATTTTCATTTATTTATATTTATTTAAAGGAATTTCTTGTTGTTATTTGTCGTTCCACTCAATTACTCACATTTCTTACTACTAAGATACACAGATATTTTTGCTGAGCTATCGATGATGTAGTTTTTTTTTTAAATTGGACGTATCTCTAAAAATAAGTGAATTGGGATAGATATGTTACTATTTGTAGTATTATACTTACATTAATTTATTAGAAATGAATTTTATAATATTAAGACATTTGTCGTTTTCGAGGAGTCAAATCAAGAGGCAAACGATTACATGATTGAATAATAAGGCCACTATAAGTATTGGTAGTAATTTAATTAAATTACCTGACCAAAAGCAAATTGACTATACTAACAATTTATTAGTTGCACTTTGAAGAAAAAGTTTTTTAGTTATGTTAATCTCCTGGAAATTTGTGAACAGTGACTTAGGGACGATTCAAAATTCAAAATTCATGGTATATTTCTTTATTATTTTCTATTAATATTGAGAATATATTTAAAATATGTTTTGTATTGGTATATAATATCTTTTTACAGATCATTTTTACGAAAATAGACCACGATAAAATTTTACTGTAACACGTAATATACTGTAACACAACAACAACAAAAAAAAAAGGTTCAATTTTCTATTTTTTTTTTCCTGTTGTTAAATATTTAAATTTAAGAAAAATAAAATTAAAAGCTATTAATCATGAGCTTATTGAGGTATAAACAGGCATCAGGTATATTGTGGCAACACAACAATATATAGAAGGAAAAAAAAATATTGGAAACGATTAAGGATGAGTTTTTTTGGAGTGTAAATAAGGATATTTTTTTAATGGTTTTTAGTTACGTTTTTTTTTTCTTCATTTTTTTTTTTTTTTTTGTAAAAGGCAAATTATTGTATAGTGTAAATGGGAAAAAATTGTGAATGGTGCTTAAAGTGACATCTTGCATAAAAGAAGGAAAATTGAATGATTTATTGAGTGTAAAGAATTTTAAGTTTATTTATTTTTTCATACTATTTATAATAATGTGAAAGAAAAATGTAAAAAATCAAATACAATAGTAGATACACTGAAAATTATTTCAAAGTTTGTTTAAATTTTTGTTAGATTTTATGGAATCTAAAAGTTATTAATAAAAATATATATTAACTTAATAATATTTTTAATTTTAATCTAGAAAACCAATAATGCTTATATATTGAGCTAACTAATATTATAATATTAGTTATAATATTTTCAATAATTAAAATTAACTACTAAATTATTTCGTCACCTAAACTAATGTATATCATAATTAATTAATTGAAAATTTATTCAATAAATGTAAATATAAATGATGAATTTAATTAAATAATAAATGTAAAATTGAATATGTCAAAAATTTTATTGAACTGTAACGATTTGCGTATAAAAATATTTGAAGAAATTTAAAAATAATTAATTTAAATCTAATCCCAGCAATTTTAAAAATTTCATATAATTATATATTAATTCTTCAAAATTAACAGAATGAATTAATTCAATGCTCTTTTAAATCATATATATAATGAGACTTCTCTATCATAATTTTCTTAGTTAATAAGTCCTTAGTTAGGACACTTTGGAAAATATAGAAAGTTTATTTATGCAAAAGTAATATTACTAAAAACTCAGTAAAAATTATGATAGAGAAGTAAAAATTGTCTATTTCAGTAAAAATTATGATAGACAATTGATTATTTATAAAATAAAAAACTAAATTTATAATTTCGAACAATCCCCAAAGGGTATGTAATTTTCTAACTCGCCAAAGTGTATGCAATAACAGATTTTCATTTTATAAAAATGATTTTAAAACAAATCAAAAAATTTTACATAATTATATATTTAAATATGAACCATTTTTTTTCGTTTCAGTGTAACCATCTATTTCTTAACCCATAATAAAAAAAATATATAAAATGTTATATATATTCTGAGTGGAGGTTTTTCTGAAAATTGGTTTGTTTTTGATGGTTTCAGAAAGTAAAGTGAAATTATAATGTATTGATATAGTAAAAGTATGTTCCATAATAATGATGATCGTTGAAAAGAAATGATTTCTTTTTTTTTTTTGCTTTTATTATTTAAAATTCGTCCTCAACAAAAGATGAATTTATATTACAATTCATATAACACGCATTTGCAATTGAAAAGAAAATTCTCTTTAACTTTCAAATTTATAATATTATTATTTTTTTTTTATACATATATATTTTCACAACAAAAATATTGAAGAAGAAGAAGAAGAAGAAAATGAATCTTGTTATCGTGGGTAAGTAAATTCATATATATATATTATATGGTTTTCAAAAGATTTTTATTTATAATTTTTTTTTTTCTTAAAAATTTAGTATGTATTATTCAGTATATTATTATTTTTTTGCTTCTTTTATCGGTTATACACAAAAGGCGTTATAAAATTCCATTAAATATAAATGGAAATTATATGTTCAGTTTTCTAATAAAGCATGAAAAAATATATAATACATATTACATAAAAAAAACATATATTTTACTTATCAAACTTAATATATATTTATAAATTATACAAAATAAAAGAAACAAAATATGAAATTATAAATTATATTTACATTTTTAATTTGAAAATATATTTTTAATATAAGAAATTACAATAATCGTTTTAATTTAATTTAATTATACTATTAAAAATATAATGCTTTATTTAAAAATATGATCCTGGACCAAAAATTTACAATATATACTTAAGACTAAAATTATCTTAATGTCATTTTCTTTAATTATACCTAAAAAAATACAAAAAGGATATTCACTGATAATGTTTGTTCTTCATTTTTCAATTTACACGAAATGTCAATCATATTTTCAATTTACCTATCATCTTGTTAGAAATAACATCAACATATAATATTCAAAATATTCATTTTTCTATAAAAAATAAAATATCCTCTTCAACTTACTCAGGACCATTCAGAGTTATACAAACTATAAATTCCAAAACTAATCAGAAAAAAAAAACTTATTTACTAGAAAATGGTCAAAAATTCATAAATAAATAACTAATATATAATTTAATATTAATATTTTAATAGTTGACATAAACACTAATAATATGAATCGCTCATACAAATATAAAAAAAATTAGAGTAGAAAAATATTATAATTTCTTCCTTTTTTATTATTATTATTATATTTTTGAACCAGATGAATGGCCCAAATTAAGGCAACAGATTTTCGCCTAACTTTGTTATGTTTATTTGGCTATAAATCATATGAAAAATATAATTTATTCTTTTCTTCCAAAAAAAAATGTTTTTCCTTCTCTATTTTGTATATTTCAATACATTATATAGACACATAAAAAGGACTAAAAGTCCTTTCATTTATTTTCTATATAAAAAGAGTGTAGAAAATATATTTTTTTTTTCTGTTCATCTTATTTTTTTTTATAGCTATACTTTTCTGAAATTATATAGAGAGATAAAAAAAAATTTGCGTGCGTATGATGAGTAATTTTAGGACTTTAACAGAAAACAGACAAAAAAAAAATTGTAATACCGAATTATGGAAAAATTTAATGTTATATATTTTTTTTCTTCTTAATATCCTTAAATTATATAATTATTTATTGTGATTTTAACAAAATGTATAATTCATTGACATTAATAAGTTATTAAAATTTTACTACATAGAAAAGTGTTTAAATTATATTTTTATCCAAATATTTTTTATAAGAATTTTCAATTTTAATTTAAATTTTAAAATTTAATTATAACTTTATTTAATTATCTACTAAGGTAAATAGACTGATTTTCAAAACAAAATTCCTTAAAAAAAAACTATTTGTCCATTAAAATTTTCTAATGAAAAAAAGTGTCCTTGTACAAATTTTGAATTTAACCAAAAAACTCTTTTGTATTAATTTACAAAATAAAAATTACATTTATGATCAAAATATAAAATTTCATTTTAAAATAAAAATTAAAAATATTCAAATTATAAAATTACATTATTTATTATACACATAGACATGAACAATTCAATAAAGGATACAATTTTCTAATTAACTTTTTCCATTTCCCAAAAAAAAAAACTTAAAAGCATAAGTGGTAAAAGAATATTTTTTTTCTATGAAATTTAACTAACACAAAAACTTTATTTATTAATCTGTAAACCAAAAAAAAAAATGAAATTTTAAAAGCACTGATATGTTATCCTAATACATATATATAGTACAATTCTATATTAGTTAACATGATGTTTAAAATTATCCTTTTTTTTTCACATATATATACCAACAAAAAAAATGGATATAATTTTAATTTGCATATACACATAAATATTATACTCGTACGTTTTGGTATACCAAAATTTTTCATTTTCATTTTTCTTTCAACTTTTTTTTTTTGGAACAATTTTAATTTTTTATTGTAAAGTATCCTTGACAACATCTTCAGTCAACTAGAACACAATTTTCATAATAATAAAAAAAAAAGTATGTTAATGCTCGTTACATAAATATAATATGTCTCTAAGTAACTTGTAAAAAATATTAACAAGAAGAATTACTCATTAAATAAAATATTTTTATATTATTTTTATATTAAAAAAAAAATTTTAGAATTGAAAATTTACAATTAGAAATTTATTTATATTTCACTTTACCGGATAATTTCCTTTAAATTGAAAATTTGTCACACAAATTTTCTTTATACAAAAAAAAACATTACATTTAGGAACTTAAAACTGAATACTGAATATTTATAATTAAATCGACCAATAATTTGATTATTAATAATTATTATTTTTCTTAATAAATTTCATTTACCATTTTATATCCATCATAAATTATTTCAAACAAACTCATAGAATTCAAATTTTGTTTTTACTTTATAGATGAAAACATTTTTTTTTTTTACATATTCTCATTTTATTATAGAAATTGAAAAATACAATGAATTTTTCTTATTTTTTTTTTTTTTGGAAATTCTTTTGGGACTTTTAACAATATTTAGAATATATAGAATGTACATGTGTATATTCAAAGATTTTACCTGTCAGTCTTATCAGAAGTCTGACTGATTGAATGATTTAGCATAAGGTATTTGGGGAATTGTAAACCAAAATATATATATATATATATAAAACTTATTTTATACTGTTTTTAGATTATAACCAAACCAAAAAAGAAAATAGAAAATCTGAAGATAAATAGAAATGATTTTATACATATAAAAATATCAGATTTTTATCA
This sequence comes from Empis stercorea, assembly GCA_949752835.1. Lineage (NCBI taxonomy): Eukaryota > Metazoa > Arthropoda > Insecta > Diptera > Empididae > Empis > Empis stercorea. The sequence continues at coordinate 14,659,142 of OX457086.1, forward strand.
ATATTATTCACTCACGCCATTTTTTTATTCCTACAAGAGAAAAATAATATAAAACAAAATACGGAATAATATTTAAAATTATATAAATAATTTATGTTAGATGAGGATTGTAAAAAATTATGTATATGAAATTTAATTTAAAGAAAATTTTTATTTTAAATTTTCTTTTTCTTATAATTTTCAGGCTGGCATATATGAAAAACAAATAACATTTTAATGTTGAGAATTTTTAATCTTCTTCACATTTTTTTTGGTATTATTTTTTTTTTTGTGAAATTTCATTGAAATCAAATCAGTTTTGTTTCACTATTTTCAACATTTATATCACATTTTTAGTAATAATTCGAGTATCGAAGTTATGTAAATATGGGAATTTTTATTTTTTTATGAGTTAATTCGAATTAGAAAGTTGTTATTAATTAATAAAAACTTTATTTCTAAAATTAAATTAAAATCCAAAACGAAATTTTTCAAATTATTATTCCCGCAAATTAATTGTTTTAAAATTATATGAAATATTTTAGTTTTGTCGCATGACCCCGCATTTTATGTAAATGTAAATTTGGGTAAAAATTCATTAGATCCACAGATATAAAAGCAAACTTATTAATCTTAATAAGTTTTCAATTCATTTATAATCCAAAAAAATATGCCTTTTGCGATGGTTTGGCACAAAAATGGCCCGCTAACAAAATGTTCTAAACTACTAAAATAAAATATTGAAGTTTACAATTTTCTATATTTACAAATATGTATAAAGTATAAAGTGATTTATCAAAGGACCTTACCTTATTTCCAAACTCTAAGTTAAATATTTTTTGAGGTTTCAAGGATTTTATTTATTCTCTGCAAGGATATTATAACAAAACAACTACAAAAATAAATTGTAATGGAAATTGTAATTTGTTTTTGTTGTTGTTATTGTTTCAATATCTTGTGGAAATTTTTAATGTGTCCTGGGCATTAAACTTTAGATAATATTTACTGTATATACTAAAACTAAAATTCACTTAATTTTTTTTTGTTATACAATATTTCTTTTGATCTATCTACATATAGATATTTTTTTTTTTAGGTTAAGAATTCCATTACTATCCAATTATCCTGAGGAAAACTTTCTTCATTGTCAAATTATAGAAAAGTTTTATTTAAAAAAAAAGAAAAACTTTGTTTTTTTCTCTTTTCAATGAAAATTTTTTGTATTCCCTTTTTAAAGTTTTAAATGAATTTATCAATATTTTATTTTAAGTTTTCTGCTCAATGATATGAGAGTGTTTAGGAAGATATTTTTTCTATTTATGCATAATCTTTCGTATATAGGCCTATTGGACTACAGATTATTTCTGTAGAAAGCTTAGTACAAGCTTATTTCTGTAAATTATTAATAGCAAACAAATATAAAATTATTTAATTTTTTCCGTTTTCATTGCATATTAGTCTCACCAGAGTGAATTAATTTTAATACTATGGGAAATAAATTAATGCCATTTTTGATAGCATCATTTATTGTGATCAAAAATTGTCTCAATTTTCCAGCAAAAAATTGTTTGCTGGTTTCAATTCATTGGCAAAAATTGTTTCAATTTCCAAGTCTTAACATTGGTAGTACTAAATATACGTATAGTAACCATTTCAAGCAAAAATACTGTGACCAAAGCCACAACCAAAGACTCTAATTATACTTAGCTTTAGAACACTCCAACTATATTCTGCAACCAAACTACTATATTATCCTTTATTTTTACAAATTAATTAAAGTAAAAATTGTTAATTAAAAATGTTTTAACTTATATACTCCTACTCATACCTACATAATATTAAAAAACCAAAAAAAAAAAATTCATACATTAAAATTTTTTAAAAGCTAAAGTTAATGTGTATTTAAAAAAAACTTTTTATTTATTTATAGTAAAATATGAAAAATCCTTTTATATATATATGAACATTAAAAAAAAAACTAGAATAAAAGATTTCACCTTATTTTTTTTTACTTTTAAGTATGTTCGCTAGAAAAAAAAAGAAAACTGAAAACTTTTTAATAAAAATTTATGAATTTTTTTTGCTATCCTTTTTACATATATAAATATATTATTTTTTATATATAGTTTTTTTTTCTTTGTAATAATATTTCACTATAAATTAACTTACTCCTTTTTTCATTCTTTTTTTTTTTTATTTTTTTGCTTCATTTTTGGTGTGTGCAAATGCGTCTGTACTGATAAAGTTCTTAAAATTAAGTTAAACATAATGTTAAGCTATAAAATTGCATAAAATATATAAGATATAATCATAAATGTATATACGAGTATATGTGTATTTAAATACATATATGTAATATTATAGAGGTTTTATGTATTCTGTTTACGTATTAAATTTTTATGTATGTAAGATATTTTATATTATTATGTTTAAGAGAAGAAAAAAAAAATTATGTTGTTTTTTTTTTTTTTTTGGTTTTATGTTGCTGTTGTTGTAAAAGTATTATTTACAACTTTATAAAGATTTATGATATACTGGCAGGCAAATGAATATTGCATTTTCATTTCTTATAAAATATTATATGTATTTATTATTATTAATAGGGTAACATTTGTAATTTATTGGCAAAGCGATTATTATGGATACTTGCGTTATATTGTAGTGTTGAGGAAATACATTTATTTATGAAAATTTTATTTTTAGTTTGAGTTACACTTTTATACACCCTGCCGCCATATGAAACGTGTAAAAAGTGAGCAGTTCAAAAGAAATTTGAATTAGTTTTGTTATCGTTTCAAAATCTCAAAGTCAAATATTAGTTTACCATACAATTAAGTTAACATGAAACTTATCATTCTTAGGAAGGTAAATTAATTTAGTACAATATTCCTGAAGCTTTCTCATTACTTTATATATGTTTGTCCTAATATGAAAAAGGATTATAAACCATCTACATCCCACAACTCTCTAAAATTTATACATATATTTAAATTTTCTGCATAAGAAATTATGAGTCTAGACTAGACTATTACCAGTGATACTATTGAGTGAGACTTTTACGAGAGTCAAAAAGTTTCACAACATTTTTTTGTGTGATAGTACGATCTATTAAAATATCAAATTATGATATTATTATAATATTGTATTTAATTTTATATTTAAATGATAAGTTTCTTGAAATATTTAAATCCTCTATCCCTTATTTCCACAACCAACCCTAAACATTAATATACCAAAAAAAGAAAAAAAAAATTGTTGCTTCACCGGGAATCACTCTATTTGCTCATATTCTTTTTTTATATCTATATTTATTAAACCGTCAAAGAAAAGAATGAAAATATCAACAATCCTTCTCTATCTCATACCTTCCCTCCAGAACCAAAAAAAAAAAAATATATTATAAGAAATTGAAGGGGTAATAAAAATTCATCTTATAACAAATATTATAACCCTAAAAAATATGTAACAAAATATCGACTAAAGTCAGGACTCTAACACATAAAAAAAATGGCAAAAAAGAAAAAAAAAATTATTTATAGAGGTTGTTACATTTTTCCTTTTTTTGTTCTGTAAAAAAATATCTCCTCAGTATGTAATTTCGCGCTACATATTATTATGTACAAAGTGTAACTTAAGGATACAACAAGACTTACTATAATACATATATACATATAGGCGATAGAGAGACGATATCATCATAATACGTTTTCATTCTTCTTAAAGGATGATATTGTTATATACAACACTTATTTTATTTTTGCAACTTACATCCTTCCTTCAACAGTGCTTCATCGTTTTTTTTTCCTTCACTTCTTTTGTGTGTATGTTGTTTAGAAGTATATCCAAGACAGGTCCTTTTTTTTTTTTTGCTTTCTTTTCTTTAACTTTTATACTTTGGTAATCCTTTTATACTGTACATGTATTTAAACTTTATTTTTTTTTAACACTTTCTCTAAAAAGTTATTTAAATTCTTTTTCTAAAAAAAAAAAAAAAATACAAAAAAAATTATTTTTTTCAATATATTTTGTTGTTGTTTTTTTAAAGGATATCATATCGCTTTGACGCTTATCCTTTTTTTTTTTTTTTGTATAAAAAAAAAACTTTGGCGTAATTTTTTTCTTCTTCTTTTTTACTCTTTTATGGTTGATTTACTTTTTGTTAAAACCTCAGATAGAATGGAAACAAAAAGGCGTTAAAGTTGATGATATACTGGGAAGTTAGAAAAGTTTTTGGATAAGCAAACACAATAAGAAGAAGAAGAAAAAAAGTAATTTCTTTCGGAGGACTCATGGACAAAATGGTGAAAATATTATAAAAATAAATTAGTTGAAAAAAAAAAAAAAATTCCGAAATTATTGAGCAAAAAATTATGGTAAAATTTAAAAAGTTTTTTAAAAATTATATTTTATATGAAAAATGTCAAAAATATGAGATAAAATTAATTTCATAGTCTAAAATTATGGTAATTTTGGTTAAATATTATAATAAATAAGGTAATTTGTAATTCGTACCAAACTTAAAATTAAATCAATTTAATTTTTGATTATTTCTTGGTAAAATTTTGTGCCAACTAAAATTATATTTCATTAGAAATATTAAATATTTCAATTGTTTGTAATATAAAGGACTAATCGTATATATGGAACTAAAATTCAATAAATCAAAAAAAATATGATCAACTGGCTATGAATAATAAAATAAAATAAATTAAGTTTGAAATTAATTGCCCTTTTTTTTAGATAATCATAAAATTTAGGCAATAAAATATAATATTATTATGTGATCACTTCAGTATGGGACAAACAATATGACGAAATTAATTAATTTTATTACTACATTTTATAGCTTTTTGTTGATTAAAAATAATTTATTACCAAATTTTGTTAAAATAAATAATTATGGAGCTTTCAATACGTGATCCTTAATTAATTATTTATAGAATTTTAATTATTTAAGATCCTAGTAATTAAATAATATAATTGTATAGTATATATGTAGTTATAAAATTATACTAATCTTAAATACCAAATACATTTCAATCATAAAATCATCTTGTTTTCAAAACATCAATATAATTCTAAAATTATTTCCAGTGATAAATAAAATTTATTAACAAAATTTACAAATCTAAATTTTATGATAAAATAAATTATATTTCCAGTTATCACAAAAGTCAAATCATTCTCACATTTCAGATGTAAAAGGTATACAAAATTTCATAAATTTAATTTCATAAAACTTTTCTTACTCTTATATAAATTTTCATTTCAAATTTCAACTGAAAATTAAGTTATAAAAATTATATAATTTATTAAATTTTAATAAAAGGTTTTACAGTGATATAAGTGACCAAACATAATCATTAAAATAAATTATATACTATCGATATTATGAGTAACAATAATAATATTATCAAAGTTTAAATAAATATGATATTTTCTCTACATATACGAGAATATTGATTATTAAAATTTAAATACATATTTAGAACCTAGAAATATTGTAGGAGTATATAGAACCAAGAATTTTATATAATAATTTCAAAGTATTAAGGAGTCATAAGTACATTTTATATTCAAATTAAATATTTTATTATAATAATAATAATAATAATGGTCAACAAATATATAGAAATGATATACAATTTTACTTACATTATTATATATATTCCCATATTGAATATTTCATTTAATGGTTGCGTAATATTATATGAAGAAAATACGTAATGATTGAAACGTGTCTATACTATATGAAAGCCGTTGTATACTATATAATATGGTATATACGCCTTTGCTGTTATATTATATTATAAATAAATATAATTTAAATATATATGTTATAAATATATACGATTTTCGGATTAAATTAACTTTTCAAATAGAATTTTTAGAAAGTTTTAGAAATTAAATTAAATATTTCATTAAAATATTTTTCAACATTTTTAAATGTTACATTTATGTCAAATTTATGAAATTTGAAAAACGATTAATTTAATTTTAAAAAAAATTTTAAATTTTTGTGAAAACATGACTAACTTAACAAAAAATTGTAAAATATATTTTCATTGATATTTGAAATCAATTTGATATTATTAATCAGAAAATTTTCTTTTCAAACAAAAATTGTGCCTAAAATATTTGAATATTTGATTACAAAAAATTTCTTGTGATATTTTACTTTAAAAAAATATTTAATTAAAACGTTTAATTAAATATTTTCAAGTTTCAAAATTTAAAAAAAATTATTTCAACTTATATAAATACATATTAAAATAATTAAACACCTACAATATTTTTGTAATAATTAAATTTGATATTTAAAACTATTTAATAATAAAGGAGAAAAATTAAACAAATGTTAAATATTTACTTTAAAATTCTAATTAAATTTACTTTAATAATAAAATTAATGTTACTAACGAAAATAAATATAGAAATAAAGATAAATAATTTGTGAATAGTTTACTTATTTAATTTCAAAATAACATTAATAAAATAATAAATTGAAATATAAAAGGTATAAATTAGTTTTTTTAGTGTAGATATTATTATACATATATATAGTTTTTTTCGGCTATACCACCTAAAAGTAATACAAACTTTTTTAATTAATAATACAGATTTCCAAAATTTCAGAGTAAATTTAAATTCCATAAAACTAGCAGTTAATCATAAATCCCAATTCCCAATTTCAGAAACTAAATCTATTTGCACAAAAAATATTGCGAACAACAAGCAATAAATGTAAATTATGGGATGTTTATATCACATTCCATGGAAAAAAATTTTGTGATATAATTTTATTCACAGTGCGACATCTTTATACATTCTTGTATTGTTACCATATTGTGCCATAAAATGCTAAAAAAACTACTCTAAAAATTTTCTATTAATAGACATGATATTTTTCTTTCTACAGATCAATGTTTTCTTATTATAACTACAAAGCTTCAATTAAGGACTATTTTAATTATTATATTTAACTCTATCAATGCTGAAACAAAATTAAACTACTTACTTCGTCATTTTTAATTAAACACCTACACAATTTCATTTCGAATTATAAAACCTTTAACTTTTCACGATATTACGTACCGTGAAAATTATCCGCAATTATAGAAATGCGGATTATTTTAATTTTAAATCATATAATTAAACATTTAAATAGAATTTAAATATTTTATTGATTTAATTTTTCTACTTACCGAAATGAATGTTGAATATAGCGTAGAATTATTTTAAAGCCAATTTTACATAAATAATAGGCAAGAAAATTCTCTAAATAATTTTCTAATAACAAAAATATTAATTTTCTTGCAGCTTATATAAACACAATATATGTACCTATATATTTGTAAAATTATAATTTTCTTTTAAATTTTCATTATTTTTCTCTTCAAAATAATATAGCTATAGACTATTATAAAGACTTAAGTACTTTTTCGATAGGTATGACCTCAAATAATCTTTTAAAATTATATAAGAAATAATTCCTTTCTAATAATTATAAAATTTTCTGCTAGAAAAAAATATGATATATGTATTTAATTTTAAATTGTTTAGCGCAATTTTTACATAAACGTATGAATAATACGTTAACGTACGAGTATTGTAAATATTGTATATAAAAAAAAGACATTAAGTATATAAACTTTTTCGAATTTTGTACATTAAAATTGCATTTAAAACTGTGAGCTTCAATTGGTTAATTACTTTACTGCCAGGCGCCATAAGTTGCGAGATTTTTTTTTATTTTATTATTATATTATTTTGCACATGAATAAATAAAAGTTCAAGTAGGTGCAAGGAATTACACTTTCCTACTATAAAAACTGAAATTATATAATTATTGTATATGTTTATATGGAAAAAAAGGGAATTTTATTATTAAAATTTCAAGGTTTTTTTCAATTAACAAATAAATTTTGCAATATTTCAAAATTTTTTGGGAAAATTGCAGAAATTGTTGAAACTTTCAATCTTGAAATAGATTATTAAATAAAATTAACAAAAATTTGCCATTATGTTATTCTTATTAAATATTTATGCTATGACATATATTCAACATTTATTATTTTTCTATTACTAAGTCTAAGATATTAAATGTAATTCACCCCTAATTTATTTTGAACAGCAATTTTTTGTAGTTTACATGAAGGACATGACAAGTACATGTAATTATGCTATCGTTAAAAAAGTATACACTTATAATATTTTATGTATATGAAATCAAATTAAACTTTTGAAAAGTTTTACTTAAAAAAAAATATATAAACATTAAGTGGGGATCATAGATAATTACAAAGTTTAAACATTAAATGTTTATAATACAAAAAAAAAATATTAAAAAGATTTTAAAAGCTAAAAAATAAAAAAAAAATTAATTATGTACTTAATAAAAATTTATATTGCAGCAATTTCCAAATGGAAAAAAATAATTTGTAAAAATTGATTTTGGATTATATTTGTTTTAAACAAAATCAATTATTACTTAAGATTGGTTAGATCTATTGGAAAATCTTCATTAACCAATAGTGTAAATGTAGTAAGAAGTAAGTAACACTAATTTAATAATGTATTGAGTCTTTGTTTAGATTTCGTAAACCAAAACAATCTGTTCAACAATTTCCCCATATTTTCAAGAAATATACATATATGCATTTATATAGAAAGAACTCCCGCCAACACAAATTCATAAAACTTAATGAAAACTTTTGAAATTACAAAAATTTGTAGTTTAAATTAAATTGCATATTTGTAACATATAATTTAATTATATGTAGATTTTAAGTACATTTTTTAAATTATTAATAAAATAAAAAATGAAAACATTTCCTTGTGTTTTCACAAAAAAAAAATAGTATATAAAAACCATTAAAAATTATAATCCCATTCCATCCTTAAATTCAAGATTCAACATCATTTTTTGTTTATCTATATATACCTTATACTTACTCTTCTGTCTCCCTTTCTTGGTATATGCCATAATAATGATTAAATATTATTCTCCCTACATAGCTATAACAAAAATCCACTTTATTGCGACCATAAAATGACATTTTTCATCCTTCATCATGCCTAATAAAACTGATCTAATAAATCCACCACGATTTAACTATACCCAAGTAACATATAACTCTCTCCCCCCTGTCTATACTATACTATAGAAGTAAAACAAAATAGCAATAACATCTACTGTTACTACCCATACTGTAGTATAGAATCATTTTGAAGCTCTTGAGACATATATGAAAACATTCTGCTTATTTTATATATTTTCTGATGACGATAAAAAATGTGAAAAGAAAATTTCTAAATAGGGAATTGACTTTAACTTGCAGAATTATAATTTGTTTAAAAAAAAAATATTACGATGACACTTCATTTTTTTTTATTTTTAGCCCTTTTATGTTGAATTGTATTTATGTTTATGTTTGAATATGTTGTGTTTTTAATAAATATGAATTAATTTTTAAGATAATAATATAAGAAAAAAAATAGAAATCGCAAAAAAACAAAAATAATGCCTAAGAGTAAATTGCATATATATTTATGAGAAGTCTACATGATAGCGAAAAATGAATATAATGTTTAGGAAAAAAATTTATTATCTCTTGAGAATTTTTAGTTTAAATTTTATAGCCGCGAAAAAAATGGGGGAAAATCACACAAAATAAAAATTATATTTAAATAATGTTTTTTTTTGTTGTATTTTATTTACTGACAAAATTATTTTAATTAAAAATTATTTATGAAAAGAGAAATTTGTTATTTATTTTTCGAAAAATGCAATTTATTGTGATTTTTTATAAGTAGATATAAACTTTTTCCATAGAAAGTTTTATGCTGATGAGTTGGCAGTTTTTAATTTTAAAAAATTATTTAGAATTTCTAAAATGTCATTTTCAAATTATTTTTTTTCAAAATTAATATTTAAATTTCCCATTTAAAATTTCTGTAAATAAACTATGTCAATTTTTTGTTCCACTTTGTCGATTTTTTTTTGTCAAAAACATAATCAATAAATATTTGGAACTAAACTAAATAGTAACTAAATAATTATAAATTTAATATTTTATTAATTTCTAATTTGAAATATTTCTTTAATCTTCATTTTAATTTAATTAGTTGAGAAGAAATATTATCTTTAGAGCTTTAACTCTGCACCATTTATTGCTAATAGCTAATTCTTACTGATAATAATCCAGAAGAAGTAAGTAAATTTTCTTTAATTTTATATATAGTTAAATTTAACAAAATCCTTATTAATTTAAAACGAAATCATGAACGAAACTATTTACCAAATTAATATGTATAACTGAAAATATACGAGTACATATAAAATATTAAATAACAAAGATATCTTTTTTTTTTAAATAAAAAATTAAACGAAAGTATTGTTACAATTAAAACTTAAACCTTCACAGAAATCCTTAATCCCATAAAACATTTTTTTTTTCCTTTTTAAAATATTACGAACACTTATGTATTATAGTTGACAATACATAATCCTTTTTCTATTCTTTAATTAATTTTTTTTTTAAAAGAATAGAACAGAAAAAAAATCTTGTTTAATAAGCAATTCATAATATAACAACGAAAAAAAAGGATTTTATTTAAAAAGAATATGTACTTAAAAAGGATTTTCGCCAATAATATAAAAAATCCTTTGAAGTTTTTATAAGTGTTTTTTAACACTCTCAGAGAATTCATTTCATTCAAATACGAGTAAAAAGAGACAAATTATCTTGATTACAAAATATCGTTTCTGTATTTTCAAAATCAGCATGTTGCATATATTATACATTTCTGTCTATAACAAATATTGCATTAAAGCTATACTATTGCTATGCTACTACACACATAAAAGTTCAACAATGTTTTTTGAAAATGAAAATGCTAAAGAAAAATTATGACATTGAAATGTTTATGAAAGCATAAAAGAATATTAAATGATGCAAATAAATATTTAACTTATTTTCTAAAGATTTATGGCCTTGCCAAAAAATTTATAATAATATGAACTGAAAATTATACTTTGATCATAAAAAGGATATTCGTATATCTACATTGTACAAAAAAAAAATTTTCAATTACATAATTGAATAAAATCTTTATGAAATTTGATTTTATACCAAATTTAACCAAAACAAATATGAAATTTATGAATTATTATATTTTAATTTTAATTTGTTTTTTTTCTTTCATTTCTTTTCTAAATAATATAATCAATTATCCAAATCAACTCTCTACTATTTTTTATATATTTTTGAGCCACATTTGTAAATTAATAACTTTAAAAAAAAAAAAAATTTTAACTTTTATCTTCTGTCATAAATGATTTTTTTGATTATCATTTATCATATTCACTGGAATTGATATATATATGTATATATATAAATTTTATTATCAAAAATCATTAATTTACTTTCATCTACTTTTTACTTAACTTAGCCTAAATATTATACCATACCGCCTAAATGTATACTATAAATAATTTTTAATATTTAAATTATCTAATCCTTTTTCAGTATATTTTTATATTTATATATATATATATATATATATATATATAGATATATATATATATATATATATATAGTTAAATATTTTTGATTTTCTCTATAATATAGAAATATTTTTAATCATTAAATCTTTTTTTAGAAAAATTAAATGGTTATTTATTACAAACCCACTACAACCACTTTTTCTCTAAAAAAAAAAACAAAAATCATCTGACATTGACAGAAAAATTTAATTTTAAAACAAACAAAAAAGTAAGACGACACATAAACCACCCATATCCCCCACCCCCAATTAAAATCTAAAAAACTACGTTAAAATTTCATAAAATTATAGAAAATTATATATAATATTTTTTTATACATATAAATATAATTACATATTTTTAGGAGCCTTATGAATATAAAATAAGAAAGAAAATATGATAAGGAGCAAAAAAATAGAAAATGAGAAAAAAGTGACTAAATGATTAATTATTATGGTATAGCATCAAATTTTTAAGATCATTCAAAAAGCACTTAACTTTGTATAAAAAAAAAGGTACCTTAAATAAAATCCTTTTTTCACATTTTCATACTATTTATATATATATACATATAAGATTTTACCGTGATACCAAAAATTGAATATTATTTCTATATAATATTTAAAAAAAAAAATTTATATATTGATATTATATTTTTATCTTTATGTTTAGCAAAAAAAAAATTGTTTTGATGGTTTTTCTTTTCTTTTCTTATCGAAGAAGTAGAAATTTTCTTTAGATGTATTGAAATAAAGTCTAACACAAATATAAATAATAAACAAATAAAATAAAAGGATATAAGGTATCTTTTTTAATTAAAGTTCAATGTTTAATTATAAAGGATATGAAATGCGAGAGTATAAGCATGTCTTTTTTTTACCATCAGTTTTTCTCTTTACAAGTTGATAAGTTTTCTTTTCAAAAAAAAAAAAAAACACAAATTTTTTAATGGGCTTTTTTAATAAGATGCTAATTTCGGGTTAAATGCGTATTATAAAATTTTTTATATCTATATGACATAGTAAATATGAGCCGTTTATTTTGAAAGTGGCATAACTCACTTTTTGCGAAAAATTATTACATCCATAGAAATTTTACTGGTAAACAATATTGCAAAAATATTTATTTTGAAAGTGGCATAAGTCAGTATGCGAGGAAAAAATTTAGAGATAATCCATATGTTTTGTAGTAAAATCTTTAGATATGAAAACCAAGTAGATCTATTACAAGTGCAATAAATTGATAACAGATTTTGTATCGAAAAATAATAAATTTTTAATACTTTGGGAACTCCCCGTTTAATACAAAAATAATTTTTCATATTATTCAGTTTATATGTATTTTCAATTTACATTCTTCGATAGTAGAATAAAGATCTATAAATTATATAAGGCCAAGATATGTTATAGCTTTTTAAATAAAAAATACATTCTAGTTTTAAAATAGTGAGTGTAGATATTATTTGAGTATCCGAGCAGATTCGAATAAGTTTTTTATTATGTTTTATCAGACAGTGATTCAGGCAAATTTTCTTCTCTTTATATACATAAATATTTGTTGGCAATTTACATTTGTTGTGTATTAATTTTCTCTACAATATAAATTGTGTTAACCCTAGAAAAATAGCTTTGCGAATTATTTCATCAGACGAAGAAACAACTTCCTTGGAATGTGAATTACTTTCTTTGCTATACTACTGCTATACACCAAACTTCATACTACTGATATACATATACACCTAACTCAAATAAAACAAATTGCACAAAAACAACATAATTCCTTCTTTTTAATAAACTATTGATTTTGAAAGTGGCTTAAGTCAGTTTACCGTAATGAAAAATACCGATACTTTACTGTATTTACTAAATTATATTTTTCTGAGCAAAATATAAGTCACCGAGGTAACAATTATTAGAGAAATTTCCATTCTAAGCACACATATTTTTAAACACATTGAAATGCAAACCTTTAAATATCTCAAAATAACATAAAGGTGACTTACGCCACTTTCAAAATAAACGGCTCATATATTACTTATAATATATTTTTTGAAAAAAAAATATGATAATTTAATTTAATATTTTTCATTATGAAATAGAATAGAATAGAATTTTCATTTTCATTATTTGTACCATATAGATTAACAAGAAAAATTTAATACTAGACTCTTAGTACTAGACTAAAGACTAGAGATTAGAAACAACTTAATAATATTTATTTTTTTATCAACTGATACGAAACTATAATAAATATGAGTTTAAGGGCCCAAAACCTTTATTAAGAATGCTTAAACTAGAGTACCTACTAAACCTAAGCTTTATATCTAAAAAAAATGCCATTTCTTCAAATCTTCTCAAATCCTCTAATGGACAGGATTAAGGTTCCGCAGAGCTTTGGGTTGTTGAAGAATGGGAAAATTTAAGTCAATTGATTATAAAGAGTGTTGATTGTAATTTAACAGTTGGGCTTTATTAACGATTTTCTGCACACCTGAATTTTAATATATAGGGTTGACGTGGGAAAAATCCATGGTAGATAGATCCATTTTTAAGGATATTGTTTTTTTTTTCACCTGTAGCTTTTTCATATGAGCGCAATTGTCCCAAACTGGAGAACCGTACAGCAACACACTTTGTAGTAGATTAATATATATATTATATATATATATGTACATATATATATGTATTTTCAATCATAAATTTTATAAGAATAGAACATGAAATTATTTTCGTAATGTTGCTTCATTAATGGTAAAAGAAAATGATTTATAATAGACAGGATATAAATCATTTTTTCACATTTGAATTTAATTGATAACATAGTGAAAAATATTTTTGAATACCATAGTATATAATATATGATCATTAATAATGTGAAACTTTGGCGTACTATAAATCCTGTGTTGAATGTTTTATATAATTGTTCCCACTCAACTGGACAATGGTATCATTTCTAGCCAATGGTCACGTAAACTTTAAATGGAAATAGTTCATATTAGCATAATCAGAAATAATGACCTTTAATATGGACTAAAGAAAAATTTAATACGAGGAAAAAAAATTGTATAAAAATTATAGATTTTATGTAAAATTGCGAAACAAAATTAAAGTTTTTCTTTGTGATTAAAAATCGTTTGATTTAAAAAGCTTCATTACAAACATAAAAATTAAAAATTTTCATCATATATTTTTTCTATCTTTTTCTGTATAATGATCACCTTTGAAATCTCACTTTATTAAGTGCATTATTAAGAACATTTTTAGGAAAATGTATATACTTAATTATTTTTTCCCTGTCTCTTCTAGTAACACGTTTTCTTTCAAAAATCTTTAATTTGATTCGGTAATTTTTGGGTTTCAATTCACTGTAACTTCATTCTACAATTAAATCCCATCGGGAAAATTACAAGCTAGAAGATATATTATCAAATTTTCAATTAGAAAATATAAATTTTAAATTTTTGGTTATTTAGTTTAATTATTTCTACTTTAATGTAATTTTTACAATGAAATATTGTAGTTATAATTTTATTTTAGTATTAGTATTAATATTATTATTTCCTGATATTGGTTATTTGCATAATTTGATTTGGAATTTCATAATTATTCTAACAAATAGAAAGTCAACAAATTTCTATTTTTCCAAATACAATATTTGAGATTAATGCTTTTAAATGGAATAAATTGAAATGGACACCAATTAAAATATACAAAATTTATCTTAAATTTAATATATGTTGCAAATTTAAATTTAATATATACAACGATTTAAATGATACGATCATACGCTAAACGATACTAATGCTTTGTAAACTATTATGACACCCAACTCTTTTTTCATTTATTTTATTTATATAACAAATTTCTTAACATAAATATTAAAATGTTGAAATTAAAATATTTTAATACAAAAAATAACGTAAATAATTTTTAATATTAGATAGGTACTTTTTTTTTGAAGATTATTAATCATAAAATTTAATGTTAAAGCAAAAATACAAAAGGTATGACCCTTCGAGTATATAACTATATTTACCAAAACAAAAAAAAATATAAAACCATTTTGACTACCAATGAATGTTAAATATAATTTGAAGATGTGATGCTACAAAAAAAAAAAAAGGAAATGAAGAAAATTGAATGATTTATTGAATGTTTAGAATTTTAAAACGTTATTGTTGAAACGTAACGATGTAAAGCAATTGTTCTGTCCCATTCCTTTTTTATTATGGTGATGAAAATTGTGATAAAAATTATTGTTAAACAGAATAAGAATTTACGTTGAAGACAAGACGACACGCACCATTTTAAATATATAACATTTTCAAAAAGAATTATTATTAAATTTTCTTTACTTCTGTTTTTTTTTTTTGTATTTTTGCTGTTTCATATTTTAAATGCAACAAAAATATTGAAATATTATTTTCCTTTGCTATTTAAAATTCTCAATGTGTTTTCAAAAAGGGTGACACTTCGCAGGTAAATAAATTAAACGGTAGTATATTAATAAATAACATTAAATAAAATGTGTACAGAAAAAATAATAATAATAATATTCACTTGACATTTTTACATTTTTTATATTTTTTTCAGAAAAATATTATATGTATTTGGAAAATTATTTCTTAAACTAAAATTTATACGAAGTTAATTTTAGAAAAGTGATAAATTATTTTATTTTTATTTATTTATTTTGTAAACAATTTAAACGTAAAATTGTGTAAATTATTACAAAAATGATTTCTGTATATAAATATTTTGAAATGAAATTGTTACAAATAAACAATTTATATAATAAAAATGAATTTATTTTACGCACGACAAAATATTTTAAGTTAATTTTAAAAACAATTTAACATTTCCATTAATCAAATTTAAATCATATTAATTGAAATAACTTAAATGTTATCCTACAATGCATCAAATTAATCGATGTAAAAATTATATTAATCGAATTATTACCATAAAAATTCTTTGTAAATGAAAATTTTACACACCTTTTCCTACGTAGGAAAATGTAATAAGAATTTATTATACTTTCTCAGTTTTTTTACTTAATGAAAAATCATTTGGATGTTTACATACGAGTGAATATTTTCATTAATTATCAGTAATGATAATATCGTCTTTTGTGTCCGTTATTTTTCGGTAATAAAATATAAAGATCTCAACGAAAACTAATATTTTGTTCCTTAAATTATAAAGTTTCTTGAACGATATTTATTTTATAACGAATTTTTCAAAAGCTCGTCTAAAGGAACGTACTATACCCAACGGAAAATTTGAGAAGGCCTTCCTGGTGAAGCGAACTAGAAGCAACAGAAAAAATTTAATTGCTTCCGTGGAATAGATAAATCAGCAATACAGAAGCGCTTCTCAGGAATGCGTTTTTGTATTGCTGAATTGGAAGGCATATATGTATATATATGATATATATATATGCCGATGAAAAATACGAAGCTATTGCTTACTTTTGCGGAACCTAACATGAAAAAGGGAAGCTATGAGGGATACGAGCGTTCTGCCTCCATAGCTTCCGAGGAAAGCTTCCACCATGCATGGGGGAAGCCTTCAATTTCCCGTTGGGTAAGAACGATACTCAAAAACCAAAACTTATGTAGGAACATAATTTTTTTTTTATTTTTCTTTTATGTTTACTTTTAAAACTTTTAGTATTGTTCTTTTTCGGTTTGGCGACATCCCTGTATAATTACACATTTTAATAGAAAAACATGAATGAAAATTAAAATATTTTGTTATTTGTAGATCGTTACAAATATGATACGATTACGCTTTAAATTAAATTATTAAAAAAATATAAATTAATAAAATTAATAACAATCTTTGTAAATATTCAAAAACCATAATTTTTATTACTAATTGTAAATAAATTAAAATTATCATAATTTTTTCCATAATAATTTCCATTAAACATTGAACATAATTTTGATCTTAAAACCATATTCTTTATCCTTGTCCCCAAAAAACCATTTTTCTTCCCGCCTTCGAAGCAAATACTAAAATCAAATAATAACTTTTAAACAATTTGACATATTTTTCTGTAAACAAAATATTTTTGTTTATTTATATAAATATTTTTTTTATGAATATTTCCACTTTAATAAATTTTATTATTATATATGTGGTAAAGGTAAACGATAAAAGAGAGTTTTTCATTTTTTGGGATGGTGAGGTGAATGTTTTAAATATTATGAGGTATTTTTTTTTATTTTAGGTAAACATTATATGGTTTTGATTACTTTCAGTGTTAAAAAAGCGCGTAATATGCGACAACCGATTAAAAAAGTATATAAAAAAAAGCAGCAAAAACAAAACAAAAAAATGAACAGATAGAAATTTAACCTAATATTTATTTTATTTATGTACTTTTGACAGGAAAATAACATCAAAGTGGGTTTTTTTTTTATTTTTATTTTATTTTCATATTTATTTCTACCCTACAGGTAAAAACTGAGCATTGTTGTAAAAAATATAATTTTTTTTTTTACATATTTAACTTGATTTGGTTTTTTTTACAAAACACTCAAACATCTCTAACTCGAACTGATTCGAGAAGATGCTCAATAACCCAATATTGACCTAGAGGTCTACCTGTAACACGTTTCCCTATAACTGGTTGAAATAGCAATATAAGCGAAGAAATTTTTAGTAATGATTCAATTGTTGCCATACCAATTGGATAACATTTTTCCCAGTTTTCTAGTACTACGTAGACTCAGTATTTCTGGTATTATTGTATTCGTATTCAAGCTGAGTCAACTTAGTATATATACCCCGTTACGAATTCGACTTAAGGAAGTTTAACTGTATTATATATAAACAAAAATATTCATTTATTTACTTAATATACCAATTTTTTCCATTCGAAATATTATTTTCATTATAAAAAAATTTCAAAAAAATTTTTTATTTTTTTTTTTCTTTGATGGTAAAAAGTACACATACATTTATACTAAAAAATAAATATGTATAAATATTTTTTAAGTATATTTTAATTATATTTAAATTCCATTTATAATATAATATTGCAAACAAACCCCTTTATTTGATTAATGTACAAGAATAAAAATACAAATAAAAAAGTAAAAAATCAAATAAGAAATGTCAACTACATACCAACATATCTGAAAAATCTAAAAAAAAACAACATTACAACATTAAAATATATAAAATAAAATAAAAAAAAAAAAGATTTCCCTGAAACGCAGAATAATATGTCAGATTCAATTATTTAATTTTCCTTTTCCCATTTTACGTTTGTGTAATATCTCTCTATAACGTATTAACAGAAAAAAAAACATATATCAGTGGTTAGTGAGCCAGATTGACAGAACAGAATATTATATTAAGAAAATCAAATTATTTATTTAAGTATATATAAATTGTAAAAAAAATTATATATACATATAATGTAAGAGTAATACTTGTTATAAATTAAAATAACATAAAATCATGCTGAATAATTTAATAGAATAAAGTAATCTTTAGGGTTTAATTTTCAAAAATTATAATATAAATAATAATATTAAATTTTTAAATGTAGGTTGTATATTATTTTAAATATTTAATTATGATATTTTTGGAATATTTTGTAACGTAATTACTAAATTGGTTACTTCAAAATGTTTCCTTAATCATGTTTGTATCTTCTGATAAGTAAAAAAAATTCCAATTTTCCATTAAATAATTATTTACCTTTACTTACTTTAAATTTCAAGTAATTTTACTTAATGTCAAAATTTCTATAGAATATTTGTGAAAATAAATGGAAAACTAAATGGAAATTGAAAATTTTTTAAATGGAAACTTATTTTTGAAAACATTTGAAAAATATATTTTTTCATTCTTCGTAAACTATAATTTCAAATAAACTGATGATTATTTTTCATAAATTTTTCAACCTCAAATATTTCATAAATTAGTAACTGAAAATTGTGGGCACTTTCGCAGAGATGCTAGGGAATTAAACTACATATATTAAATTTTGTTAATTATACCTTAATGATCCGAAATTTCGAAATATAATTGAATTTTTATATTTCCAAAAAAAGGAATATATAGTGTATTTGTTATAAACAAAAAAGGAAGACCTCTATTTATTGAAACTTATTCTTTTTGCCAATTTTATTTTGGGTCGAAGTTCTATCATAAATATTTTCAGTAATCAAATACGAGTCGAACTTCTATCATAAATATCTTCAGTAATCATTGAACCATTTATACACTAAACTTAAATTATTAATCACTCATACAAATTTTATGATAGCATTAATAAAATAAACTCCTAATTTATAATTTTCAATCAATTTTAAAATGAATTTATACTTTACTATTTTTTTCCCAACATTTTACTCACAATATTTTCCTCCACACAACACACAAAAATAAAAAAGCAAACTACATAATAATATTTCTGAATATCCTTTATAAATTTTCTATAAAATATGTTTTGAACTACATATTATATATTTTATTATGCTGCACTCGAAAATGCATTGAAATATAAAAAAAAGGATAAAATGGGAAAGAAAATATCGTTCATTTTTCGTGTTACATCCTAAAATTAATAGTTGAAAATTCATATTTTTCCCTCTATTATGTATATATTTTTTTTTCTATGTTGTCATGTTGCTCCTTGGCTCGATAGTTAGCAAAGCTTTTTAAAAATTTTATTTTCATTTTCTTTTTTCCTTTTTTTTTTTGACGAATAAAAATCTGGTTGTCTATGGAAACCGTCAACAACTCTGCTAACACCTCACAGAAAAATATATATTTTTATATGTATATGTTTTATAATAAAAAAAAAAAGGATTTTTTATTTCAAAATCGATGGAAACCATTCATAACGATTATATTGATGTCGAATTGTCAACTTCGCGGAAATAGCAAGGCGATAAAAAATGAGATTTTTTTTTGTCGATTGACAATTTATGACATGAGATCAATTTATCATAGATATATTTTTCAAAAACTGAAATTTTTTTATATATATACAACAAAAAAATGTTTTCTATAATGGTAACAAGTTTTATATAAAAAGGATATATATACTATGTGATACAATAAAGGATCTTTTAGATTCTTTTATTACGAAAAATAATTGAGACGAAAATTAAAATATTTTAGGAATATTTAAATTATAGATTTTTTTTTGGGATTTTTATATATATAACAAAAAGGAAATTTTACAAAAATTATAAATTAAGTCCTAATTTACAATATTAGGATATTTATAGTACAAATAAAATCTGAAAATTATTAAATAAATTTAAAAAATCTTCCATCCATTAATTCATTAATGGAAACTTTAAATGGGACCCAATAAAAATTTAATATTTATTAAAAAAATATGATTACATATTTTATTGTTTATATATACACAAATTATTATATGGCAGTTGAAATGGTTATTCGAAAAAGTGTCACCCAACTGAATTCAAGTAATGATAGCAATTTGTACCGAACATAAAAAAAATTGAAATAATAAAAAACAATCTCTTTTCTTCTATTATACTGATCCTGACATTTACAACAACGACAAAAAAAAAAACAACAAAAAGAGAATTTTTATAAAAATGTTTTAATTAATTTTTTTTTTTAGAAAATTTATCATAATTTTCATTGATCAACAAAAGTTAAATTTTATAATTTCCTAATTATTTCCAATTCAATTAAAAAGAAATTTTTTTATTTTGTAGATTTTTTTCGAAAAAAATACAACTATAAAATTAATTTTTTCTATGATAATAGGGAAAAACAAATAGAAAAATCAATGGAAAATTACTATGGCATCCATATTTTATTAATTGATAACATTAAAAAAAGGCAACTTTATAAAATCATCTTAAAATTAATTCTTCTTTTTTCAAATTTATTTCTATGACAATTTATTATAAGAGGTAAACAAACGAAAATTTATAATGATGGTAATATTATATTGACTTATATACATTTTAATAATAAAATTATTTAATATTAAAAAAATGTATCATAATGTTCTTTGAACGAAATGTAATTTCCACTAATAAAATTTTACTCAATCTGTCAAGCTATTTAAATGTTCTTCTATAGTTAAACAGAATTATTATATACAAAAATTAGGACAAAGTTTATTAATCCTAAAGGAATTATTTTTTAAGGCTGTCATATTTATTTTGAAAATGTCAGATTTCTATTTTATACTTGTCAAAAAATGGTCACGATATAATTATATGAACCGAATACTGTGAAAAATTTGATTTTGAATGTGGCATGTGGCATGAAGATGTCTTATCCATGAAGATGCAATGATTTATACCGAAAAATCTAAGACAAGAAAATAATTAACCTTACAACTTGTAAATTAATATTTAATACAAAAAACATCATGAAAGATAAGACATTAGTTTGATTATACATGGCCTTTTTCACTATGGTCTATAAAATTTTCAAATTAAATTAAACAATTTTCAAAGAATTTTATTTAAATTTAATTTGAAAAAAATATATTTAATTATGTACATATAATTATTATTTCTTGTAAACATTACTTTATATTTTAAAATTCACATATTACTTTTCCAAAAAAAAGAATAATTCTTAATGGACTAAACTTTTCAGAAAAATTTTTATATATAAATAAAATTAATAAAGGTAAAAAGCTATATTTTTTTTTTGTTTCAAATCAAAAATGTGAATTTTTACAAGACTCCTATACATCGCTTTAGATACCAACAAAACAAAACTAAATAAATAAATAAATTTTTGTTTTTTGTCCATTTATTAACTCAAAAAATAAAAAGGTAAATTGAGCAAATTTTTAAGCAATATTTTAGATGAATATTTTTTTATAGATGGGTGATCCTCATTCAAGACTATTTACATACATATATCATATAAAAATATAACTAAAAAAAAAAGGGAAAAACTTCTGTTTTTTTTTTGGGTGGAAATTCTAACATGAAATAAAATATGAAACAAGTATTTCGCCTATTTTGCATATAAATATGGAAATTTTTTTTACTTTCTATTTTATTTTTCATCATTTCATATTTTTATCTTTGTATATATACAGTAAATTCTCGAAATAACTTAAATATTGTTATAACACTGAAAATTGGGTAATTAACTTTAAGCCATTTCTAGAGGTTATTATTACTTACAAGTGCATTTTAGGATATTAATATAAAATTTTAAATTATAATATTTTAATTTTTATTTGTTAGCCAAGATGAGCTAAATTCCAAATGAGATTAAATTTTATATCTTAAAAATACTTAAAACTTGTCTATAATCTGGCACTTTTCATAAAATATCCAGTATCCAGAATGATATTTGTTGAATGACATGTTTAATAAAACTTAAGTGCAATTTTTAGGTTAAGGATTAGTAATATCAATTACTCCAAAATTTTAGTTAAATTTATATACATATTTCTTTCTGTACAATACTGCACTTCTATATATTCTCAAATATGAATACTTAATACTTAACTCTTTCAAAAAAAAAAAAAAAAAAAATTTCCTTTTACATTATTCGACAATACACAAAATATAAAAAGCCTTTTTTTTCATCTGACGAAAATTTATGTATTAGATCGAGAATATGATGAAGATTCTGTAGCGCGGAAAAAATATTAATTTCTTGTTCAATTTCATATACAGAAAACCCAACCAAAAAATAAAAACTTAAATATGCACAAAACTGAAAAATAAATATTCCAACCATATAGTATATGTGAAATATTCTGAGTACCTACTTATAAATATGACTACATATATGTATACTTTATATAAATTTTGTACATAAATTTTTTTCTTAGCCTTAAATGGAAAAGTTTTTTTTTTCTTCCTTTTTTTTGTTTACTTTTACTCTGTCCTATTATGGACCCAATTTACTTCCTTCTTGTACTATCTGCAAGGTGTTGACATCGTAGTAACTTTACTATATATGTATATACTACATACATACAAATAGAATGAAAATAAAAGAAAATTGCTGAAAATTTGTATTTTCCATTTCGCTAAGTTATTATTTTGCGCCCACCCACACCCTCATGTTTAATGCATAAATTTAAAGTTTATATGGGTGAAAAAAAAAAATATGAATTTTTTAAACATTCTAAAAAGTATATACACCAAAAAGAGAAAAATTGGTTTGAAATTATTATTAACATATAAGAAATATAAAGAAGAAGAAAATACTATGAAAAATAAGAAAATTTGTAAATTGAAGATATAAAATTAAAGCAAACAGCAGAAAATGCAAAGAGGTTTGATGAAGATTATAAAATATATATATATAAATTTTTATTTTAAAATATTATACATACCAGAATATTATTATCATATTTTTTGACATATTCCACAAATAAATTTATATAAATAAATTTTACAAAAAGCTATTTACTTATGGCCATATTTAGAATATAAAAAAAAAGTCAAGTAATACTCTCAGACAGTTGGGTAAATTAATATATGTAAGAAAAAAAAAATTTGTTGTGTTAAGAAAATGTTAAAATTATTTTATAAAAAAAATATTGAAGTATTTCTTTCTTCGTCATAAATTATAAATATTTACATTTTTCTGTACCCACAAGAAAAATTATGTTAATTAAAAAATTATAATTTAAATATTACTACCCAGAGTTCATTGTATGATTCTAAGAGGAATTTTTACTATTTTCTATACATGGCTACATAAATATCCGATTTACGTTTACTACAAATATTAATTCATTATAATATTTAAGTATTTTTCATGGTAATTACAAATAAAAATGAAAAAAAGGTTTAAGCTTTTAAGGAATTTCAACAAACCAAAATTATATAAATCTCGATTATATAGATAGTTATTAGCTAGATAAGTTTAATTTTAAATTGAAATTATGTAGATCGATAATGTTTTGTTTCAAATTAATCAAATTTGAATTATATTAAAAAATAAATTATCACATTTCTGAAGCAGTCATACTATAGTCAGAAGATCATTTTCATAATTTATTTTCATCATTTTCATAGTATAAAATTTAATTTCTTAATTAATAATTTCTTCATAAAGCATAATAAACGATATATATCTTGGAAGAAATATTTATATTTTAAATATAATTTTTTATAATAATTTTTTTTAATAAATCCAAAAAAAAAAGAAGAAAAATTGTAATCCCAAAAAAAAAGTCATACAAAACTTGAGAACTTTTTATAGAGAAATATCCAATAACACAAAAATGAAATTAAATTCTTCTTGAATTTCAACAATTTTTACATCTTTATTTCTTGTAAATTATTTTTATTTTATATTTTATATTTTTAGGGATTTTTCTATGATCATTTCATTATTATTATATATATTTTTTTTTTGTCATGACAGCCGAGAATTAGTTAATGACCATCATAAAATAGTCAGGCCCGTCCGTTCATTTTGACATATCTCTTTTTTTTGTCTTCTTCTGAGAAATGGAAACCATTATAAATTTTCTTCTATGATATTTTAGGAAAATTATTTTTCTTGTCTTCATTTTTGTTTTTCCAAAATTTTTTTTTTCATTTATATATCGTTGTGTGAGAAGCGAATTGTCGTAAGCTTTAGATACGTCAATTTGAGAGTATTGATACAGGAAGATAGAAAATTTAAGTATCTATCGCCTTGTGTTCAGACGGATTCGATCCGAGAATATCCTGGCTACTATTTAATTGAAATTCTAAATTGTTGTAAGTTGTATTTACCTAAATTAATTATTTGCGAAATGTTGTATACATTTTATACGGTATTTTGGTGGTGTAGCGTAGTTCATCATATAAATTGCAAAATGTTGTATATATACTTTAAGAACAAATTTTTACTATAAAATTCCAATTATGTTATAATTCAAATTGTTGTATCTTTCTTTGTCATACGACAATAATATAAAAATAAATTACAATACAAATAAGTTGTTCTAATTATTGTATGTTAACTATACTACATTTTGTGGTTTATAAAATAGTGATAATTCATATGATTTAAATTGTGGTAAGTTGCATTTACAACATTCTGAGATTTTTCAATAGATCTAAATAAAAAATTAAATTATCGTAAAGTTTGTGGTGCATCACTAAATTAAACTATAACAATACTCTAATTCTATTTGAGACCAAAGTAATTACTCTTTTACATAGCTAAGGAACCCATCTTTGTAATAGAGTGTTAATTTATTGGAGTCATAATATTATTTATTGAGATAAATGCATTTAAAGGCCTCAGAAAAAAATTCAAAAACTTAATATTCATTTATCTCGGAACTTCATTTTTGCAGTTACGACAATTCGCTTCTCACACGACGATATATAGAAAAAAAAAGATTATCTTTGTTACAACAACAGTAAAGGAAAGAAGAAGAAAAAAAATTATATGATTTTTTCACGTAAAAATAGTCATTTAAATCTTCTATATAAATTATGTTCTCCATTTCAGAGATATTGCCTTGTACTTATTTCTTTTTTAAACAAAATAATTTATAATGTAATAAATGTATATAAAATTATTTTTGTCGCGAAACAGAATTAAAGGGGCTACTCACAATTTAAAATTAATTATTTTAAATATTTTATTACATGTTCAAAATGAAACCAACTAAATTCTATATCATGTCATAAGACTGGAGTTTTCTATAACATGGTTGGTTTTGGTTTTGGTTTGTGCAAGTGGCGAATACCCGAACCACTGTCAAGTGATTCCAATTAGAGCAGTAGCGCCGTTTTGTGACCACTAACCTGCCTTGCAATCACTAAGCTATAAATAAAGACAAGAGTATGAATGAGGAAAATTACAAAACCAAATCCTTTGGGGTTCACTAGGAAACAAACTATGTCCTTAGGATTTGAGTCACACATAGAAGGCCATTGATTAAACATAACTAAAAATAAATAATTTCAAAATTACGAATTAGCTACTATTTTTATTTCAAATAATTAACAAACATATCAGTTTGCCTCGTCAAAACAGAACTCATATGATCCCTTTTAACTAAAAATGATTTACCCCTCAATGATATTAATGTATTTAAATTTTTTCATATCCTTTTTTTTTATAAATTTTAGTTTAAATAAAAAAATTATTCATCAGAAAAGTAAAAAAGGAAAAAGAAAAATCTCTGAAATCCTTTGTAAAAATAAAAAAATGAAACTCATCATCATGAACGTATTTGTCAAAATATATAAATTACGATATATTCGCCATCTATGTATAAATTTAGTATACTTTATTCAAGTAAATATACGCAAAGTTAAAAATTTCTCCATTTTGTTACTATGTATGACTAAACACCATGTTAAAATAATTTATTACCATCCATAAGTTTCGAATTTCCTTCGTTTTTTTTTTCTTTTAATTTGAAATGTTAAAAAAATTATATATATATCCAAGGATTTTTTTTTTTTTTGCATCCTTTTAGTGAAAGTGGAAAAAAGATATTTTCGCTTCAAAAAAAAAAAAAAAAAAGAATTCTTTCTGCGATATACGCGATCTACAAGAAAATAAGCCTCAGATAAATAAAAAATTTAATAGAAGAAAATTTTTGCATTGTTACGCCGCCGACACTGATTTAAAGGGTATAAATTAATCACTTTGAAAAAGGATAATACACATTTTTTCCATTTTTTTATACATTTTCTTGTTGTTTTTCTTTTTTTTTTTTCGTTGAAGAATATTTTTCCCAAAAAAAAAATAAATAAAATAAAGATATTTTCTTTCAAAATATCCACAAAAAATATAAGTAATTTTTGGAATGAGGAAAAATGTTAAAAAAAAAGCAAATTCTTCTGAGAAAATTTCATCAAAATTTTATGAAATTAGTGAAAATAGCACAACTGGGATGGATTTTTTTTTTTTTTACTTTGTGACACTTATTTAATCTTAATTTTTAACTTTTTTTTTATACATAATAATAATAATAAATTAAGGATATAGTGTAAAGCTTTGGTAGCTTGGAGCTA
The DNA here is from genome assembly GCA_949752835.1 of Empis stercorea. Taxonomy (NCBI): domain Eukaryota; kingdom Metazoa; phylum Arthropoda; class Insecta; order Diptera; family Empididae; genus Empis; species Empis stercorea. The sequence continues at coordinate 14,686,642 of OX457086.1, forward strand.
AAAATACTACAAAAAAAAAAAATAATATGAAATAATTAATTAATTAAAAAAATTACAGAGAGAAAAAGAAAAGCTTTTCGCCGTTGGTCCGTTGGGAAAATATTGAATTTTAAATGTTAATATATAGTAGAATTTATTTATTTTTTTTTCGTAATAATAATAAAAAAGAGGAAAACAGAAGAGAAAATTATTATTTTTTTTTTGTTTTTCAAAAGTTCCCTTGGGCTTATGTGATTTTTATCCTTAAGCTCGGCGCGTATTTTCCAAAAAAAAAAACAAAAATTAAAACTGATGGAAATTTCCAACTTTACTCCAAAACAAACAAGTAAAATCATAATGAACACACAGGTTAAAGGAAAAAGTGATTAATTATGGAGTAGCATAAATATAAATATTTTTGATTTTCTTTTTTTATTATAAAAAAAAATAATTTTGTTTTTCCATGGTTGGAAAACTTTTTCAAAGAAAATTACAACTTAACAACTTTTTTGTTTTTCCTGGAGTTTTTTTTAGGCCTAGGCGATTAATTAAAGTTTATGAGAAACATAGAAGAAAAATTAAAATTTGAAAATATTCACCAATTTTATATGATAAAAAAAAAATAAAATAATTTCTACGATGGCGAATTATTTTTAATAATTAGCCCAAATTTTTGATATAAGAAAAAGTTTTTCTTTTTAATTTGGAATTTTTAAGTAGAAATTTTTTGAAAAATAAAATTTAAAATTTTTATGTTTCACATAGAAATTGCTATAAATAATATAATTTCATTAAAATTTTACTAATTTTGTTTAATTTTATAAGAATTTCAACGGTGTAAATAGTTTGGTAATGACCATGAACTATTCAGTGATGGATTATAAATTGTTAAAGCTATCTAAATTCAGAACTTTAAATGATTTAAATCAAAGTTTACACAACTATGTAACAAAATATAGTTTCTGAAATTCAAATAATTAAGGAATAGTCCAAGTATATTGAAAGAATGATAATGCAAAACAATGTAAAATCTATTTGACTATCCTAGTATTTATCCTTGTTACAAATCTCTCACTATAATATCTTTACTATTAAATAAATTTTAATTCTAATTTCTAACAGAATTATTGGTATTGACAAAAATGGATTTAAATATATCAAAATTCCTTAATCTAAGAACATAGAAGGCGAATTGTTAAATTAACATCTTCTTTTTTTTTGTATTTTGTAATCTTCCCACTATTTTTTTATAATCAAAAGAAAAGAAAATGTCATTAAATTTTTTGTTCCAAAATCCACAAAATTTTATATAGAAAATTGAAATAATATTTCTGTTCTTTTATATAAATACCATACCACCACCCACTACAAACAAATTTCCCAACAAAATACAATCGCATATATAATAGTCTAAATAATTTTATGTATACATATTTCGATTTCATTCACAGCATGATTTTATTCAATCATAAAAATATACAAAAAAAAAATAACAAAAAAAAATACTATGCTTTACTTCTTTATACACCAAAGAGAACCTTTAATGGTTTATTGTTTCCGCCAGAATATTGTTTTTTTTTTTCTTCTATTTCCATTTTGCTTTTTTTCTTCCTTTACCATTTTTTCGTGCAAAATTTTTGTGAAAAAAAAATGAAAATTTTCGAAAAAAAAACCAAAAAATCATAGGGAAAATGTTTAGTAGTTTAGTAAAAAGAAAAATATATAGAAAAATGGTTTTTCTATTTGATTTAGTAGACAAAAAAGAATCAAAAATAAATAAAAACATATATCATAAATAAAAAAAAAATATACTATAAAGATTATTAAAATGATTGATGAACCACCCAACATGAAAAAAAAAAAACTTAGAAAAAAACTTTTGGTATACAAACACAGAAAGGTAAAAAAAATAAAAAATAAAGAAGAAGATTTTTCTTATGGTTTATTAAAGGTTGTTGTTGGCCTTTTTCTTTTCGTTTTTATTTTTGGGTGGAAAACTTTATGGAAAATTAAACACAATAGAAATATTATAATTTATTTATCTATTATTTTATTTTTTTTTTTATTATTTCATTACCTTTCGCAGGCTAAAAGCATTTTATTTAGTAATACAATTAAAACAAAAATAATGTTACTATCTTTTTTCTTACACTAATTGAACTTGTCTTTTTTTTTTCATAGAAGGGTAAAGAAATATTTTTGTTAAGAATAAATTTTCTTTCGTATTATTTTGTTTTGTTTTTCTTACTGATTTGTTTTATATTAACGAGAATTTTAATGAGAATTTTCATTGGTTTATTTTTGTTTAAAAAAAAGTCTATTTTTTTTTTGGAAAATTAAAGAAAAGTTTAAAGAATAAAAAAAAAAAGTAGATAATTAGAAATACAAAAAAAAATGTTATCCTACTTAAAATAAACTTAAAACATAATATTTACAATATCCTATTTATAATTATTTTAGTTTCCATTTAGAGAAAATGAATTTTCGATTGTAATATAAATTATTTTTTATATTTAATTATGATTTTGGCAGAAAAGTAACTGCTTATTTTATAAAATTGTTAACAATTGTTCATTATTAACGAGTTCAATGTAGACTTAGGCCAAACTGTATCCTAATTTTCGAAATTTCATATTATTTTACAACTTTTTATGTATCACATTTATAGGGCTAATCATAATGAACTAGAAAACTTACTAACGAGAAAACAAAATTGGCTTAATATTTTCAACTATACCTTTATACAACTTCAAATTGAGACTAAACTCTTTCAAATTGGGAATAAACAATTTCAAAATGGGAATTAACAGTAAATAACCTAGGTATAGTATGAATTTTGAGTGAGAACTTTTCTAACCCTAGATGAATAGTAGAGAACTTTATGAAAAAACGGAAATTAATAAAAAAAAGCATTAGAATACGCAAGGGAATTGGGTTGGATAAAACGTAAAATAATATGTGAAAAATACTCGGGAAAACTGAAAATTGAACAAGGAAAGAAAAGCCAAAGGGTTAATGAAAGATTACGGTGCAATCAAAAAAGTGGAGCACAGTATAATATATATTCGACAATACAATTTTTTTTTATTGGTAACCTAGAAATTATTAAACAATTTATTCCAGTTTAATTTAAAATATTTATTAAAAATATATGAATACCATTATAAATTAAAAGGTCATATCATTCATATTTATCGCGTATTTATTATTACTAAATAAAAAATATTTATTATTTATTCCCAATTTGGAATTGTTTAGTCCCAATTTGGAATTGTTTAGTCCCAATTTAAAATTGTTTAGTCCCAATTTGGAATTGTTTAGTCCCAATTTGAAGTTGTAAAGGTATAGTATTGCTCAATTTTAAATTAGTTAGATTTTAATTAATTAATTTTCACATTTACGATTTCTTCAATTTTATATAAAGATATTAAAAGAAATTGTTATAAAAAGGATTATATTTATTTAAGACCATGAATAAATGATATTATTTTGTTCGAAAAATAATGTTAGCTATGAATGCAGTTAAAATTTCTTCCAAAAATTTACAATAAATATTTCTATAAATCGAAATTTAATCCTGTTTTAAGTCCTTGTACCAGTCTCATTCGCAACAAAATGTTTTCAAAAAAAATATCAAGCAAAAATATTTGCAATGATGAAATTATTAATCGGTTCCACTGTTTTTTTTTTTTGTTAATCATTATTTTCTTATAGTTGTTAAATATATCTAACTATAATGTAAAAACGTATAACAACAAATATTTTTTCTTTTACGAAGTGATTAATGAGAGTAATTTAAACGCTCGCATAACAATTGAAATACCAGTGAAAAAAATATATACTCAAAATTGTTAAGAATACACAAAACAAGAACAACAGCAACAAAAAACAGAGAAAAGAAATTAAATACGTATAAAAATAGTATTATAAAAAAAAAAATATCCTTGAAAAGCTTAAATATTATATATAAGTAAATACATAAAACCTAATATACCCAGTTAACGAATAAAAGTGCTAAATTCTACAATTTTTTGTGTATAGAAAACAAAAAAAAAAATTCAACACACAGTCAAAAAAAAAAAAGGATATATAATTTTTATGTGTTTGTCTATTACTCTAACAACATTTTTTTTTTTTGTTATCCTTAAAATCTGTTTTATTTTTTATAATGTATTTTTATCATTTTATTTTTCTTTATTTGTTAAATTGTAAATTTATTTTGAAAGAACACGAAATTTTTTTTTTTTCTTCCTTATTATTTGTGCGCTCTTTTTCAAGGATTTCGTTACTTTTTTTTTCTTGCTACTAAGAACAAGTAATTTCTTCTTCTTTTTTATTATTAGTATTATTTTGGTACAGGATCTTCAAAAAGGATAATGGTGGAATATGGTATATATATATATAGATACATATATATATTTTTTTTAGTTGATATGCTTGAAAGCTTTACAATTATCTATTCCACACAAAAAAAGAACTGACTCCTTCCAAAAAAAAAAACTCCTAAACGTACTTTTTTTTGGTAATACATTGTAAATGTATGTCGTCCATTTCTATTTTTTTTTTTTTTTTTTTCAAAAAAAAAAAGGATATTTTCAAATGCTTTTAACAATTGGCTTCCTTATTTCTTTTAAATTCACAAGAGAATAATTTATTATATAAGAATTATATGGCTATATGTATTTGTATGTATGTGTGTGTGTGTATTAAGGATATGGATGTTAATATTGTTTATTATCAGTGAATATAATTCTTATTTTCCTTTTTATGGTGGAGGAAACAAAATAAATACACAAAAAAAACACAAACCTTTCCAATAAAAATATTCTTCATTTTTCCCATTTTCTTAAAATATTATTTATTATTATTGTTGTTGTTTGAATATCCTTCGAAAATGTCAATAAATGTCTGATTAGTCTTCTGTCCTTGTGTAAAAAATTGAAATCGAAAAAATGTCAAAAAAAAAAAAAAAAAAGGAAGAGAAGATCCACACAAAAAAAAAAAAAAAAAAAATGGAACCTTTAGTCCTTTGAGAATTAAATTAAAATTCAATTCAACTACAATATTGTTTAGTAATGATTTTAGCTCCAATAATTTTTTTATTTAGGAGAAAAACCGATAAATAAATAAATCAGAAATAGAAAATAGAAAAATTCTTTATTAGTTATCAAGGATATTTTTATTTTTCCCAATTTTATATCACAAAACCAAAAACAAAAAAAAATGAAGAAAGTATAAGAGTTTTTTTTTTTTTTTTTTTGCTTTCTTCTAATTCTTTAAATAATTATTTATTTAGGATGCTTTTAAAAACAGAATTCCGTAGGAAAGAAAAAACGTAATTCTTAAATGTTAAAAGAATCAAATTCAACTAATATCCAAGATTTTCCTTCAAATGTTCAAAATTGAAAGGAAAAATTATATTTAAAAAAAAAAAAAAAAACCAGAATTAAATATAGAAAAGGTAAGAGAAAAATGTAATAAGGGTAAATAATCCCCGGTGACAACGGATCAAGTTTCAAAATGAACGACCAAATAAAAAAATGTGCACAAGGTAAAAATGTTGTAATTAACAGTGACAAAAATCAACTGTTTTGATATAGAAACCAAAAATCGTCCTATTTCAATAAAATGAAATTTTTTTTATTTATTTATTTTTATTTTTATTTGGTGAATAAATAATCATACACTGATGATGACATCACCGAAAATTGACATTAATTACATGATGGAGAATAAATAAATAAACTTGTACATATATACATAATGAAAGTTATTAATAAATAATTTTTTTGTATATAGAGAATTCATTTTATCCTATTTAATCGGTTTGGGGACTAAAATAGATGGACTAAAGGTCATTAGATGAAATAGAGTTCATTGGAATGCAAAAATATATAAACATAATTTCAAAGATCTTTCAAGGACACTGTAGAAATAAGGATTTGTTATGGAAAATTCTGGGGATAGGGCAATATGTATCATCTAATACCAATTTTATATTATACCATGGCTAATTGAAGGACTTGTTACCTTAAAGATATTTTAGATTGTGTCTCAAAAAAAATTCTTTGGGACAACCATGGCTTATTTGTTTGGGACAAAAATGGCTGAACACAACTGATTTAAAATTTAGAATCCTTGGTAAAAAGCAAAATTTATGTATAATAGTGGGTACATATACATCTGTCCTTACCAGACATTCCAGTAATAAAAAAATATCGCCAGGATCATAGTAAATAATAAATGTTTATTAGAAAAACTCGCAAGGAAGCTAAGAATCCTTGGAAAAAAGAAGTAATAATAGAATACTAATAGATTTACTGGAACGATGATATTGTAATGTTAAACAATTCCTCGGATAATATACTGATAATACTACCAATAATGCCTTCTATCATTATAAAAAAAAAAACAGAAGTAAAATCTGTGGCAAATTATAGAAATAAAACAACAAATTATTTCTTGCGATTAAGGAATGTAAAATTAAGGATTTTACTTATCCTTACTGACACGAATATATTATAATTTGTAATCATAAACTTTTGTATTTCCTTGACAAATCGAAAAATATAATATTTCATAATTAATCAATATTTTTCACCTGCTTCAAATATAATTTCTTGAAAACTAATTTATAAATTCCTAAAAAAATTTTATTCAAAATTCAAAACGAAATTATATTTACTTTATTTATTTTAAACTATAATATTCACAATAATAGTAATAAAATTTCTTGTATATTTAAAATAAAATATTTAAAATAAATTATTTACATAGCTATTAAAACCATCATTAATTCCAACTTTTTTTTATATATATATACATTATGTACATATATTTACAGCCTTTTTATTATTATTATAATATATTTACTTTAACTTGAACGAATAAAAAATTGTAAATAAAAAATAAACTTGAAATATTTTTTTCCCTAAATAATAAGTACACAATTTTTTTGTTATTAGGGTGCGACCAAAAGAGAAATTTAACGAAACTTTTACGGCGCATGTCATCCAAAAAGAAAAATATTATAAGATATAAAAAAAATTTAACAGTGGAGAAAAATTTCAATATTGGAGAAAAAAAAGGAAAGAAAGCATTAATTTTCTCCTTAATTTAAGAGTATATTTTCATTATACAAAATTTAACGAAAATTTCTGCAAAAATTCAAACAAGAAAATTGTTTTTTTTTTTTAAATATAGGCCAATTTTAAATCATTTTTATTGGTAAAAGTTTCATTTAATATAAATAATAATAATAATTTTATTATACATATATGTAAAGTAAATAACCATAAGTTGATCTTAATTGAAAACATGTCCTTTTCATATCCTTGTTTTCAACAAACTTATTTGAATATTTGAAAAACATTCAATTTTACTTCATTTTGTGGTATAATATATAAATGATAAATTTATATACAAAAATGTCTAATACTTAATTTCCCAAAAAAAAATTAGTATAATTTGAATTCCAATAAAATTTTTGAATAAATTTTTTAAATAATAATAATTTAATTTTTTTTTTTTTTTTGTAAACAAATTATATTATAAAAAAAAACAATTCAATTTACCTCCTAAATGAGGTGCCGAATTGACACAAAAGACTAATTTTCACCCAGGAAAACTACTTATAAAAATGTATAATTTTTTTCAAAGAATTGTAAATTTTTTTCATTTTTGTTTTTTTTTATATAATAAAAACGTGACAAAGTGTCGCGTGACTAATTAAGATTCTTATATTTTTCCTGACAACCTGATGGTATATAATAATATACTATATACGAGTATATCTCTCTACTTTTAGTACCTCTAGCTAAACTATATGCATAGTATAGAAATATGTTTATTCTTAAGGGGTTTGCTTTTTTTATTGTCCCTAGACATTTTTCTCTCTGTTTTTAATAAAAATTTATGTCAATATTATTTTTACCTGATGGCAATAATAATAATATTAATACGCGTGCCTTTTATAATGTGATGAAAAAAAAAATATTTACTCATAAATATACTAGTTAAATATATATTTTTTTTTTTTTGTTTTTAATTTTCTCATGCATTATGCATATGAGAAAAATATTTTATATTTTTATTTTATATAAATATTATATAAAAGTATAATATATATAGAGAGGATTATTATGTAAAGGATTTCGCTATGATACAGAACAAAAAAAAATGGATTAAATTTTAAAATAAAAATGTGCAAAAACATTTTCATTTCAAATTGTAAACAATCAAAAACAAACTATATAATATTTAATCAGCTTAGATCTAAATAAAATTAAATTAAAATTTTAAGTTGATTGAATATTGACTGGCATTTAGACCATAATAATAATAAAAAAAGGATTAATGTATAAAATCGCAAATGCTTTTTATAGTTTATTATCAGGTCGAAACTCATGGACTAAATAAATAGAATTAGGTATATATATATATTAACTTCCAAATATAATTTTTTACTTTATGCCCAAAATTGATGAAATATAGTGGTTTTATTGCTATTAGTCCTGCTATATTTTTGTTAATCCTGTAACTGTTGTCAAATATAATTTTCATTACAGTAAAAACAAAGTAGAAAACTGGAAAACATAACATTTATGTGACATCAAATGTTTCTTAGCATAACTATTACACTGGGATCAGGTTATAGTTTTTTTCTTTATCAATTCTCAATTTTAGTATAGAGTTAGCACATTAAAACTTTCACTAAGACAGTTTTTAATAAATTAACTTTATCCACATTTTTTTTTTAACATATCATCTTCAAGTAATCTTCCAGAATATTTTTCAATTTATTATATACTATAAAATGTCATAAAAAAAAAAATTCCCCATTTTGCTAATAAAATATATATTAAAGTACATAAAAGTTAATTTACATAAATCTTATCACAACATTTCAGGTAACACATGGTTAATCTTTTGCGAAAAGGTCACCTTGTCATGTCAATTTTGATATTTTTCTTGACACCAAATAAAAAAAAAACAAAATTTTATCAATAAATTTTATATTTGAAATTAAAAACTTTTCACGATGAAATTTGTTAACCTTTTTTTTTTCTTTACGTTTCTACTAAAATCCGTGAACAGATTTTATCCTTGAGTTTTTTTTATTTTTTTTTTTAGAAAAATGTAAATTATTGAAAGGAATGTAAATTTTTGTTAAAAGGAAATTTTAAGTATCATAATAAAAACTAAATAAAAAGTTAAGAAAATTTGTGTTTGGTCATAAATTAAAAATTAAAAATGAACCCAAAAAAAAAAAAGAATCGAATTTTTCTCTTTATTGGTCTAGTATTAGATCTAAAAGGATCTATAGGTATAAAGATTTAAAGGAGTTTTGATTTTCAAATTTAGTCTGGCAATAAGAAAGTCTTCATTTTGTTCATTTTGTAGTATTCGGTAATTCAAGTAATAAAGCCTTTTCGTTGATAGTATAGTTTAAGAGTAATCCTAAACGGTGAAATCCAATCATCATTTACGAACTGAAAAGTCTTTGGATTTGAAAAAAACAAAAATTATGAAAATTCCTCTTTTTGGCGGCAATTTTTAATTTATATTATTTCTAACTCAAGTAGATGATTTATAATAATTTGCATTGAATTTACCAAGTCAATTACGGAAGTTCTGATAACTTGCCTCTATATAACCATAATTCATATAAAAACTATTTACAGATAAAACAAATATAATCCTTCTCACAAAATTATACATTTCAAATTCTTATAATTTCTCAATTTTTGTAAAATAAAAACAATACGTAAATATTTCCAAAAAAAAAAAAAGAACTTCGTTGTGATAGGAAGAAAATATTCAGTCTAGCGTTAAATTACATTTTATTCCCCAAAAGAATTATTAGCAAATTAAAAATTTTATTTCGATAAATGTTTTTCTTTTCTTTTTTAATTTAAATTTGTAACATTTTTCCCCTTTTTTACTTTTTTCCTTTTTATTGTGGGAAAACCAAAACAATATAAATAAATCTATAAAACTTTTTTTTTTATATATGTATAGAATATACAAATTTTCATGAAAAACTTTTCCTTGATTTATATTTTTTAAACAACTATTTCAAAAAAAAACAAAATCAATTTAAATTTTTTTTAAATAATTTATTTCAAAAAAACTTTCACAGGAAATTATTATTTTTTGAATTGGGTAAAAAAAAAAAATGTTGTAAGGTAAAATATATTTTATAGTCCTTGTGTGTGTCTGAATGAAAATTACATTTCCGGTTTCACAAAAATTAATATAAATGATTTATAAGATGGATAAAAAAAAGATATGATGATTATGGTATATGAAAAATAATTTTGATTCGTAAACATAAAAATAAAAAATTAATTTTAAAATTTTGATATTTAAATTGATTTGTTAATATAATTGGAAAAATCAAGAAAAGTCAAGTAGCGATGTTTAATTTTAAAGTTCCTGTGAATTTTCACAGACACTGAAATAGATTACTGTATACGCTAGTATTATTTTTTAGTGTCAGTAAAATATTTTCAAGATAATTTTTCATCCAGGAATTTTCTAAAATTTATACCAGCTTCAACAAATTATTTTATAATTAAATCAAAATTTTTTTGTGGATTAATTTTCACTGACCAATTTAAAATTTATAATTTGTTTTTCCAAAAACAAAATTTTCTACCTCATCATTAAAGAAATTAACATATCCACAGGTAGATTAACATATTTTATATTTTGTGTATAAAAATACGTAAAATTAATTAGAGCACAGATTGCGTGTAATTTGTAGATTTTTTTTTAGCCATATCAAAGTTAAATTGCATTTTCATTATTATTATTATTAACAATATGGTGGACGTTTGATATGCTTTTTTTTATATGAAAACTAAACATTCCAAACATGAAAATTATTCGCTTCGATTAGTACATAAATATTATGAGTATATTTTATGTATTTTATTTAAATTTAAATATAATGTCAACAATGGAGGATATGACCACATGTTGAAAAGCTCATAATGTTAGTATAGCAAACACTGCTTTCATATAAATTTTTTTAGTTGAATTCTTAAATTATGGTACATAAAAAAATTATATAATATTTTTTTATGCTTTTTATGTTAAAAACAAAAAATATTTATATACCAAAAAGAAATATTTTGAAATTATCAAAGGAAAAATTAATGATGCCATATCATAGAGTGATTTGTGATTTTTGGTGGTATAATAATCAAAATTGGGAAATTTCCTATAAAAAAAATGTAATTTTTTGTTATTGTTATATTTATAGTTTTTTGAAAGTGACAAATAAAAAATTTTTGTTTTTCAGTGGCATTTGTAAAAATTTTGACTGTCAAAACGCGAAATTGTTTGAAAGAAATTTTTGTATAAGATAAAATGCAATTTAAATTATTAATTTATATAAATATTTATTTATTGTTAATTAATTGGTTACCAATAACGAAATCATCAACAACAAATTTTAATAATGATTTAATTGATTTGAAATATTTATTAAAAATTGAATCAAAATTAATTGATTTTTTAAAAACTTATATACGAATAAAACAACATGAAAATATCACTGCAAATGAAGAAATAATCAAAATATTAAAATTGTAAATATAAATATTTAAATTTTTTATAATTAAAAGCTTTTAATTAAGAGTTGCTCATGAGATGGTGCAACCAAATTGGAAAAAAAAATATATTTTTCTATAATAATTGGACATCCATACTAACCGCAGATCATGATCCTTGACTATAAATTATAGCTTTGATAAATTAAAATATTTATTAAAATTTGTATCTATTTACAGAAAAATTAAAGGATTTAGAATAAGAAATATGAAAGCATCTAATCAAACTATGAAATATTTTGAAAATCCAATTAATAAATTTAGTTTTATTAAACGTCTTGTTAATGATTGGAAATATATTACTGCTTACGTACCAGATGAAAGTAAATACATTTATAAGCTAAATTTGTCTTTTTAAATATAATTAAACTTAGAATATTCACAACTCAAACTTCTCCTTTCGTCCTAATTTTCAAAATATTTTTAATTATTGTAAAAAGATTCATTTAGTATGCTCATTAACACAAAAAAATTGTAGGTTTCCAATAATTTTTTGTAGATTTTCATGAAAAAGTAAATCTAATTCGTATAAAAATATTTCCAAAAAAGAAATATTTAGAAAATTTAGCTGAAAATTTTTATAATTTACAAAATTTTTATAATTTAAATATATCGGAATTAGTTAAAGGACAAATAAATGGTATTCAATATAAGTAAATTTATAATTTTTAAATAATAATATTTGAATTTAGAATCATTTAATTTATAAATTTTAGTACTTCATTATCATTAAGTGATTGTTTTGAGCTTGGTTTTATTGCATATCGGAAAAAGGATTTTTATAATTCAATTTTATGGTTGAACGAAACTTTAGAACAATTACCGAAACAATATAATCATCTTGTTGAAAGTATATGCTTAGAATTAATTGAAAAATCATATATGGAAATAGGTTTTAATTTAAATAATAATTTTTGGTAAAGAAATTAATATTTTCTTTCAAATATAATTTCTTGTAGATGATGAATTAGATTCATATAAAAGGGAACCATATCCTTTGCAGGAAAACTATTTAACTCAGGTTTTACAATATATAATTTTCTAAATATATATTTAATTAATTATTTTTCAAATTTTCTAGAATTGTAAAAATAATTTACCAAATATATATAAGAAATTTCAATTATTATGTAAAAAAAAATTCCATCAAATTAAATTAACAAAATTAATTTGTCGTTATACAAATAATAATCAACCATATTTAATATTGGGACCATTAAAACAAGAAATAATTAATGTTAAACCATGGATTGTATCATATGTGAATGTATTAACAAATAATGATATTAAATTTTTAATTCAAATACAAAAATTAAATATAACCACAAAAAAATTACATATAAAATTAAAAAATAATATAAATAAATTTTTAGATATTATACAAAAATTTTGTGATTTAACACAATTAAATATAAATAAAATTAATTATTATATAAATATTAATTATAATGAATGTGGTGATCAACAAAACTTGATTTATCCAGATGAAAATTATGTAAAAAAAAATTAATAATTTGATTTAAAAAAAAAACACAAAATTTCTTATTTTTCTTTTAATAGGATGGGAAATTTAAAAGATTTTTAACAGGAATCTTTTACGTAAGTTCATTAAAATTTTAAATTCTTGATTAATATTTAACTACAAAAATTTCTTGTCAAATTTTCAATATATATATACATAAACCAGATGAATGATGTTGAACAAGGTGGTGGTATTGTTTTTCCAATGATTGATTTAATATATTTACCAAAAAAAGGTTCAGCTATATTTTGGTATAATTTTGATTTAAATGGTAAACCAGAACCTTTAGTTATTCATGGTGAATGTCCTGTTTTAATTGGAAAGCAATGGAGTAAAATATACAATATTATAATTAATTTTCATTATTTTTACAACAATTTTTAATTAAGTTTTATTTTTTTTAATATAGCATTCAATATTTTTACTAAATCTGCAAATGAAAAATTAAATTGAAAAAAAAAATTAATGATAAATATAATTTTGCTTTTAATAAAATTATCAAAAAAAAAAAACAAATACAATTTTGTAACTTTTTGGTGTAAATTTATTACTTTATTAATAAATACTAATAAATCTAATAAATTAATTTTAACAAAATATTATAATAATAATTTTATTTAAAAAAACAAAAAAAAAACAAATTTCCATTAAAATTATTTATGATCCTCTAAAAATTATGATCCTTTTTTTCTGAAAAATAAAAATATTATTAAATTCATTAATTTTATTTTTGATTATTAATAGTACCAATTGAAAAAAATCATTAATCTTTTTATTTACTATAAAATATAGAAATTTTCTGTATAATTTATATTTCAATCTTAATTAATTAAATTAATATCATTACAAAATATAAATTAATCATTTACAAATTATATTTAAAATATTTATCAATTTTATAAAGTAAAAATTTAACCCGGCAAACAATTACCGAAAAAGTTTATCTTTCATTATATATTTTGAGATATTAAATAAATTTCAACATAAATCATAAAGAATTATAGCATAACGAATTCAAGTAAATTATTTATTTAAAAAAAAAATAAAAATATAATTATTTTTAATCAATTTACTAATACAAAATCATGAGAACTTTATAATAATTAAATTCGAGAATATCAAGAATCGTTATGTAATTTAATTTCTTGACTACAGAACAGTTTGAATCCATTTTTCAATAAACATTTTAATTTTTTTAATTTTTTTTAGCATTTATACAAAACATTTATCAACTCTCTGTTTACCATTTTTATGTAAATATCTATACAAACTATGCTCAACAAAAAAATTCATTTAAAAAACAATATGTTAAATAAATTTTTATGGTATGTAATATGTTTTTTTATGCAATCAATAATCTAACTTTTTTTCTTCTCTCTTTTCAAAGTTTCAATTTCCAATAAATTTATTTACAATAAAATAAACATTTTTTTTTTTGGAATTTTTTCTTATTTTAGGTGGACAGGCAAATTTTTTTTTTATGAATAAATTAAATAATGACAAAAAAATTGTTAGTGGGTCTAAAAATGTGGATTTCATTTGGTATATTATACAAAAAAGTATTTCGATTTGGCGGTTTAGTTATCATTTGTAAATAAAATGTATGTCGCGCATCTAAAATTTTTAAAGCTTTAATTTGTTATTAATTATGTAATAATATCGTTGAAGTTAATCCAAAACTTTGAATAATCAGTGAAATCAAATTCTTTTTAGAATAAACATTTTAAGAAAAATTGATCCAATATTATACAATATTATAAATAACCAATAAATTCGATATTGCAATCATCAGAAGAAAATAATTCATTCAAACCAAATATAATCCTGAATTCAATTAATCTATTATAATCTCTTTATATTTTGGGATATTAATCTTATACTTAAATGGAAAACGTACAAAATAAATTGATTGTCCTCGAAAACTAGCCATACTCATAATATTTGCCTCAAAATTCAATACATATCGGTATCGGTATCTACTCAGATTTTTATTCATACGACCCAATCCAATATATAAACAATTTAAATTAATTTATCAAATTTTCCCATATTTGACCTAATCACACTCCAACTCCAACCTAATTTAACCACATAATTCCACAGAAAACCAAATCAATTTTAATTGGTATAGATCCTGAAACATATCCTTTCAAACAAAAACAAACAAATTTTTGTCATATAGAATTTTTTTTGTCATTGTCATTTTTTTTATCGGAAAATTCCAATAATTTATTTTTTCTTTATTATTATCAAATTAATTTTAAAAGAATGAAAATTTTCCATATAATTTTAAAGCTTTTCCAGATAATAAAACAAATAATTAATAATCATTTAACAAATATATTACATAATTTTATGAATATGTTTTATTATTGATAATATTTATGCGTACACTTAGTACATAAAAGGAATTTTATAATTGGAAAATATTATAATCTCCATTAATTTTATTATTATTGAGTTTTTCATTTATGGTCAAAGTAAACAAATAAAATTATAATTTTTTCTCATTATAATTAATTTAAAAACAAATATACCCTGGAATGATTAAATATATGTCAGGGAGAAAAATTCATAATTTTGGAAAATTAAAATTTATTTATTAATTATTATTTGCCACAAAGGTATTACATATATTTTTTTTTTTGGTTCGGTCTATAGAGAGACGAATTAACAATCTGAATGTATATAATATCCTCAATTATTTTTTTGGTTTAATTTATTATAAATATTTTAATATTTATTTCAAATTTATTACTATATATATATTTATTTTATTATTTGAATACAAATTTTAAAACAGACTTTAAACTATTAAAAAATACTATTTTTACATAAATCATAAATACAAAAATATGATCTGTTTTGTTTAGAGATTATTTATTATTTTAACTTAACTTTATTTATAAAAAACTTTTTAAAATGTTATATTACTTATACATATTACAAAATAAAATTAACAATTTTTTCAGTTAAAAATCTATATAAATTTGTTTTACAGAAATATTTAAATTCTAATAGTAAAATTAATTTCAAATTTAATCCTTTTCCAATTGAATTTAATTGTGTTACATATAAATTTTGATATTATCATTAATTTTTTTCTACACAATTTTAACTAATTAATTTAATATATAATTTTAAATGTACTTGTTTTTCTGAATTGATTTATATCAAATTTGGATATTTGAAAAATATTTGGAATTTTATTTATAGACCTCTCCCTAATTCACGACGTACGTAAAAGATTTTTGAAATTTAACAAAAAGAAACATCGATCAAAAAATTTTTAATGTATATATAAATGTGCCGTTTTATTTCGGGAGACGCTGGCGTATAAGCGTATATCGACGTATATACGCCATCCCCCATAAGTCCTGAATTAGGGAGAGATCAATAAAGAAAATGATTACCAAAGTATACAGACATTCAATTGGAAGAAAAATGAAATAATTTTTGTAAATTGGGAAATTAAAATATAAAACTTGTTAATTAAAATGTTAATTGTGCGTAATGGCTGGCAGTAATACAGGTCCTCTTAGAAACTAAGTTTACAAAAAGTTATCATTTTAAAAAGTTCCAAACAAAGTTCTCCTTTCAATGTCATACATAACCATAGGCAAAAAAAAACAATTTCCAAATTATTATAAAAAATAAAATTGTTTGATCTTTTCTAAAATAACAAGAAAATAAAAATTGCGTTTCTAATAAATTTTTCATTCCAATATGTTTTGGTATTTTTTTCAATATAGATTTTTTAGCAATTTTTTACATAGCTGTACAGAAAGGATAATATTTATATAATGCAATGCAACATATATCTAGTAAGTGTTTTTTTTTTAAAGAAAATTTTTTCAATAAATCACTTTCAACTGCAATCTAACGAATTCTCTAGAGATAAATATTATATCTATGTGTGTGTTAGTGAACCATACCAACATGGGAATTATATCTTTTTTTATATTGTGGCAAAAAGGAAAAAAATTGAAAACATAAGAGAAAAAAAGGAAAAAAAAAAGGAAAAAACTGGAAAAAAATATATCCTAATGTTAGATACCATTTAAAATATTCTATGTGCTCACACATATCTGGTACCACATTTATAAATTACCCCAGGAAGTCCCATTAGGAGAATTCATTGGTAAGGTATATAAAATATTGGGTGATTCTGCAAGAAAAAAATATTATATTAAAATTATTAAATTAAATTTAGTTTATTAAAAATTCTACTCTCTAATACTACAAAAAATTCCATCTACTAATTCTAAAAAAATCCACCAGAACTTTTGAAAACCTACGAAAATTAAATTTGCAAATATCGAATTTAAACATATAATAGCACTCTGTACCATAAAATACGAACAACATAAAAACTAAGGTTAAACACAAATATTACAAAATTACTGCAATGACATCTACCCACCAACAATAACAACAACAAAAAAAAAAAAAAAGGAGTTGCAATTTTTTTTCACAAAATTTTCAATCGGGTACAAAAAAAAAAAACAAATTGGAAAATATTTAATAACAGAAAGGATACTCCTCTGCAGTCTGTGTACTGGGCATTCAAAAATGCAATAATAATGTTGGTGTCTGTATTGTATATGATAGAAAACTCCAGGATAGAAAAGAAAAATTGATATAGGAACCTAATTCAGGGGACAAGCAAAAGCGAAAGGCAAAAAAAAAACAAATTCTTCAGAAATATCAATATTTTTCTTGACAATTTTTGCTGATTCCGGTGTCCCTTTTTTTTATTATACTTTTATGTATTTATGTTATATATTATGCTTTCAAATGTTTGTATTTTAATGTATACATACTATATATATTCTATAATGTTGTAGTACCTATATTATAAATTTATTTTATATAAAATATATATTATTAGGAATTTATTCAATTTCACCAAGGACGATATAAAACATTGTAAAGCATTGCAATGTATTTAAAAAAAATCTTAAATAAAAATTACACTCATAGTTATTTTTCAACTGGACAATCTTTACATGACATTATCTACTAAACATTATATAAAAATGTTATGTTGTAGAAAATATTTTTTTTAAGAGACCGAGAAAACGTCCATGATGTAATATTTTTATGTTATACTATTTGTAATGAAATATGTTGACATAATGTTTTTTTTTTTTTTTTTGCTTTAATGATAAAGTTTTGTATGTGTAACAAATTTAAAAATATTATAATTTTATTTTTAGTAAGTATACCTAGAATTCTACTAGTTAAAATATATGTAATGAAATAAAATATAAATTGTAAATCGTAAATATACCAAACATAATGAATTAAACATAAATAAATTAAACATCTGAAAACTGTTAAGTTGTATTTATTTTGTTGAAGATTTATTTGATTTATTTTTTACCAACAAAAAAAAAAATTATCATCAACAATTTTCCTATTTTATTTAAATACTAATTATATTTAAATGGTTACACAATATTTTAGTAAATACCATAATACAAAAATTATGTCAAGGATAAACAATATTTTATATATAAATTATTCCCTAGCAAATTAATAATAAATTTATTGATTCCTGTTTAACGAGTAATAAATTAAAATCAATTTTATATTAAATGAGTTTAGATTAAAAGTAGAATTCAAAATAAATATTGTATTTATTCAAATTGACAAAATACTAAATTGGTGTTGATATTATACTAAAATATATTTTCATGTTGTTTGCAAGTATATATGTATGATAAATGGAAATTTGATTTTTCAGTTTTTAACGAAGGTTTAAAGTAATTAACATTCTCAGATGTTCATATATAGCTATTTTCATCTCAAATTGGTATTTTCCCTATATATGTGATCAAATTTGTCCACACAATTTTTCTTTAAATCCTTCATCAACTCGTGGGGCTTATTGCCTACACTAAATGAAAGAAGAACAACAATAAAAGTTTAAAACATAAATTTTGGGTTCTTTATTGATAAAATTTTTTTTACAATTTACCCAATCAATATTTAAAAATCAATATTTTAGTAATGTAAAATCTCCCATGAAATATAAATGCAAATATATTTCAGAAAGAAAAACTATTATATAAAGAATGAAATCACTTACCCTAAAAGCTTACGACCAATTAAATAATCAGTTTACAAATATATAAAATAATAATAATAAAAAAATCCTTTCTATATTTGCGTTAAGCAAATAAAATATTTGTATAATATATAAAAAAAAAAAAATTGATGTAATAAAAATCCTTTAAAAGGAATTTTAAATTATCATAATACCAAGAGTATAAAAATAATAATATATGTGTAGATATGTAAATATACAATCATTATTATTCAATACAATTTATTTATTAATGCAAATTTTGTACGTATTTCCTTTAGCTTTTTTCTTGTTGTTGGGAAAATCCTTTTTTTTTTTGCCTCGTCTATCTTAATACTAAAAAATATAAGATTTATTTATATATATATAGATTTTTTTTTCTTATCATGATGATGGGTATCCTTAATATTATTTGCTATCCTTTTTTAAATATTTTTTGGTATAAATCCTTTTTTTTTTATTATTATTTTTGTTAGAGTTGTTGTTGGTGTTTAGAAGGATGAAATTGGATAAATACACCTACCTTTAAAGAGAAGGGAATAGATAGATATATATGTCGAAAGCTCGTAAATATTTATGTATAGATATAATATAAATTATTTATAAAATAAAATTATATATACACAAACAAAAAATATTATGTAAATGCATATGTGTGCTAGATCGACATACATACATGTATATATTCAGATATTTATAGCGATTTTCATCTAAAATTTGTCATCTTATAATTTAAATTATAGTATTTTCCTGATGTCATTTCCTAAAATTAAATTTCTCTATTCAGTCGTTCTTTGCATAAGGTTCGTCTATTTTTTGGAAAATGATTAATTACAATTATAAAAGGATCAATTTAATTTGTAAAAATACCAATTTCAATTGTAAAAAGTCCGATTTGACCTGAAAATACTTACTATAATTCTATAATGTACCATATATGTATACATATTTATTTGAATAATGATACAGAGGTAAAATCATGTCATCATATTGAAATCAATTGAATGATCCCTTTTTTTTTTGGTAGAGAAAAAAATATTATATTCCTAAAAAAAGGTTCAATTGTTCAGGATCTATAACCATAATGAAATATAAATATTATATAGATCAATATATATATACATATATAAATGTGAAATACATATACATAATATTAGAATGTGTCATTCAAATGGAAAGTGAAATAGATCTTATAAGGTGTGGTAAATGACATGGTAAAATAATGATGTGATTTTGAGGATTTTTTTTTTTTTATTTCGAAATATTTTTTATTATATAAATTCATATTTGATTGAATTCATAAAATAATATTTTATTGGAAATATTATTATAATTTCATAATATATTTGAAAATAAAATCAATTCTAATGTGTTGAATTTTTTTTATATAAAGTGTTAAATAATTTATTGGTAATTGAATAAATTTTATTTATAGAATAATGTTTAATAATTTAATTTGTATATCAATAAATTTATATAGATAATATTATTATTATTGATTGTTAAAAGAAAATAGCATCTATAAATTGTTCTTAAGTTATTTTTGAAATGAAAATAATTTATTAGAATCAGAAAATAATATTATTTTCGATTGGTAAACAATTTTGCCTGGAGTTCCAAATTATATTGTTACAAATTTTATGTTTTTCTGGAAATTTAGTCCAAATATCCACTCACAAGTACTTTAAAATAGATGATTTTACTATTTACACTTTTAATTTTCATAAAAATTGAAACTATATCTTATTTCCTAAGGAAAATAATTATTTTCTCAAATATAGATATTATGAGTATTTATTGTCCCTAACAGGAAAATTATACTATGTTGTAATATAATTACATAATTTATTGAAATATTAACTTCATTAATATAAATGTTTTTTTTTTCTCAAAATTTTCCTAAAATAAAAGAAAGGACTATAATACTTTTCCCATATAGTAACAAAAAAGAAAATAATTTACTTACATGTCATTATATAATTTCTTTACATGGATGAAAATTACATTAATAAATTACAAAAGGACACGCTTTTCTCTCCCAAATACTATATATTGTATATGTACTAAATATACTATAATTCTATTTCATCAATTATATTAGATTTTCTAGTACCAAAAAATATATATACATGTATAAAAAAAAATTAAAACCATTTATAAGAGGAAAAATAATATTACAATCTATCCGGACAAGCTTCAAAATGAGCTTAAAATTTCGTCATTCATCATTTTGGTATAGGCCTATTATCAGTTTTTTTTTCTCCTCTTCTTCTTCTTCATTTCTTTCTTTCCGTAAACATGAAAAAATAAAATTTCTAGTTAGTCCTTAATCTGTAATCGTTTTTAGCTTTATAAGAAAAGAAAATATAATAAGTAACAAATTATATACAGAAAATATCGTATTCAATTCATTAGTAAAAAAAATCTTTAAGGATAATCATAGGATATATTTAACAATAATTTTCGTATTTCTCGTATTTGGTATTATTTTTTTTACATACATATATATTATATATATATGTATATACATTAATTTCCTTTCATTGTGTGTGAGTGTTTAATATATATAATTTTTTGTTGTTTCTTCGAAATATACCGCAGTAAATTTTTCTTTCCTTTTATTTTTTTTTTTTTTTTTGATAAGGATATTTATGAAAAGAGAGTTCTATAAGCCAACTTTGAACATAATTTACTATTATTATATAAGATTAATTACGTATTAAATATGTCCAGACAATATTTATACCTGTTAGACCTTTAATATTTATAACTATATGAAAGTTTATAATAACTTTTATAGGTTAAAGAGAGAGTATTATCCTTAAAAATATATAAATTATCTATATCCTTGTTTTGTTGTATGAAAATAAATAATAATGATGATAATTCTATAATAATAATAATGTTAAAAATATAATTTATTATATCCTTTTATTATTGAAAGTGTTATAAAGGTGAAATAAAAAATTCATTTTTTTTTCTAATTTAAGATTTTTGTATCTAGAAGAAATATTTTGTTAATGAACAAAATTGTTTATAAAGTTATGATATTTTTAGGTAATCTCCACACCAAGGAAGGATGCTAATCCTCCAAGTAATTAATTTTCTAACGAGGATTTTATTATTTAAATGGTAATTTACTGTGAAGACTATATAGTCTTGTCAGTAATTTGGTACTGAAATGTTCATATTTTTTATGTGACAGTAAATTTTATTTCGGATTATTAATGTTTATCGAAAATATATAGTTACTAATATTTTGTTACAAATAAATTAATAATATTGTGAGAAGAATATGTCTTTCAGTTTCATGTCAATCATATTTTATGTCTCCTTAGGTATCATCCTCGCTTATGATAGTGTCTCTTGATATTTATAATATCCTTTTAGATAATTTACTACTATTTCAAGTAATTGTAAAATAAAATTGACTAAACACGTAAATATTGATAATGTGAATTATATATATATATATATATATGAATTCAGATTCTTAGTTAAATTATCCACGAAAATTTAGTTACTGAAATTTATTTTCTCAGTGTAGACAGACAGTATTACATTTATGTTACCCTAAAACCAAATCCGTATACATTTACGGATTTGCTAAAACTCTAAAAGCTTAAAAAGTGAACCAGTATGTAGTCGAAACTTTCTATAAGAAAGTTATATAATGAAAAGATGTTTTAACTATTGAAACTGTCACAATTATCTTATGTAACTATAATTTAAATACTATTCTGTTACATTTATGTTTATAATTTTCCACTAATTAAAAAAAAAACAAATATTTTTTCCTTAAATACATATTTAACTTTTCATATTTTCAATACAACTTTTCATCGTACATTAAATAACTTACATCTTACAACATCCTTTTCTTTGTAGAAACAAGCGACAAAAACATATTTCAAAATAAAATAAAAAGAAAAGCCAAATTTCTTCTATTTAAAAAAAAATGAAAATTGTCAAGTCAAGCTAAAAAGTTTTTCATTATAATATTTTTCAATGTTTCAGTTTTAACAATACTACGAGTATAAGGAAATTTTTGTATAAAATATTTAGATTTTAAGAAAATATAATAAATGTGAATTTTTCCCGCAACAAAATGTTAAAATACAAAAAATATAATTGTTATTATTATTATTTCTGTTACTTCTGTTTATATATGATATATGTGTATATTTAATGCTTACATAAGCACTCTCATAATTATTATAACCATGAGAGTAATTTAACGTACAATTAACATAACAAACCTTTTGAAAAACAAAAACCAAAAAAAAAAAACGATTTTTCCAACTTTTTAACCAAAAAATAATATTCATTTTTAGGATATATTTACATAGAGTCAATCATAAAGGATATTATTTTTTTCTTGTTGGTTAAATCACCATTGTATTAAACTGATAAAATAATAGAAAGCATTGTTTTTAAACAGAATTTTTTTATGTAAAATTTTTGATAACATAAAATGATAGTAGAATTTTACTTTTTTTTTTTTTTTAATTTTAATTTTTCACACACACGAAATGAATGGAAAATTTATATCCTTAAGGGAAAAAGGAACGATGCGGTAAGCATTGTTTTTCTGTCTGTTATAGGTTTAATCTCGTGATTGATTTGTGGTATAATCAAAATCAGAAAATCTATATTTTTTGTGTGTGTTAAAATTCAGATTTAAAATTTTTTTAATGTACATAAATAAAAATATTGTATAAAATGTAATAAAAATATTATGTTGTCATTCATGATGCGTAGACTAAAAATCCGGAAATAGCTAAACACTGGTAAATAAATTATTCAAATATAGGTAAAGTAATATTTATCTAATATAGAAAAATTTAAAAATATAATTTAGTTTTTGTATTAAAACTTTTATTTAAATTATGAAAAATATTTTTTTTAAAAATTAAATTTTCGACATAATTTTAAAAGTAAATAAAAAAATTTAATTTTAATTTTTAATTAATGTTAATTCTCATTTATATTTATATATAAATATTTAAAATGTATAAAAAAAAACAAGTTTTATTACACATAATTATGTATTAAAATTTTACAATTTAACCACATAAATTTTATTTGTAGTTAAATCAACAATAAATAAATATTAAAATTATTATTATTATTATTATTGACGAATCTAATTATGTGGGAAATTTATTTACCAAATCAATTTTATATATAATTTTTTTTTTTTTAATATTATTTACATTTAAATTTTCAATTAACCTCAAAAATAAAAGTGAAATATTAAAATATATATTTTTTTTTATAAAATTAAGAATCCATTTTTTTGAATTTAAATTTTAACATTTTATAAATTTAAACAAAAAGCCTATAGGTAATTTAAATAGATTAAAAAACAAAAAAATTATAATTTTAAATTAAAATAAATAAATATCAAACAAAAAAAAACAACAACATTATATCAGGTGGTAATTATACTCTACACTATGATATGTCTCTGATTAAATCGAAAATAACCACAATTTTAAAGCTCATAAATAATTTAACCATGTATAAATATCTGGGAAATATATATATTTTTTATAATTTTTTACTTTATAAATATATATATAAATAATTCTGGAATTTAAAATCTGGATAGTGTATAATTTCCATTTACTTTATATGGATGGTATACCATAAAATTTAACTGACATATAAAGATTTATTATTATGGTAGTAATCAGAATTATTTCGTTCGTATACTTATATTTTTTTGGTATAAAATTTTAATGAAATTCTTCAATAATATATCAATGAATACAAAAATAAAATAAAATTAAATTTCTGACATTTACATATAATGAAATATTTAAAATTTACAAAAAAAAAAAAAAAAGAAGAAAAAAAATAATTAAAAATTAATTTAAATTTAAATCAGGATAGACAAAAATATTTTTAATGAGATTTAATTTAAGTCAATTCGAGTATCGAAAGGAAATTATTTTGTAATTTTCCCAACTTTGAATTATAAATTTAATAAAATTTAATTTAATATTTAAACGAAGAAATTCAAAAATCATTTTATATTCGTAAAGAATTTTCAAATTCTACTATCATTTTATGTTATCAAAAATTTTACATAAAAATTCTGTTTTAAAATAAATAGAAATTCGTATTTCTTTTCCTTTTTTATACACATAGTATTTTCAGACAATTAGTATTTTTTCCATTCAATTTAGTATTTTATTCTATATCAAATACGTAATTTTCTCATTAAAAATTGTATTTTTTCAATTCAAATTCATATTTTTTTTTCAATTCAAATACGAATCAAATTTGAATTAGATAAATGGCTACAATGAAGAGGCAGTTGAATCATATTTAGTTAGAAAATGAAATTTAACAGATTATATAAAAAAAAGGACATATTAATATTTTTCATTTTTTCATTTATTAATATTTATTTTACTGCAGTCCATATTTTTATTTTATTGTAAATAAAATTGATAAAAATTAAATATAATTTTCACAATTTTTATCATTTTGTAAACATTGTAAAAAAATTGTTTTATATAGTATTTATTTAATTTATTCATAATATATACAAAAAATAAGGTTATATAAATACCAAATTGTCTGGTTATCCATAGATTATTATTACTATTATTGTTATTTATCGCGCATATTTTATTTTTTTTTATTTTTTTGAATCATTTTTATGTAATCGAAACAGTTTAACAGTCAATAAAAAAAAAAGTTGTAACAAATAATAATAATAATAATTTTGTTCTTAAATTTCCAATTGCATTTATTATTGATTGTATACATAATTAATAATATTTTTAATTTATTAATATTCATATTTTATAGATATTTTGCAGCTCGTTAAAATCCATCAAATATAAATCAATTATTAAAAATACCAAATAAAAAAAAAATGAAGAGAAAAATTATTGGAAATTGATTAAATAATAATCATATATTTATTTAATATTTATATTTTTAACCAATTTTGAAAAAGCATATCGTAATTCAATTATAATTTAAATTTAATGAGATTTGAATCGATAATTTTTATTGACATCAAATTATTTTTAATCATTGAAATTTGAAAATATTTCAAATAAGTAGGAAATTTCTTTTAAATTTTAAACTAACAAACATATTTTTATTTAACCATTTTAGATGTGATGATGATTATCATAGTTTATAACAAATATTTCAAAAATTGTTCAAAATTTTGAATTTAAAAATTCTATTAACAGGAATCAATATAATCGCCTCCAAAATATATATCAGTAATTAATTGAAATTATAAATTTTATAACGAAATTAATAATTAATAGTTCAGTAATAAATTGAATTAATTTTAATTAACTTGCTTTCAAATGTACGGAGAAAAAGACGTCTCTAAAATCCATCTACATAAAATTCTATACCAAAATATTATCCGGAAATATTTTGTATAGTTTTTCTCGGAAAATAATAAATTTTATATTTAACGATATTTAATTTCAATAAAAATATATTTCGTATACCAAAAACAAAAAATATGAATTTAGCCTGAAGATATGAAAGAAATTATATAAGAAAAAAAAAACTCTTAAACGCCACTAATAATAATGAGGAGCAAAAGAACAAGGAACCAACAAAAAAATAAATACCATGGTACACGCAATATTTTTTAGAAAAGAAAAATATTCTGTAAAATTCCTTTTAAGTTTTTTTTAAAGACGTTTTCTTAATAAATAAATATATTTTTATATCTATACACGTAACAGAAAAAAAAATCTATAATAGCTTACATAAGATATTTTTATGGACTTTTATGAGAATCGTTGAAATTTTTTCATATCTTTTTCGTGTTATTAATATAAATATAAAAAAAAAAATATTCTCATTTCTTTAATAAATTTATATTTGAAAATTTATGTGGGTTTTTTTTTGTTTCGGAAAATTGGAAAATCCTTTTTACAAAACAATAATAATAATAATATAGAAAATTAATGAGATAAAATTTCATTATTATTTTAACTTTTAAAAAATAATTGATTTTTAATTATTTAACGCACACAAAATTTTATCGTTTATTAGAAAATATTTTTTAGATAATTAATCTTAAATATTGATTGTTTTTTTAAAAAATTATCAATTGTTATTATTGCATTTATTTTATTTTACTAAAGTTTCTAATAAACATAAATTTTCCCAAAATTTCATCAAATCAATAACTTTTTTTTAAATTGTTTTAATAGTTAAAAATTTAAATTTCATAAATATTAAATTTTTGTATATTTTTAAGATTTTTAATTAAATTCGATAAATTTTTGTATACTAATAACAAATATCAAATTTCTAATTTAATTTATACAAAAAAAAATTATATTTAATATTTTATTTTGAAGAATAAATAATGAATTATAATCATAAAATTGTACAAGGGGGAAAACTATATATGATAAATTTATGTCAAACATTATTTATATTTATACTACATATATATATTGAATTCACTAAGGAGCAATTTTATTTAAATGCAAATTTATTAAGTTTATATAACCAAAAAAGATGCTATTTTGTAATTCATAAAATTAATGGATATATTTTTGTTTTAATTTAAATTTAATGTAAAATGATATAATTTTTTTTTTAATTGGAAATTTGTAAGTGCATTAAATATATGTATGTGCAATTTATGTTTTATAATGATTAGTTCTTTCCTTATTTACATAACGCGAATGAATATAATATATTATGTAAATAATTCGATTCGATAAATAATTCATTTACATCATATACAGATAATTTACAGATACAATTTTGAATTTTATGAAAATCAAATAAAAAATAATTAATATTAAAATGATTTTTTTAATTAAATTTAATTTCACATTAATTACATAAATATTTTTAATTTTAACACCATCTGTTAGTATTTTTTATATTATTAACGCCATCTGTGAGTATTTTAATTTAAAATACTATTGCATCCTTACGAATATTAATTTACGTATATAATATTCAATATTCCATTTTTCGACTAAAATTAATTAATTCAAACAATTTTTATCATCACTATCTTAATAATTAATAAATCTTTAAAATAAAATATATTAAATATATATACCTACTTAAAATAAATCAAAATAATAATTATCCTGAAAATATTTTCCATTAAAATAAAAATTTCTTTTTAATATAATAAATTCTTTTGAACTAATAAATTCTTAAAAATTTTCATATAAAATCCAATAAAATTTTAATAATATTCTGATATCAAAGTTAGTATAGAGAATATTATTACTATGTATAATGTATGTACAAACTCGTATATGAAAAACTTTTCAAGTTACAAAATTTCATATAATATACATAATAACTTAATAAATCATAAAGAAATTAAATTGTTTTAATTACTTTTCATAATTATTACTATATAATATTATATACTTATATATTAAAAACTGGGGTTGACCAACCTTTAATAAACCTTAAAATTATTAAATATTATACATAAATGTCGTCTCCATCTTAAAAATGGTATCCATATATGAGAAAATTATTATGAAAAATATAATAATTTAAAGTTTTAACTTTTTAATAACATTATTTAATAGAAAAGTTGTTAGTTATATATATTATTTTTTGTTCTCTTTAAATATACATATAATATTAATGTTAGTCACTGAAGTATATGTAGTATATTAAATTAATGTTTTTAATACTTTTAATTTCCCTCTCTTATATTTATGGGTATACCATGGTACGCATCTCTATATTATATACCATCAATTTTTGTATATTTTAAATCTCTAAAGCTTCTATATTAAATATCTAGAGTCAAGTTATAGTTTAGTTTACTTTATGGTTTTATAATAATATTCTGCAAAAATAAAAAATAAAAAACCTCAAGGAACCATCATAATAATAAAAATTATATAATTATGTGTTAATTACTTGTGTGTTCATAATATTTCTAACTTTAAAAGTACTACGGTATTATGTAATGATAATGACTATTTCCCATTTAAATACAGTGTGTATATCTTAATGCAGAATTAAAGTTTAAATAAAATAAGTAAAGTGTAAACTATCTCGAATGACACAAGTACATTTAATTACTTATAGTTTTAGTAACTTTGAAATAAAACGTGATTATGTATATATAAAATTTATATTATATTTTTAATAATAATTTTTATATGTCCATACTGTCATCTGTTAGATGTTATGTGAAATTTTTATAAGAAATAACAATTTATAAAATAGAAATTTCTATTTGCGAGTACTGTAAAATAAATTTAAATTAAATATACAAAATCATTCTTTTAAAAATTTTATAAAATTAGTTGATCGCCTCTACAAACTGGGCGCCTTTAACATGATTAGAGCTATAACATGATATATACATGTAATAGAGACTAATATTTCCATATAAAAAATGTGTCAATCTATATTACCTCTATAACATGATATAGCGTAACACCTAATTTTTGAGGGATTAACATAATAAAATTTCGATACTTTTGTAATATTTCGATGTTATCGGTAATATTTTCAGGAATTTTAGCAACCCTAGACAGCAATTGTCAATTTATTGTTATTTTTATTATTTTATTTGAACTTCAAAAAATAATAAATATACACTTATTACCTAGCGTTCCCATTGAAATTTTTAGTTTTTAGTGTTACAGGATTGTATGAAAAACAAACTTGACGAAAAATAAGATCAATTTAACTTTTTCATAAAATTGTCATAATTTTTTTCATAAAAATTCAATGGGAACGCGATTGTAAAAATTATGCGAAAAAACTATGTAAAATTCAATGGGACCGCACTGTTATACTATATTTATTTTTTGCATATACATATTTGCTCTTTGAATAAAATTAAATTTTTTCAGAAATTATAAATAGGCTTGTCAGATAATATTTTTGAAAAATACGTACAAAAAAATTTACCTTTCAAAAACAAAAATGCGATATTTTTTTCATAATACATTTATATCATTTACAATGATATAAATGTATTATACTATTTTATTAATAATTAATGAAAAAAAAATAACAGAAAATAAAATATACATATATTAATTATAAATATAATAATGCTTATAAATATAATAATATGTATAATAAAAAAATTCAAATGTAACACAATGAAATTGCTTTTTTTTAAAAAAAATATTTTTGAGAAAAGTGTAAATGAGTCGTTTACAGCACAAATCGACTAACTCCATAAAACAAAAAGTGGAGATATGCGATGAATTATTTTTGAAAATTAATTTTATAATATACTTAAAATCTTAAGTTTATATTAAATACTAAATTTATATTAAATAAGTTTATATTAAATACTAAATGTTCTAAAGTGATAATTGTTGCACGTTCAAATACTTCCGATGAGAAACAAAAGCGCCCACATAGACATCTAAATCAGGTCGAGGTAGAAAATTATTACCTCATACATCTAAAGTTTCCAAATGTAACAGATTTATACTATGTGGTAGTGATTCTAAATGATTTGATGATAAATGCAAATATCTATATAATAAATATTTCTTTTATTAACTTTCTTGAAATAAAATTTTAAATATTTACATACCTTAAACTTATCAGTCTTCTAATTGCAAATGGTAATTTCTTAATTATATTAAACTATAATTTAGTATTAATGTAACCAATTTTGTAAGTTTAACCAATTTGTAAGGTAAAAAAATAAGTTAATAAATTTAATTTTGATTTTAAAAATAAATTTTAATTAAAATAAAATTACTTTATTCTCGCCTAAATTCGGTAAAACCAGTGAATGTTGTATACATTATGCCCTCTGAACCAGTTTCAATCTTTTATATTTTGTGAACTGTACTTAATAATTTTTTTTTGATAAATCAACATCTTTTAATGATAATTTACAGAATTCTTTAGGAATTTGTTTTATACAATTATCAAAACTAGCTGGTTTAATTCCAGTTATCTAAAAATAAATATATATAATTATATAAATATTAATAATATTTAAATAGTATTAATATATTACTATTTATTCCTCAGTATTGTAATTTTGTTTCAACACTTTTTGGTATTCCTTTAATTGGATAGTACTGTTTTTTTATCACAAAATTGTTGCTTTGGCATCGTTATTGATTTTGGTAAAAAGTTTTTCTTAAATTTTCAAAAATAATGTACATTATTCCACACTTTTTTATTTTATGGAGTTAGTCGATTTGTGCTTATCATATTTAGTCATATTTTTCACTTGATTTTAATTTTCTTAGTAACTCTTCATTTTGAAGAACATATTTATAAAATTGTTTACAAGTCATTTTATAATTATGTTTTACAAGAATTTCAGATTCAATATTTCTGAGTGTTAACCGACTCCTCTCAGCTCTCCATGACTGGAATAATAAGCTAAAGAATCTTTCACACATTGCGTTTGAGTGTGGTAGAGCAAAGATAAACTGAACAATTTTTTCCATATTTGATAAGATATGCGATGTTAAAATTTTTTTCCATTTTTCTTCATAAGTTAACATTTTCAAATCTTGAACCATATCTTTAATACATATAAATTCTTCGAATAGTGCATCGATATTAATATTTTCTATCGGAAATAGATTGATAATATTTAGGAGCTCATCAAAACAAGGTGTTTTCTCCAATTTAAAAAATCCTAATGATTCATATATATTATTGTTAAAATCAAATCGGTTATCTATGTAATCAACTATAGTTTGTATAAATTCAGATGCTCTTTTTAGAAAAAGTTCCTTTTCTGTAGTGTTATCGCATTGATTCAATATATTTTTTGCTATAACTCCATAAAATTTCTCATTTATACTCTCATTTAATGTTTTTTTTAAATTTACAAGTAAATCATACATTTCAATTACGACTGGGCCATCCTGCTCCAATTTCAAAATTGTATTTTGTATAAATGACCCAATATTAGACACCAATCCTAAATATGCTTCAGCTAACTCGTTGTTTAAAAAATTTAAGAGTACAGCAGATGAACCCGATTTAGACAGAAAATATGATTTTATTGGTTTAAAGTTTTTGTATAATCTGTCGATAGCTGGAATCAAAGAAAGCCAACGTGTTGAAACATGGCGCAACATTTCACTATACTCTACGTCACAGAACTCGTAAAATTCAATCAGCGTATGCTTTCGTTTTGTGTGGCAGCTAAATTCATTGTAAATTTTTACAATTATAAATTCAAAATCAAACTTAAGGCAATTAGAAGCCTTTTTTATTGAATTTGCCAGCATGTGACATAAACACCTTCCTTGTAATAATTTTGGATTAATTTTAGCTAACTCAGTATACACACTTTGATGTGATCCAAAATTAACACTTGCATTGTCTGCGCTGTAACTGATTATCATTTGTGGATCTAAACCAGCTTTTTCAAGTCGACAAACTAAATGTTTTGCAATATCTTTAGAGGTTTCGCTAGGACTATCAAAAAAATTCAAAATTTTTGTTTGTACACCTATTTCTTTTATAAAGTAACGCAAGACCAAAGGAAACATTTTGATGTTGCCCTTATTCGATGCATCTGTTGCAATAGAATATGGAATGTTATTTGTTTTTATTTCAGAGATAATAGAATTTTGACAGTCCTTTGCTAAAACGTTTGAAACTATTTTCGAGCATTTAGTCCTTGCACAAGAAAAGTTAGATGCAATTGTTGAATCTGGAAAAAGTGTATGGAATAATGTACTAGTGCAATTTGCGGAATTTAAGCTATGTGAATGTTTAATGGTGTGGTAAGTAAATGCTGCTTCTGCTGCTATTATTTTTTTTGATGATGAAGTTGATGACGACGAGTTATTAGTTAAAAAAAAAGATGTAAGTCTGTTACTACTTGCATAAATTTTAAGGTTTGCTATATGTTTTTTAGTTTTCATATGAGTTTTTATATCCCTAATTCCTGATTGAGTAATACTTATTTCGCACTTACAATGAGTACATTTGGCGGAATTTTCTTTTCCTACCATTTGTACTAACCAAGGATATTGCTTTATCCATTCAACATTAAACCGATTATTCCCGCGCCTTATTCTTTTCTTGTTTTTGGATCCACAATTTATATTTTCAATTTCATCTTCAGTGTTATATTCTTCTTCAGACTCAATTTCATTTTGAGCCATTTTATTTTGGTATCTATCCTTTTCAATTTATAATTTCAAGGTTAGTTTATTTTTATGCAAACTTTAATACAGCAATAAACAAAATGCAATTTACTTTTTACTTACCTTCTATTTAACAGATTAAATTTAGTAAATAATGATGTAGAGTAAACTTTTATAATAATTTTGAATTGAAATAATGTAAATAAAATACTATAATACTATATACTTAAAAAAATTACACTTATTCAAATAAGTTTAAAAACTTTTTAACGTGTCATTCACTATTCACATCACAAAGCTAGCTGTAATAAAAATCAAACTATAATGACATTTTCAAATTACGTTCTATTGTTCTTGCAGGGTCAAGTATTATGATTTTCTTGCAGGGTCAAGTATTATGAATTTATGTAATCAAATCGATAATATCGATTTTATTTATGTTAAAATAGGAATTGCGTTCATTGGGTAAGTGTTGCTAACGTAAAAATTAAAATTAAATATAGAATGAAATTTTGTTTGGCATATATTGCTGAAAATACGTACATTTTGGTACGTATTTTCAAATTTGTAATAATACGTACATTCGAAATGCAATGACAGAAAATACGTACTGTACGTATAAAATACGTACATATGACAAGCCTAATTATAAACGTCAAAATATATCAAGTATTTTCAGTCTGAATTCGTTTTTCATAACATGTTATAGATGTGATATAAAGGTGTTATAGGCGCCCAGTTTGTAGAGGCTATAATATAAACAATGTAAAATTTCAAATTATTATTTAATGTGAATACAATTACATTTTTAATAGACCAATTGATTGATATACCTTTGAACTACCAGTATTGGTATATAAGATATACTACTAGTACATTATCATAATTTTTTTATACCTACATTATAGGTAGATATTCAAATAGTACAATAATATCCTTTTATATATAACAAATTTTTGTTTGAATTTTCATTTTCATTGATCATTAAAAATATAATTTAACCAAAAATTATATTAAAAAAAATTTCAAAATTTATTGACTTCTTTTCTACACAAAAACTACCATCATCTCTATCTTCTCTTTAATAATTATTATCATTATAAATTATATTATTAATTTATTTTTACAACCCTTAACTTAACAACAACAAAATGTTTTCAAAAATAAATAATAATTGTCATATTTTTTTTTTCTTATAGTAGAAGTAGATATACATATAATAAGAGTACTTTTCCATAATAATCCTTTAAAGTACTTTTATAGAGTTGATGGTTTTAAAGTGCATCTCCATTAAATTCTACAACATTTTCAACAACAAAATTGTAAATTATATATTTAACAATAAATAAAAAAATGTTGCTGTGTATAACCTTCAAATATAGAGAACATAAAGTTATGATAGCTTAAAAAAGAAAATCCCATTTTAAAACATGGATAAAACATTTTTAATACATACTTATATTCTTTACCCATCCATCGACCAAACTTTTTTTTTTTTACAGAAACTATTAAACTTTTTAATATTACATTTGCAAAAACCCTCAATGGAATATTATAAACACCAAAACTAGTTTTATTGTAAATTATTCGCTATATTATATTATACCAAACTAAATATAATAATAATAATAATAGTTTGAAAAAAAAAAAAAAAAAAATATAACACTTTACTATTAAATATTTTCCATCCACCGCATAAAATGTTCATTGTATTATTATTGTATATAATATTTTTAGACACTATGTGTAAAGAGTAAAAGACTATTATAAAAATGCTTTTAGCCACGTAACGAGGTCAAAATGAATTGATATTACTAAAAAATGGGATAAAAGTGGATATTAAAAAATTTATATTAAATAAAGATATTCTATGATATTCTACTATAGCTATAATAATAAAAATATATACATAGTAAAGTAATATAGTGGTCAGTGGAAAGAATTACAAACAATTTTTATCAGAAATATTAGAAAATTTTTATTTATTTAATAATCATTTATAAATACTATAGGAGTATATATTTTTTTATTTATAATTGAAAATATGAACATTTATTAAAATTGTGTGCATTATATAATTAATATTAATTATTTTCAGTGTACATAAGTAATCGAATATATAAATATTTTAGTATATTACCATTTTTCCAGATTAAATTAGTATGATATCTAACTTAGGTTTTAAAAACTTTTTTCTCAAAAATAATTGAATTATATTTCAAATTAAATTACATAAATATAAGTTTCAAATTAATATAGATTTTTTTTTAGCGAGAGATAACTAGAAAAGCTAAAAAAGTTGAGCAAACGATGTGAAAAGTCTAATATTAGCACGTTCTCCCCTCAACGTCATATATAGTATATGTGACATTGTAGTTTTCCCTGAAACTCATGTCACACATATGGGTTACATTTTATTAGAAATTTAATTAGTTACAATTTTGCGGAAGTTTCAGGTAAGTAATTTTGTTGCACATTTTAGTTTCTGGTTGAATTTAGTCCAGCGATTTAATTACTATCTTGTATACTATGTATTATACATATCAGTAATAATAATATCCTTCTTAGGAATAAGTATATTATTTTTAGCGCCATTTTCAATATATTCACAATTAGGAAATTTTTCTAATGGTGGATTTTAATGATAAAAATTTGCCGCTTGTGCAGGAAAATCTGACCGAAAGGTTTTATTTCTTATGGAAATTTAATATGTGCGACAAGAACAACAAATTCTCATTTGCAAGGGATATTTTTCATTTACCAGGGATAATTTTTATATGCAAGGAAATTTTACCAGGGATAATTTTCATTTTGCAATAGATAATTTTTGATATTTTTTAAAAACCATAGATAATCCTTCTTATATGGTATCACAGTTTTGTTGAAATTTGACATTTCAGTATTGCCATTAAAAATTTTTATTATTTACATTTTTTTATGTTAATTATATTTTGAATTAAATTTTTATATAAAATGTAAAAAATGGAAATGTTAATAATTTAAACAAAATTTAATTAACTTCGTTTATGCCGGTTTTTTTTTTCATGTACAAGGATGTAAATAATTAATTTTGGACTGTTAAATTTATTAGTTAAATTTATAAAACTATTATTTCCAATTATTAATGAGTTTATATTTAGTAATTTCGTATTTTAAAATATTATTATCGATTGGTAATCAAATTATTTCCAAGTTTTTGTAAAAAATATAATACGTATATTTTTTAAAACTTTAATTGATTGAATTAAATTGTCACAAATGCATCACAATAATATATTAATCAATAAATTTTAATAATAATAATCAACGAACTATAAACGTTCGTTGATAATAATAAAAATTAAATTCAAATATTTATATAGGAGATTCAATATAAATTTTGTAAATATAAATTTTTTACAATTGATTTTTTATTATACAATTTGCAATTAATATTTAATTGCTGATTTTAAATATAATAGTTGAAATGATTTATTATTTTTTTAAATAAAATTCTACTGCCATTCAACAGTGCCATCTGTGATCTGTACAGAGATAATCAGCCATTTTATATTCCCTTGTCAAAAAATAAATTCCCTTCTGCAGCGATCTACTTTTTTCTCATATAAAAATACAATATACTATCTCGTTCTAATTTTCCTGCACAAGCGGCAAATTTTTATCATTAAAATCCAGCATAATTCAAAAAAATTGGCTAACAAATTAAAAAATTATAAAATATCAAAATATCTTTAGACGAACAAAAAATTATTATAGTAAATTCAACTGAAATATTTATATAAATTAACCAAACAGAAATTTGAATATAAATTATTTGGTTGATATAAAAATAAGTCCTAAATTAAATATCTTAATTTTAGTTTTTATCCATTCATAATGCAACAAGCTATAAAAAATGTTATATAAAAAAAATATTTCAAATAAAATTTTTCTTATTAACAAAAACATAACCAAAAAAAAAAAAAATAATAATATAAATAATCCATTTTAAAATACATAATATCATTTTAACATAAAATATCATCATATAGAAAATTTTATATTTAGTATATATTTTTTCTGTTGTTTATGTTATATAAAACATCCTCTGCAATCAATTTTGATTTGATTTTCCTTCATAAATTTAAAAAAAAAAAAAACTGATTTGATTTCCGCATATACCCTTAATATCCCCATAAGATTACAATTTTTTCTTGGTGTTACAATTTGTTGTTTTTTTTTTTTTTTTTGCTACCCTTTGGATATATTTTTTTGGTATATGGTATATTTACCCAAAAAAAAATCTTTTGGTGTGTGCAACGAAACCTAACTAGTTTTAAAGGAAATTTCCAAACCCTTAAAAAAAATGTACATACAAGATTTTTATAGAGAGATATTTATATCGATATATGTATGTATATAACGTTTCACAAAAAAAAAATGTCTGCATTAAAGTCCATTTCAATTTTTTCCACATGGGTAAACATCGAATGAAATCAATGTAATTTAACATCATCATAAAAATCTATCCATTTTTATTAGGTATACATATAAATAAATATATATGAGAGTAATATATGGACGAAAATTTACTTTATATATTTTTTTTTACTTTATGGTTTGTGGGTAAAATAAATATACGTGTGAGTTCAAATGAGATTAGATAATACCCTGATGTAACATTTCTATATATAAAAAAAAATTGTAATACATATATAAATAAATGACAAATAAAATATGTGGTCAATTGAAGAGTTTAGAATATAATTTATATGGTAAATAATTTATAATTAAAATTTATTTATAAATTTGTAATATATACCTTATGTAGAACAGTATGTAATGAATGTGAATTTCATGGCAGCACATATAATGGAAATGATATGATTACGATATGACAAAAAAACTTTAATAATTTCAGTTTTTGTTCAAGAATACATCATTGAATTAATTTAATTTTATAATTTTTAGATAAGAGATTTAAAACACTCTGTGATTTAACATTTTACTTAGATTTTGGATTATATCAACAATTAATATATTAATTCAGTTATTCAGATACGATAATTGTCTATTAAATAATTTCAAATTATAGCAAAGCCGTATTATGTACACGGCTATGATTATTACAAAATATAAAAAATTATTCAAAAACCATATATTTGCATATTCTTAGGCGTACGAAATCATCATAGTAAAATCAAATAAGTTAATTAATCGATGATAATTTCGATCCTTCATTAGCTACTCATAATTATTCGAATATCACTTAATCTTACCTTTATTCAGAATCCATTAATGAATCTTACTTAATCAGTGAAATATTTTGATCAATCAATGAATATAGTAAAATTCGTTCCTAAATATCACAATTTTTTAAAACATAAATTATGATAACTTTCCAACAAGTAAGGAGCTAAAAAATGATCAATTTAAAAAGAAAATAATAAAATTATTTAAATTGTTGAGTTTCTGGAAGCTTCAATTAGTATCTTGGTGTCGTTTTTATCTCATTCATTTTCGTGACTTCTTT
Organism: Empis stercorea; assembly: GCA_949752835.1. NCBI lineage: Eukaryota > Metazoa > Arthropoda > Insecta > Diptera > Empididae > Empis > Empis stercorea. The sequence continues at coordinate 14,725,463 of OX457086.1, forward strand.
AATTATATTTTTCCAATTTGTATCACAGCTTTTTTGGAATCATTTCTTTAGCAAATTTTGGTTTGATTATTTAGTGATTTTTCACAAATAATTTTTCATGGAAACTAAAAACAAAAATAAATTATATTTCTATTTCAATAGTAAAAAGAAACAAATACTTCTGACAAGTTTCTCTTTAGTTTTTCTATCTAATATTTTTCTATTACATGAAAAAAAAAACTTTGTTTGACGTTCTATTTACTTTTAAACTTTATGACGATAGTTTATTGGGGGATGAACAAATTTATATATACATATATGTATGTACATATACATAAGAGATGACCTTGACATATTCATATAGTTTGCATAATATATAGAATAGATTATAAATATTATACAAATTTTGAAAACTACAAAAAAAAAAATAGAAATTTAATTTTCCTATCCATAAAAAAAGCTATAATATCTCAAAATTTATGTAGGATTTTTTTTTTCTGGTAAACGATAAAAAAAAAGACAAGTTCATATTTCATAAATTTTATTTCGAGATTATATTTTGTGGTTGCATAATTTCTGAAAATATAATTTGAAGCAAAAGGAAAAAAAAGAAAGAAATGGATAAATTTTGGGTCAAAGTATTACAATTCTAATTTGAACATTTTATCATCTACCTTAAACATTTTATCCTGGCAATGAAGTTAGTTCCTTTTTACATTACAGTATTGTCCTTTATTATACTTACAAGGTATCATTAGGAAATATTTTATATCTAACGTAAATTTTGAAGTAGATAAGATGTATAGTAATGTAAAACTTTTCCGACAGATGGCTACAGTATTAAATATGTAGGTTATTAATTATTCTTATAATGTCCTTTCGTTTTACAACAATTGAAATTTTTTTTTTTTTTTTTTCAAAATGATAAATAAAAGGTGTTTTCTCAATTGCAATTTTCTGTCTGTTTGTCCGTGCGTCTCTGGTGTGTAAGAAAATTGCCTTTATTTTCAATTCTGAATTTATTGAAACTCCAATATAGTATTTCCAAATGAAAAAGGTTATATTGTTTCATTATTTACAAATCTATTTTGACTAAAAACATTTATTCCATTTACCATATCTAACTTTAAACTACTCTCGACTACATATTTACAATAAATATTAAATTTTTGAAAAATACGAGAATTACAAATTAAGCTATGACTTAGAAAATTAAAAATTACAATTCCTTTTCTCAAAATTCAAAATTCGCAAAATCTTTCAGAAAAAAGAATCGCACAAATGTAAAGTCGTCAGTACTTGTCCTATCAGTAAGTATAAAATATTTTATACAAATTTGTATATATTTTTTTTCTGCTATCCCGAGAGTGCAATAAAAGAAAGTCCATCAAAAAATATATGTATAATAATAATAATATAAAACCCAAACAATATTTTTCAACAAAAATGAATTGCGTACAAAAAAATTGAAGCGTATTTTTTTTTAGATTTAAAAACAAAAATAATCATAAATTTATTTATGGCAAATATAGAATATAAGGATTACTAAAAAAACGTATACATATTTGAGTTTTTTGTTATCATAATATAATATTTAAAATTTCCCAAAAAAAAATAACTGTAGTAAGATTGACAAATAAAAAGGTATATCTATATATGGTATATCCAAAAATTTCCTATATCAAAAGAGATAAAAATTGGTTATAAAAATATGAAACATAATTTGCATTAAAATCTAAATTTTTCAGAATAAATTTACTATAGTAAAAAAAGTTAAATATAGTTTTTATTTTGGATAAAATATCAAAAATTTCCTAGTTTATTTCATATCTCTATAATATTATTTTCTATAGTTAAATTCGTCTTTTTTACAATTCAACTTGGTCTTTGTCCAAAATTAAGATGAATTGGTATGAGAAATGACATACATAAATTGAAAATGTACAAATTTGATTTAGTAAAATGACGATTATAAATATATAATTTATATGAAAACAAATTTGATTTTAACAAAAAACAATTTAATTTATAAAAAGACAAATTTAAATTATAAAAAGACCATATATCGACATTTAAATTTTATATCTATAAAGGATATAAAAAAAAAATATTTATTTGTTTGAAAATGCTACAGGATATTTTTGTATATCCAAATTTAACTTTAATTTGTATATCATTTAAATTTACATTTTTCCATATTTTATAGATTAGTATTTTGATATTTTTGAAACTAAAATATGTAATACAAAAAGTGTTTTGTATTTCCTATTAAAAATAACGAAAAAAAAATTAAACTAAATAAAATTTATTAATTAATATTTTCTATAAAAACAATTTTTTTTTTAATTATTGTAAACTATAAAACGATTAATTCGAAAATATTAATTTTCTACAGTTTTTATAATTTTCTATTTATTTTGATGGTTGCATATTTTTAGAGTAAAAAATTATTACAATTTTTATTTATTTTCTGTAGTATACAACAAAAAATATACACATACAAATATAATTAAATATTCAATTTTAATTAAAATCCATCTGGTATTATAGAAAATAGAAAACTATGTTAAAATATAAAATTGAATTGCAAATTTTGGTCCAGAAATTTTATATATATTTATTTTTCTATTTTATATACAAGTCATTAACATAATAGTGTATAAAAAAAATTATTTTGTTAAGTGTTTTACTATATGTATATATTTACTACTATGAAGAAGGATGTTTTAAGGATATTTATACATGAATGATAAGTATATAAATTTTTTTATCATCATTTCCACAGATTAATGCATTTCGTAGAAACGAAAAATAAAACAAAAAATTAAAGAATAAATTAACATAAAAACATAAATATGTATGAAATTTTATATAGATCAAAACATTTTTGATGAAAAAACATTTTTGATGAAAATTATATAAAAAACAATTGTATATATTTAAATACTACAATAATGTAGCTTGTAGAGGTTGTTTTTATCAACAACAACAACAAAAAAAAACCATTTAAATTCCCTAAAATTTGTAGTTTTTAATACACATATTTAAATCTAGATTTAGATAAATATTTTAATTGTGAATTTAATAACAAAAAAAAAACTTAAAATTGATTTATAAATTTCTCATTTGGGAAATACAAAATATTTTACTAATAATTATGAAATTATAAACATTACATATTTAAAAAAACTTCTATCGAATTTATATACCAAATAATAATGCGGTTAATAATTAATATGCTAATAGCTTCAATGGTAAAATTAATTGGAAAATTGTGTTTAATTAAATTTAAAAAATTATTAAAATATTTAGGAAAATTATTACGTTAATTATATTTGAAATTACCAGAAATATGTATAGTTAATGTAGTAATAATTTAATTTTAATATTGTATATCATTAGGCAAGATATTCTACTAAGAAAATGTTATTGTTAGACTGCAGCAGTTAATTTAAATATTGCAGTTTAATTTATAAATTCCAAACAATCTTATAATGTCCACCTATATGTACCTTGGCTTTTGTCCAATATCTTCAAAGATTGTATTTAGCATAGTGGTTATAAATGTCCATCTATATTTATAGTCTTTAAGTTGATTACAAACCAGCATAAAGTAACAAACTTTACTCAATTCAAAGGCTCTGAAATGTACTAGAAATAGTAATTATATATGTAGTAAAATTCTCTATTTAAATTTTTTTTTTATAATTTATTAGTCAAAATATTTAGAAAATTTTCCAAATTTGTCTATAAAAATATAATTTCCAATAAAATTGACTCAATTGAAATATACCATTAAATTTATATATAGATTAAAAAATTTGTATACAAAATACATTTCTAAATATTTCTACCATCAAAAATTTATGTAATAATCAATTTCATATAATTACAATCTATAAAATAATTATACATAAATATAAAATTAAAAATCACTTATATAATTTTGTAAAATTAAATTATGAAATTTAACCAATTAAGAGAAACTATTATAATTTCCATAATAATACATATATTCAAAATTAAACATATTTTCATTTAGTTATCTTAATTATTTCGGTATTTCTGTGGATTGTTTGAAATGTAAAAAAAAATTAATAAATATTATATACAAAAGAAATAATGGTAAATATAAAATATAAGAGAATTTTCATTACAGAATCCACAATTTACATTACAAACAATTTTGTATATACATATGTACATGTACACAATAATATTATATAGAAAATTGTAATCGTATAATAATATAGAAAATGCTTTTTAGAAGATAATTTTCACCATATATATTTGGCTATTCTAATATGATGATAACCATTTCAAATTAACCTCAATTATTTTAATTAACAATATACATATGTATAAATATTATATATGCAACGATGTGTTCCAATTATATATTAACATAGATATTTTCAATATATAGATAATATGGAAAGATATTAGGAAAGAAATTTAATATATCCAAATTTATATACAAACAAAAAATTTATATTAAATTAAAAGAAAATACAATTATAAATCGATTTTTGATCATATACACAATTTGTTATATATTTGAAATATTTAATTACAATTTTCATTTAAATTTCTGGTATTTTTTAAAAAGAAATAAAAGTTAAGATCAATTTCTTAAAAAATCAATACTGATAGAGTGATAGTAATTACATTTTTAATTTGATAAATTTCGTTATAACTTTTTTAAGAATACTCGATCATATATTTCCTATTTTAATAGGGAATATAGTCTAAACAGAGAGTAAAATAAAGTATAGTATAGTTAGATGTCCTTAAAAACCATTTTCCACATTTCGTCGGGTCTTCTTAACTAACACACCACACAATAATACATATACCTTGATAATGAAGTCTACAGACAAAAGTCAAGAAATTAGTCGTTCTATAATATATTATCCAAAACAAATTTTCAATTATCATTATGGATTTTTACGTGCTTCATACGACTTTTCTATAATTTAAATTATAAATTATTAAGAAATACTATATTTATTTATAAAAGTTTTATAAAAAAATTACTATAAAATTAACTTCTAACTCCTCTAAACTATAAATTTAATGTCAATTTATTTATTATATACTTTGAATTTCCTTTTTTTTTTTGTAGATAATAAAATCTTTAAAATAAAATTAACATATTTCTATATTTTATATTCCAATAACATTTTTTTTTTTAGAAAACCAAGATTATATTATAGTTAATTCCTAATAATATATTGTATAAAACTAAAATAAATTTTAACTATAAAAAAGAACCACATCATCATCATATAGTCTTTGACTGGTACAGCATACCAAATATGCTATAAATCTTCAAAAAAAAAAAAATTCTTTTCAAATCAAAACTAAAAATATTCTTTATATATAATATAATACATAAATTTAATATTATATAAATTTTATATATATTATATACTAAATTATGAAATACTTTAAATATTTTATAAATTCATACAAAAGCAATACATATATTTAAGTTTATACTATGTATACCAACCACAAAGCATAATTTTTTAGATACATATATATATAAGTATATATATAATATTTGCAATATTTCTATAATATATTTAAAAGTTTTTTTTTTTTTTTGTTCATCTTTTTTGTTATACTATATATCTCTCCTAGGACCATCAGGTCTCAAAATGACACGTATATAAAGGCGATATAGTATACCAAAGAAGAAAAAAACAAAAACAAATAACGTATAAAAAAAAAAAAGAAGAAAATTTTACACAAAGATATTCTTAAAGCATATTCTACTCTTTTTTTTCCACCTTATATTATCAAATTTGATTAGAAAGTCACGTATAGTTTTATTATGGTACCCCTGCTGTTACATGACACGCCTGTGATATGCCTTTTACCATAATAATTTTTTTTCTTCTTCATATAAGTATAATAATACATATAAATATTTGTATACATATATATATGTATATAAAAAGTATATTAGAAAGTCCCGTAAGGCATCAACTCCTTGGCCCAGATTAAAGGTCACACATAAACATATACACATTATATAAAAGAATAATATAATATACATAAATGTATCAAAATTTACCCCCAAAAATTATGAAGAATCTTTTAAATATAGTATAAAAAAAAATACTATATAATAAAACTATAATAAGAGAGAATATAAAATAATATGTATAAAGTTTTATTCTAACTATATTTTACACTAAAGGAAAATTGTTGTAAAATTATCAAAAAAAAAAAAAAAAAAAAGTTTTGTATAAATTTTTAAAAATTTAGAAAGTTTATCAAAATAATTTTGAATAAATTTTTACTTGAAATTTTGAATTATAATTTTATAAAATCATCGAAATTTCATAAAATTTGAAATTATTATTTTTTGAAATAACAAAATAAACATAAAATTTCAATTTATTTTGAAAGAAAATTTTAGAATTTTCTCTCAGTGTAGTTATGTTATATATACAAAAGATATTTTTATGAATAAAATCCTTAATAGGTGTTAGAGTTAGAAAAAAATGTATATATAATTTTTAGCACTTAACATATAATCTTGTAAATATTATTATCCAAAAAGTAAAATATTTATAAGAATATTGTTTAACATATTAACCTAAAATTAAAAATTATTAATAATACATTTAATTAAATTTGATTTATTACATAGTAAATTTATTTTCATTTCTTCAAAGATTTTAAATTTTTTAACTTTTTTTCTTTATTGTTAAACAAATTTAATATTTTTAGGTAAATTATACTCAACTTATACAATCTACTTCACACTATTTTCTATTTCTATTATGTCCTTTCTCTGTTTCTAAAGAAATTATAATAATAAAGACTTTCTAGTTAGTATAATCGCGAATTACAAATAAATGAAATAATAATTATGGTAACATATAATTACAATTCAATTACGTTAAATAATAAATTTGTTTGTATGAGAGATAAATGCATAGTTACATTTCCAATGTAAATTAATTAAACCAATTTACAGAATAATTCGGGATTCCTTGCGACTATAGGATAAATTTAATTGAAACAAAAAAAAAACTCTAATATTTTCGATTTAAATTCGCTCATAATTGTGAAATTTAATTTATAGTTTCAATTTCTCTCTGACCTTCATGTTCAATTTATGCTAATATTCTGTGAGGGAATTATCATTTCTCTATATAATATACCATTTATATACGTACTGGAATCATATGGTGTAAGAAAGTATACTGTATCATGGTATACTGGAATCATGGTGTTTCTTGCACCATGTACTGAAATAGCATCTGTGAATATAACATTGATTAAATTATGTGAGAGTCTCTTAGCTAAATTTTATTAAAATCTGAAATGAGTAGATGTGAGTCTAATTAGCAGCTAAATTGAAAATTGCCAATACATATTTTAACAGATATGTGTCCAATTAGTAACTAAATTATAATGCATTTGCTAAGATAGGCAGGCGATAGCTCAAGTTGAAATATTTATCAATATTCGAAAGGAAACTCGTAAGGTGTTATCTAATTTAAAATGCACATAACTCTTTCTATTAATTAATAGTAAATTGAATATAAATTTTCTATTTCAATGCAAATTTATGTTTCCTTAATTAATCCAATACAAAAACTATAATTAAATTCATTTTCCAATAATCGTGATGCCATTTTCCTTTTAATTTATCTTAATTTTTTCTTTTATATTCAATTATCTTTTTCTTTTCTTTTTTTCATTTTTTGAATTTTTATGCTATTGACAACATTGAAAAAAAAATACTCAAAATAATTTCTTCATTCATTTTTATATATTTAGTTTTTATGTTGTCCCAGTTCCCAGTGTAGAGTTAAATTGTTTTAGCTTTGGTTTCTTTTTTTTATTATTATTATTATAATTTTTCTCTTCTATCTTTTTGTAATTGCGAAAAGACAAAATCTTTTCAATTACAGATAAATCTTTTTTTGTTGTATCTGATGGACTTTAGAACAATTCAATATTTTTATTTAGATATATAGATTTATTTTTATATAGATTGATTTTTGTTGTTTCTGATAAAATGATAAAAGAAAACTCATATCTACACCCATCGATTTTTCCTAATGAATCATATAAATGGAAAAATTTATATTGTGCTTTTAATACCAAAGTCAAAATAATAATAATAAAAAAGCTGCTTATTCAATCATTAATAAAAACCTGAAAAGATATGCAAATATGTAAAGATATTTTATTATTACTCGTATTATTAAAAGAATTTATTTATTTTTTCGAATTCAAATTAGAAATTTTTTCACAAAACGAAAAGAAAATTGAAAAAAAGAAAATATATTATTTTTTTTTTTTTTTTGCATTTTATTTATCTTGAATATTAATAAAAAAATAAAAAAAATATTCATTTTAATTGAATATGAAAAATTAATAATAAAATGAAAATGTGCAAAAAATGTGAAAAGCAAAAAAATTTTTCAATTAGAATTTTAAATTTTATATATTTATTTAAATAATTATAAGGATTAAAATTTAATATTAAGAAAATAAAGTTATAATATTAATATTTTTTTTTTGTATAATTATGTAAATTAATTTTGATTTATTATTTAATATTTGAATAATTGATTTTATTTATTTATTTATTTTAATATAACCAAAAAAAATTGTAGAAATTATTTGTTTAATTAGATTTAAGTCAAAATATTTTAAGTTATGTAATAAGTTCTTAATGTAATAAGGATATGTGGTCTAATTTGAAATTTTATTATTAATTTTTGGTATCTTATATATACATTTTACTTAAATGGTTAGTGACGAACTAAAATATAAAAATCTCAGAGACTGGACAGAAGAAGATATCAAATTTGGTTGACAATAAAGACAAATTGGTAAGAAATTGGATAAATAATCGGACAAATATTAGTTATAGGCAACATGTTACAATGAAAATATCAATTAATTCTGAATATTTTTTATATATTTCTTGAGTATTCATTTGTTTATTAAGTTATTAAGTATTAATTCTAAATCATGTAACTAAATCTTTGTAAAGAAAGTTTATAAAGAAAGATAACAATCTACCATTGCGTGATGTAGAAAATAACCATAAGATAAAGGATTTCACGTCTAATGAATATTCTTCGACAATGTTACAAAATTATAAGTGCTTTTCGTAAAAGTACTTTATTGCCATTAGAACAAATTGACATATAATTCCAGAGATAATAATAAATATGATAATTTCAACTATCTAAAATCCTACTTTACTAAAAAAAACTACAAAATAATATAATTTCGATTTCGTTCACAAACTTCATTTAATATACACAAAATAAAATACCATCCTTGAGAAAAAATTCATCTTAACAAAATATTTATACAAGACAAAATATTATTGAATAAAATATTTATATATAAATAAAATATAAAATTAATTTAATTTCCTCTAAAAAATTGTAATATATACATTTATTTTCTTATCCTGATTGATTTCCTGGAATTTATAAATTTCAATTTTGATAAATCACTTTATACTCGTCGTCTCTGCACACACAAAATAAAAATACATATTTATATATTCTTCTTTCGTATAAAAACATTTCCTAAATTTACTTTACTATTCTTCAATTACTAAATCCATTTTATAATTAATAATAGTTGTTTTTTTTTGCTCTACTTTGGTAAATAAATTTATCATTTTTATTCAACAAAAATTTCGTAAAATATAAATTAATCTTTTTACCCATAGTAGTTATACGTATAGTTGAAATTGTTACAGTACCAAAAAAATATTAAATTTTTTTTTAAATAAATTTACAATTGCTATAGTTATATTGATTATTTATATATATTTTAATATTATGTAAATATTTATAAAATTTTTGGAATTTTACACAAAAATATTTAAATTGAAATAAATTTTTTTTTTATAATATTTTATATACCCACTTAAAAATATAATTAAATTCAATTTTTTTTTGTTATGTGAGGCTAATTTATTATGTAATATATTTTATGTTGTACTATTATAGTGATGAAATATAATTTTGATCAAAATATTTTTGGTATTATGTATTCCTCGTATAACAAATTATATTTTTAGATATAATACAGAATCTTTTTTGTAATATATGTAATAGAATTAATTAAAATATATGTACATACATACATTTTTTTTTATTAATATTTTACTTTTTTTTTTTATTTTACTTAGTATTTTATTTTTGGTTGTTGTAAATAAATCTACCTAATATTTTAGATTATTTTGTATACCATATAATATTTGGAAATTATTATAATTTTATTTCCGTAGAAAATTTCATAAAATCATAAATAAATACTACAGAGCAAATTTATGAAATATGTTTTTTTTATTATTTTGAAATAATATTTTAGAGTTAAAATTTAATATTACGATACATAATAGGCAAAATATAAACCAAAGGTAAGAGGTTATCCTATTACGGAAACAATAATGATTTTTTTAAATACATATAAATATAAATTCTTGCATGTATAGAAATATATATTATATAGGTATGTATATGCTTACATCCTTTCCGAAAATATAGTGATGAAATATTAATGAATTTATTTCGAATTATATAATAATATTATAATATATCCTTTTACGTATATTTAAATTATTCTATAAATAAACAAAAGTTAAAAATCATATTATTATAATGCATTGCATAATTTTAGGATACTTTATAATAGACAAAAAGGATGTTTAATATGATAAAATTACGGAAATTAGATTTAGATTAATAGAAATTATGCATGAATTTTATAAATAATTATATAGATTACACAAAGGCGAGGTTATTTTATAGACAAACAAAATCACATAATTTATAAATTAATGAAGGTTTATCATTATTAAATATTTATAATTTTTTTTTTAAATTCAATTCTACTTATTAACTTTTGTATATATATACGTTAAGTTTGACATAAAGATAAATTTACAAAGATATACGCTCCTTTAAATAACTGAAATATTTAACATTATGAAAAATTTGTGTTTAAAAAAGATTAATAAAATTATTTGGAAAATTTGAAAAATCAACTTGAACAATTTAAATATAAAAACTTATATACTAGAAAACTTATAATTATGACATAATTATTCTATTTGTCTAATTAGATTATCATAAAAAGTACAATTTTCAAATTTAATTGCCATGTTATTTATTATATTTTGAATAAAGGCGATATGGAACATGTAATTCATGGGTCGAACTCATGTGTCGATTTATAAATTAATTTTAAAATTTTATATTTGTAACTTTTTGATATGGTTCGCGCTACGATATTACTATAAAAACGTAAAATTTACTTTATTAATGTATTAATTATAGTAATTTAAATATTTTCCATCAATATTTTTATAAGAAATTAAGTTGATTATTGTTGCTTAAGAAAAATATAATTAAGAAAATTATTAAAACTTGAAAGTCCAAGGAAGTTCTACAATATTTTAACGAATTAATTGCAATTTTCAATGAAAATTCGAGATCAATTGATGAAATTGGGGCAAAAAGTATATTTTATTAATACCAAAAAGATTTTCTACAATCAAATTCAACAAAAAAATTAAGACTACATTTCAATCTTCGTATAATATATAGTCGGAATCTTTGATACAAAATTCTTTGGGTTGTTACACATATACTCTTCCAATTAGACTAAAAACATTCATATCCCAAATTATAGAATGTTATATAATTTTATGTTCAACTATGGAAGTAATAATATAACATTTATTTTTTTAAATATTACATATACTAAATAAATTTGAAATAGAAACCAAACTAATTATGTATTCATGCAGTTAATTAGTAATAACAAAAAAATATAAAAAGTCCCCCATGATCATTACTATAGCACAACTCAATGGGGAAGAGAGTTTGTTAAAGGTGCAGCTACTATATCTTTAATTTGCCAAAGAGAAAAATTATAAATCGAAATATTAAGTGGAATAGACACGATTATTTAAAAAGTAATAAGTAAGTTTTAGTAAATTAAAATTTTTTTATTTCTTCAAATTTGAATACTATAAATTAACATTTATTGAAAGGAAAGATATCTAATTTTAATGACTTTTTTCCCTTATGTTTATCACATAAATGAAACGTGTAGTAAACTATCAATAGATTTGAATCTTATACTTAATATTACAAATAATAATAATAATAATATCAATTTCATATATATAAAATAACATAAAAATCGGAAATTAAATATAAAAATTTATGAAAGAAACATTTTTTCTTTTTTGCTATTTGAACTAAAAAGCTTTTCTTTTCGTTTCAACTTTTTTTCTTTTTTTATAAATTTTCATTTAAAGTCAATTTTAAGCAATTTTACAACTTTATATTCCCTACAGTCGAGTTTGAAAATAAAAAAACAAAATTCTCTTAAAGTATTTTTTTTCCTTTGCTTTCTTGTTGGCTGCTATTAAACTCTTATATAGTATCTATAGTTCGAAAATTTATTTTCTGAATGCACTTAGTTACTTGGAAAGTTTATATAGAAAGCAAAAAAAAAAAAAATATTTTATATATCTTAGTTCCTTAAAAAAAATTATTCGTCTTATTTTCTCATCGGTTCCTCTTTCTTTTATGGTTTGCATTTTAATTTTTTTTTTGCAATTTATTCAATGGGCACATTTTACAGGGTGTCCATAAAGAATTAATATGTGGTTTATAGTTCTGTCATTACCATAAAGGTATTAACTATACAATTTCCGTTCTGTATGATGAATTAGGACGCTTGTTAAAAATAATCTTGCATCAACTTGTAAATATATAATGGAGTATATATTTAAATAATTTAAATAATTTTCTTAGTTTGTCGAGAAATACAATCAAACTGTCACAAATTAAGATCCTAAATGTCAAAAAGTTGTATTAAAACTATACTTTAGCATGGTGTCCGAAGTAGACATTGTAGAAAGTTCCGAAAATTTGTGTATTGTCAATCCGGCAATTTGTTTACTACGACAAAATGGACTACAGCGCTCCTGCTTGTTATATACTTATTTTATTAAGCTTTGAGTAATTAATGACCATCACGTAATTATTATGCAGTATTTGCTTTTACTATGTCTTTTTTCACAGTATCACATTTTCTATTAATTGTTTCACAAAAATTACTATATTTCCATCAATTTTTCAAAGTCGTTTAAACATTATCGTTTCAGAGTGGTCTAATTTTGGTAAGTGACCACGCACCCTGTATTCTGGGCTTTTTAAGACAATCTATCTATATTCCTTAGAGAAGATATAGATATAAATATGTTATGAATATATGGTATACTTTTTTATATTTATTATGCTTTTTTTTCCTTTTCTCAACTCGGCAAAGGATGAAACAATTTGTGTAAAATTAAATGTTTGAAAAGGAAACTTGTCTATCGGTTTCACAACCCGAACTACTTCTATAAACTTTTTAAATCTAAGAGATAGAAAAAAGTATAAGAAAAGTAAGAAGAAGAAAAAAAAACTGAATTTATCCTATAAATATTTGAAAAAGAGGAAATAGATCTCTAAAGAATGTTTAGTTTTACTATTTATATGCACTCAGCTATTTCAACATAAATTTAAAAATAATAAATAGACTTTATGTTTTACTTTCTTCCTTTTTTTGTATAAATATGTGGGAGAAGGCGTTTATAGAATTTTTTTTTTTTTGTATTTTTATTTCGGAAGGAAAGTTAAATTGTGTCAAAAGAAATGCATTTAAAAGCTTTATCTAAGTACTAAAATAGCTAAAAGATAAAAATTAAAATAAATTTTTAAAAAGCTAATAAAAAAAAATAGAAATGGAAATTGAATGGAATTTTTATGTAGGTGTTTAGTGAATTTTTCGAAATATAAATTCATAATAAAATGTTATTTTGTTTTTAATGATTTTTTACCTTATACATACTTTTGATATTGGGAAATAATGTTTTTCCATTTTATAATTTTCTTAAATTTTCCCAAATAATTAGAAATTTTAATCCAAGATATCATTACAAATTTATTTAAATGGAATTTTATAAGTCCATTAAGGATATCAATATAACAGCAAATCTGTTGGCCATATAGACAAAAATTTGAGTGCAATAACTAATTAAAATTATTCAACTTTATATTAAATTAATTTTAAATATATATTTTACTATTAATTATAATATACCTACAAAAAAAAGATTTTAGTTATATATTAAAAAAATGTTTGTCTATATAAAATTAGGTCATTGTAGCGACTACAGTGAGTAACAATGGCACTTAAACGATATATTACATATTCTCGAGAGCCATGTTGGACTAATTTTTCAATAATTCCCCTTTTAAAACTTTGTTATATAAAAAAAAATCATTTAAATGAAATTAATATTTATATAAAATTTAAAATATTAAATTTTTTTATTTATCGAATTCTTGATTATCCAAAATTTACTTCAAAAATTGAGTATTCATTATAATTAACAAAAAAAAAACTTATAAAATTTTCAAATTAATTTAAGTGCTTTCTTCAAAAAAAAAGAAGAAAACTAATTTTATTTTTATGTAATTTTTATATATTTTCAAATTTATTACATAAATCCTTTTACTCTATTTCTAAATGAAATATGAAAAAGAAATTTAAATTCAATCAAAATCCATTATTTAAATTAAAATTGATTTAAAGAAAAATTTACCCATCTTCTTTATTTTACATAAAAGTATTTAACTATAATAAGAATATCATTTACTGAGAAATGAGTATTAAGTATAGTATGTATAATATATAATTTAAATTTGTCTATCAAATTTCAATATTGATTTAATTAAAATATTCAAAGTTTATGTGTAATATTCGGTTTCATATCAATTCATATCAATGAAGAAAAAAAATTTCATTTCGTTATAATAATTATATGCACATGAAATCAAATCCATCTGCCATTAAATATTTCATAATGATAAGTGCGAGGTTTTCGTTTTATTATTATTGGAATTGGAAATGATATTAAAATTTTGTAAAAGCTTTAAATTTTTGTTTCAAAAATTTGTGTAATTAATTTTTAATAAAATTTAATTTTTAATGAAGAAATGATTTAAATAATTACTGAAAAATGATTTAAAATATTTTTTATTAATAATTTAAGTATCAAAGCCGTATAAGTATAATATTTATATTATGATATGGCTTTGCTATTATTTGTTGAATATCAAGAAGTCTAAGCGAAGAGAAATATATCTCACATAGGCCATAATTAATATCAGAAAATTTAGAGATCTGTAATTTTCGATTATACTTGAACAATTAACTTCCTCTATAATAATGAAGAAACTCTAATCCTCTACACTAAAAAACATCTTGATTCAGCTACAACATTATTTTTCCTAGTATAGTCTTAATAATTATTACTATAGTTATAATTCTACTAAAGTAATAGTAAATTTACAATTACTTTACTAAAATTAAGTATACCTACTGCTAATCAAATTATATTTCTACTACCAATTGATATATCGTTGAATCCTTTACCTTATCTAATATAATTGTATATAATGTGCACTTTTACAAGTAAATTCTATAATGTAATATATATCACTTATTAATGTCACAAATAATTGCAATTACAAAAATTTTACATTTAAATTTTAAATCAAAAACAAAAAGTAATTAAATAAAATTATTTTTATTCTGTAACATTATATAGAAACTTTGAAATGTTAACTACAAAATGATGTATGTTAAATGAAAAACAGTTGAATTGTAATTATATTTATAAGTAAAAATTGTGTCAACAATGTTGTTCCAACATTTATATCAACCATTAAGAAAATAATATTTTCTTTTACATTTTTCTTGTTGTTGTAACGTAACTATATTAAAAGTCTATACAAATCTACTTCAATTAACTACAAAGTACGTGCAGGTACAATACTTTTCCATAAAAACACTCACAAATAAATTTAAATGAAAATTAAGTTTTATATGGATGATTGTATATACAGTAAACAATATTTATGTAAAAATATACTCGTATAGTAGAAATTGTATTGTAATATATTGTTGAATTGTTTCAGGAGATGATGAATGATCTTATGTTTTATGTTATATCTCAAAATGTTTTGTATATCTATATTAATAGTTTGACAAAGTATTATTATTAAAGTTTATGAGTATATTTTTCATTTTCATTTTATTTTTGGTATAAATTCCTTTATAGATAATTTTGTATATATTTTTTACATCCTTATACAGGGTTATTATAATGAATTTTTTATATGATTTTTGTAAGATTTTATAATCTGTCAGGAAATTATTACATTTTTAGTTTTAATCTTTTAATGAATTTACAATTAATTTTATGATTTTATGTTAAATGATATCTTTATGGTCATAATTTTAATCTGTAAATGATGATAATTTTTATGATTTTATGACATTATTTGATCAATATTTTATGTTACTAGTATAGGGTATATTAATAATGTCTTTTAGCAGTACATATATAAACAATGTTAAAGAATATTTTACTTAAATATTAAAATTAATTACATATATACGTACTCCAATTCTCTAACATATAAATATTTAAAATGTAAACTATTTCTTTATTTTAATTTAAAATTGTATGAAAATAAACTTATAAGATATACCATATTTATACACTACACATCATAAGTATAACTAATATTATGTTGTATTGTTTTGCTAAAATTGTATTGTAGATTGTAGTACATACTTATATGATTTTTTATTTTAACATGCAATTTCACACATGCTTCTTATTCTTATATATTGCAACATTTTGTATTATTTGTATAATTTTTTAAAAACCCATAAGAGTAAAAAATCTTTTACAATCATTTTCTTCTTCTTATATAATACCAAATACATAATATATTTCTTAATTAAACACGTAACTCTGAGAAATACAATTATAGAGTTTCTTAATAAACCATTTTTATATTTTGTACATACCACAGAAATATATATATATAAATTGTATATTAAAATATTTTTTCAATTAAATTTTTATTTTTTAAATTACATATTTAAAATTTTATTTCGATATAAAGTAAAATTTAATTTTTTTCTTGATAATTAAACAATCTTAATCTATAAGATTAAATTAATAATATAAATTTTAAGATTTTCAAGAATCAAAAAATCATATTATACTATTTTTAAAATTATATTTGTTAAATCTAAAATTGATGAAACATTTTAAATAATTGGTATAAATAAATATAGTTGTTTCGATGTAATTTGATGATTAGCAACGTTAAATATTTCATGTGAACAACATTATGGCTACATAAGTATATTATCTAATCACAAAATTTGTCCTATCGTCAATAAATTACTCCAATTAATATCTTCAGTTAAAACTATAGTACAATAATAACTGATAGATCAGTTTTAGATACTAAAATTCGTACTGTTTCGGAATTGTCAAAATTAATTTGCAATTATCATCATTAAAATATATAATAGTTCATGTTTAATTTATATTGAGAAGTGATCAAATATTGTATATTAAATTCATTATTTCGTAATGAACTTTAGGTCTCTACAAAAAGAAAATATGAATAATTATTAAATTTGAATCAGACAATTTTAATTCTGCTGTGCAACTGGAATAAATCTATATTAAACCTATTCTACGATCTAATAATTATTATATTTAGTATTAGTTAGTTAAATATTTGTTAATTTTAAAGTTTAATTTACTATTTCGTCGCAGGGGTAAAAATTATTATCAAAAGATCACATGAATCAGGATTAATTTTTTTCATCGTACTAAAAACACCGATGAACTTTTTAAAGTCCAAAAGACACAAACATTTATATTCCCAGTATGGATAGAAAAATTCAGAATGGTTTGCAAATATACATAAAATTGTTACCAAAAAAAAATTTACCTTAAAAATGATTATATTTTATTGCTCGTATTAGACGTATAAAAAAACCACTCACACTTATTTTCTGTCATCATATTTTGTTTTCTATTAAACATTAAATTGAAAAATATCATTTACAATATAATAATATATTTTTTTATTGTTATAATCATTTTTATTGAGGAAATACATTTATATAAAATGTTAAAAGAAAATAATATAATTTTTATAGATATAAAATTTATGTAAAAAGCATAATAAATAATGTATCTAGAATTATGATTATTATAATATATCAATATTTTTATTATTATAATTTTTTTTTTGGCATAAATATAAAATTCTTGTCCTAGAAATTTCAAAAAAAAAAAAAAAACAATTCGTTTTTATTTTTTCATTTTAAGGTTTCTTTTAGGTGTTTAGAAAAATTATTATAAAATCATAATTACACATATACATATAGTATTTCTTATGTAGATATGCATACTACTTATTTTTGTTAAACTCATCTTCAAAAATATTTTTGAATGGAAAAAACAGTTAAAACGATTTATACTTATATAGATATATAATGCCTTATTTTTTTTACGTAAAATGATGTCCTCTTAAATCCTAAACCATATAATCGAAAGGATATCATTTTGAATATTGGATGGATGATGATGATGACAAAAAAAAAAATACTTTTACGATTATATGAATCATATAATATGCCACACAAAATATGTAGGTACTTATTATCATTGGTATACCAAACAGAAGGCATTAAGTCAAAAAAATTATGTTTTAAGTAAATCATACTTATAAATTAAGTGTGGTCTTGAAAATATTATTTTATGGCATTTAAATTTTTTTCCTTATTAATTGTGTAGGTCCCACTCTGTTAGGACACAATATAACTTTTAGTTTACATTATTATTCTTAAGACTTCTCTCCTAAGTGGTGGTCTGTCATCATCTTATATCTGACTGTTCGCCTCAACTTTTCATAATAATTGTAATCAGAATTTTAATGGTTTTCTACTTATTTTACCTAATATTTTTCTATGAATCAAACAATTCCAATATTCTATATTTTTGTTATTTCTAATTATATATTAACCACCGAGTTTATTCATATAGTTTCATTTATGATGATTATTATTTGATGTATTGAATCTATGTATAGAATTTTCAGTATTAATTACTTTCATTCTTAACTCATAGAATTCTTCTGGCGGCATCCAATATTTAATAAAAATGGATTGAATTATTTTTCATATCGTTACTTTCTCATTTTATATTAAAAGATTTAGAAAAAAGTGACTTAATATACTTTGCGCTGGTAAACAGACGATATGTTTTTTTTTTTAAATAATAACAAAAATAACCGCATTTATAATATTACAAAACGTTTTAGTTTTCTTTCTTTACAAATATACATTTATGCTTTCTATACATAACATTGTCAATTGTATAGGAAATGGATTTTCCTCGATATATACATATGTATATTGTATATACAATATACATATATAAAAGAAGTAACAATTTTCTTTTTTATACTACAAAATTTTTACCTCAACAAAAATAAAATGATTGAACTTCTTTTTACATTTTTTTTTTTGGAAAAAAAGCTTTAACATAAAATGCTTGTGATGTGTTTGCACTTACATTTAACTCTCTGACAAAAAAAAAAAGAAGAAAGTTATTCTAAAGAAAATATACATAAATAAACATGAATACAAAAAAAAAACATACATATGTATATTATAATAACATTCACAAATCTTTTCATCTATGAACAACGAAAAAATATTAAACTTTAAAAAAAAAATATTATTATTATTATTATTATTTGTATATTTTCTATATATATATACACGTTATGTTGTCTCTCAAACATATCAACAACATTCAGATACAAACAACATAGCATTAGAAATGACACCATAAGGTGAATAAATTTGTATTTTTTTTTTTTTTTTTGGAAAAAATGTTACAAATTTTTGTATCATTTTTTTAGGGATCAAAAAGGTTTTTTTTTTTTTTTGCGAGGAAATGGAAAATTTTTATTTTGATGGTAAATGGTAGTGATGGTAGTAGTAATATTTATTTGATATAAAAAAAGGATTGTATAAAAGAAAATATAAAATTTATAGTGTTATTGATGTGATAGTCAAGTTAAAAAATAAATATTTATGGAAAAAGAAAATATATTATGTATAAAAAAATTTTGTTGTATGGATAAATTGCAAGATTTATTTGCATTGCTGATTTATTTGGTTGTTGAACTATATATACACAAAATATGTTATTGCATGTTAGAAGAATTTTTTTTTTTTTTAAATAAATATAAATATTTATTTTATTTCTATATATTCAATTGAAATAAATTGTGAAATTATTATGTTTTTTTTTTTTTAAATAAAAATATGGATAACAAAATTAAAATTTCTATGGAGTTTGTTATCAGTTATAATAATGATATTAAAATTTAATTGACGGTTTGTGGCAATAGTTTTTTTTATAGAAAATAATTTCATTTTCTAATGAAAGTAAATAATATTATGATTTTACAATACAGAAAAAAATTGTATGGATGAAAATCGTAGCGAAAAATTCTTTTGTATATTTTTAGGCGTTTACAAATTTTAAAGTTGAAAGATATTCACGTTGGAGGACATACACTTACTGCATATATGCATTGGACTGATTATGTGATCTTTTATTTCAGCTTTAGCTGAATTACGTGATGTTTTTTGTGTCCGCCAATGTGTTAATTTAAATAAGTAATATAATTTCGGAATAATGTTAGATAAAATATTTTAGCAGACAATTTTGAATATGTAAAAATACTAAAGATTTTAGCTTGCTGAAAGATTTTTATATTGCATAAGGATAAATTATTATGCATAACAGAAACAGGTTTTATTAAATACATGTTGACTCTTTCTTAGAATATTGAATAAATGTGTTGAACACTCTTTGTATGCTTGAACTATTTAATTTAAACAGTCAATAAATTAATAATCTGAGTAGATTAGTAATATACTTAGTTTAGTAAAACAAGAGACGACCTATTAATAATTAAAATACATTATTTTCCAATTTCTAACAAAGTTGGTAATTACACTCTGTCTGTAGGTCTGTCTACCGTCCATTTACAAAAAGTTCTATATCTCTTACGTACGACAGAGAATTGGAATTTTAACCTTATATAGTCAAATAGTTAATAATAAAATAATAGGTTCAGGTTCAGTTGAACCAATTATATAAAATCTTTCTAGCAACGATTTTTTTGCATATTTTTAGGTGCTATATAAATTGAAACTATGAAGAGCCTAATAAATGTATCCTACTCCTACATTAAGAAATTGAATTTAGTTTAGAAAAATGAGTTAAAATTTTCGATTCGTCAACAGTGAATGTATGATTAGGATTTAGAATAGTAGATCGTTGTATTTTACGAATAAATTGTTATTTGTCAATATATTTTTCTAATTGATGTACAAGTACTACATGTCTTCTAAAAGTTCTAATGATTACGTCGTGACTTCTTCTTTTGGCAAAAATGCTCAATGTGGACCCAGGCCTACTACTTAAACGAAATTCATTTTAAATTAATTAAAAATTACAATTTTTAATTAAATTGCTATGATAATATACATAAAAGTATAATAAAACGATCTTACCATATTAATTACTGATTTTATGGAAACTGTTATTAGAGAAACTTTCCGCAAATCGACCATATCACATAATGTTTCAATTAAAAGAAAATGGAGAAACTTCTTATAATATTATTTAATATTTCATTTCATATTGTATAGATAGAACTATTTTAAAAAAATCTGTCACATTTTTTGCTTATATATTTAAATAGTTCTAAATGAACTGATTTTGATGAAATGTGGTAATGACAAACCGGGGGTTAGTTTTTCATATTTCTTTTTCTAATTATTATTAGTTAAAAAACAGTTTTTGTTTTCTCATATTTCTTATATTTATCTTTTTTCACTAATTTAAATATAAAATCAATTTCTGCTTTAAATAAAAGAAACTACAAAATTTTTAATAAATTAAAAATTAATATTTTTTATATTAGTATATTTTTATAGACTTTTCTATGTATAAATTACATACAAATAAAAAAAGAAACATCAACATAATTTTTTTTTTGTAACAAATCAAAAAAATTCTAATATAATATAATTATGCACAAATTTCAATTTTCGGAATGTTTTCCCTCTCCAATATATTAAAAGAAATAAATAATTTTTTTTTAAAAAAAAATATTGCAATGAGTAAATTTATAAACTGATAATTCTTAATGTTAAATTTCTTTTTCTTTTAATATTAAATATTTTATTTGTTTGGAAGTAATCGTAAAAAAGAATTTAGTTTTTCTATATAAATTTCATATTTAAGTATAATAAAACATAAAATTCACTTTCAAAATTATAAATTCTATATAAGTAATTGTACTTAAATTAATTTTTTTTAAAGAGTACTCTAAACTAAACTATAATTTTAAATTTTTTTTTATATGTTTTAATTGATTTTGGTTTATCAAAATCAAAAGAAAATCTTCTTACGTACAATTTTACAAAATAAATTATTGTTTATTTCAACAACAAAAAATTATGTTACTTAATTTTATTTATTCTATGATTTTTCTTGTTTTTAAATAAAATTCATAAAATATATAATTTTTTAGTTTGGTTCAAAATTGTTTTTAATATAAATTAAAAAAAAATGTAAATTACAAATATAATATAGAAAAAAAAAGATTTAAATGTTTACTAATTTTTTTTTTTTTTTAACGTTTTTACAAAATAACTTTTCGATTCTCAATTATTTAATTTCTTTTTGTTTTTTTATTATCACACATAATCTAATTGTATATAAATTTGTTTAATTCCAATTGATTCAAAAATCATTCTAGTATGTGTAACAACATATTTTGGATCAACATTTTTTGATACTTCTAATTTAATAGCACCAACATTAACATCTGAACATAATGTCCAAAAATGTGGTTCTTGTACAGCATATACACCAGCTAAACCAGTTATTTTTTGATAACATTGTGGTAATGATCTATCTAAATGTGATGGCTGACGTTGCATTAATATCATTACAGATTCTTTAATTAAACTTAATACACTTAATGCTATTAAAACAGCTATAAATATTGAACATATTGGATCAGCAATCATCCAACCAAACATTTGCATTAATACAGCTGATATTATAACACCAACTGAACCTAATGTATCAGCTAATATATGTAAAAATACACCACGCATTATTTGTGAATTACCACCGCCACCTAAATCACTAATACCACCATGACTATGACCATGATTATGGCTATGGCCATGATGACCACCACCATTATCATGTGAATGTCCAATTGAATTTCCTGTACGTATTTCAAGTAATTCATCATCTAATGAACTGCTATTAGTAATACCACCATGACTATGACCATGACCACCACCACCACCATGACTATGTCCATGGCCATGTTGAAATGCATATATACCAACTAAATTTACTAATAAACCTAATACTGATACAACAAATAATCGTTCATGTTTTACTTCTGGTGGTTCAATTAAACGTTCAACAGCTTCAGATAATATAAAGAATGATATAAATAGTAAAAATAAACTATTGACAAAACCAGCTATTACTTCTGCTCTTACATATCCATATGAATATCTTTCATTTGCTTTCCATTTTGTTATTACAGATGCTGCTAGACCAGCTAGTAGACCAGTACAATCAAAGAACATATGAAATGAATCTGATATTAGACCTGTAAGATGTTTACAATTAAAATTAAATAATTTAAAATACAGGGCATTCAAATAAAAGTATATATATACTTTACCTAAACTATTTGTCCATACACCATAAGTTAATTCAACAAATGCAAAACTTAAATTTAATATTAAAAATAATAATAAATTTCTAGAATTTTTATCTGCAAATATTAAACGTTTCCATCCTTGTAGTTTATCTTTTATTCTATATAATAAATTTCGGTTATCTTTATATCCAGGTAACATTTTTACGGTGTTTTAACAAGTTCTCTCGTTAATTTTAAGTATTTTTTAGTAGAGTTCGAAAATTTAATTTCGTTTATTTTTATTATTAATTGAACTAATGGTTATGTACAGTCTACAAAATCAAAATTATAAACAAATTTTCCAAAAAAATTAAAAAATTTATATATTATTGCATACGTGGTTTGAGCTGGGTCCGAGAATAAAAAAAAATATATTTTTTTTGTGTTTATATTCTAATAAACATAACCTTAAAAAGGGTATGTTATCTTAAGTTTCTTACAATTAACCGAAATTATTTCATAAATTCATAATATTTTTAATTAACACAATAAAAAAACACAATTTATGAACATTTTATTTTAGAAAATATAATGTAAAAAGTTTGTTTTAAATTAAATTTTCAAATTAGAAATTCAAAAATACAATTGAACACCGATTTATGGAGAAATTGAAAATATTTGTTGACGTATTCAGTGACGTCTTTCAATCGAAAAATTTTCAATTGTCAGTCAACGGAAGTTGACAAACGCAGCCGAATTTATGACATTTCAAAACTTAAAAATATTTTTTTTTTAAATGTTGGTAGCAATGACTGTTTCCTTCCTCCATCTTTTTGCATTGAAGTTTTCGAGATGGTAAGTTGTGTTTTATTTGAAAAAAATATATATTTTCATTATTTTAATGGCAAATTAATTTTTTGTGGTAGTGAATTTGTTCAAGTAAATAAATAAATTAGAATTTCTATTAAAAAAGGTTAATTTTCATTTTTAAATTATAGTAGAAATTATGTGGTTTTTGCCGGACAAATTTATAACCACATGTGCCTGCTATTTTTCACTAGTTTATTATGTCAAAATTTAAAAAAAATTATTATGATTAATTTTTCTTTCAATTTTTCTAATAGCCACCAAAAAAGGACGCAAAATCATCGGCTAAACAGCCACAAAAAACACAAAAGAAGAAGGAAGGAGGTGGTGGTGGTAAGGCCAAAAAGAAGAAGTGGTCAAAAGGAAAAGTTCGTGATAAGTTAAATAATCAAGTACTTTTTGATAAAGCAACATATGATAAATTATTAAAAGAAGTACCACAATACAAATTAATAACACCATCGGTTGTTTCAGAACGTTTGAAGATTCGTGGTTCTTTAGCTAAACGAGCACTTGTAGAACTCCGTGAAAAGGGTAAAAAACTAGATTACATATATTTTATATTGTTCAAATAATTAATTTTAAAAAATATTTTTAGGTTTGATTAAACAAGTTGTTCAACATCATTCACAAGTAATTTACACAAGAGCAACAAAAGGAGATGATGCATAAATTATTTTTATGATCCTTTTAAAATACAGACTACAACTATTAAAAAAATACCAGCTTTATTGTATATGATTTTAAGGAAATAAAAAAGTCGTTCTTTTTTTAATTATAAAATATAAAATTATTTTCTTAATATTATTCTTATTAGATTTCGGTGATTCTCTATAGACATTTATCTTATATAATATAGAAAGGAATTCTTTTTAGGCGAATTTATATTGTTACTTATAAATTTAAAAAAATCTCGGATTTTTATTTTATTTATTTATTTATTGGTATAAATTTCAACCGGGCTTTTATAGCCCATGGCTGTTATAGACATAGCAAAAGAGAAAATAGCAAACAGTAGTGATAATATTAAAACTAACAAAAGTATATTAATTTACATATTATATTATATATTGTATAGTTAAGCTATACTGGTACAATTTACAAAATTATACAATCACAGGATTTGTAAAATTTATAATTAGTAAATTATAAATACGATTTACATACTTCAACAATTTTAACCATATAAATATATAATTACACTATACAATTCCACCATACATAACATGGTTAAAATCTCAAAAACTTAAAAAAAAAATACTCTTAGAAATAAATAACTTTAATTTGATTAATTTTGATTTTTAAATAATTTAGTGCGCCTTACACAAAAGCTTCTTGATAAGATATTGGATACCATTCTAGGTAGTATAATATTTCTGTTACGTGAAGATGAAAAGAATTGTAGCAGGTAAGTTAAAAATAGGGCATAACTAGCGCCTGAATTAGCTTAGACTTAATACAGTTTCCGAAGTGTAAGAAAGACTTTTTAAACCACACTATCAATTTGGGGTTCCCATGAAAGTCTATTATCAATAGTTATACCTAAACTTTTTGCTTGTTGAGAATATGGTATAATAATAATTGAACCATTCAAGACAATCGAGACAGAGTTGGCTACATAGTTAAGTGGAGGATTAAAAAGTACTGCTTGAATTTAAAATAAGCCTATTTTCACTAGCCCATGTACTAATCCAGGACAGATCTAAGCTCACCTCCTCTACACACTGCACATAAAGATGAAGAAGGTAAAGTTTTTACCAAATATAAATTATAAAACTGAGAACTTACTTTAAATTAGCTTTGGTTAGGTTGTCTAATTAGAATGGATAGGATAACTATTTTACATTATGTTATTTTGATTAGGACTATATAGGTATTTGGATAAATTTTTGGATAAATTAAATATTAAACAATATACTAATAATTTTTAATCATTTGCTATAAGCTTGCTAGAGAGAGTTTTACGTTTTACTAAAACAGGACATTTCCTACTAAAACAGAACATTTCCTACTATACTAATGTGAAAGCCCAAAAATATGCAATATATTATTTGAATGTATATTTTTTTTATATGGATATAAATAATTTGAATTATAAAATGTTGAAAACATTTTAAACTATTCAAAATTATGACAATGAAAATAATTTCACACCCTCTTTACTTTTAGGTTTAACATTATTATAAAGTTGATTGTTGATGGTCACAGGGCGAATTATTTAAATCAAATTCTAAGCAAATTTAATTTAGCAATTTGTATACTATAATAACTCATATAAAATAATCTGAAATTATCTAACTAAAATTAATATGGAATTCCAATTCATATTGTACTCATAATTATAAACAAATTTATCTAATTTTCTATGATTTACAAACTAAAATAGAATTGAAAAAATAAACAAATTCGACATCAATTAGTATATATGACAAATAAAATAATGTATGGAACAATATGCAATTCAATGTCCCAATGTCCCCTTAAATAAAATAACGGAAATGCAAAATTGTTTTAACGCGACAAAATTAAAATAATCTGAAATTATCTAACTAAAATTATTAATCTTAATTATATATGTATATATACGAAAACAAATTTTAATTTAATCATTAATTTTTTACACTTCACAAAATTTCAAAGAAAAAATAATTAAAATTTTCATATAAATATTATAGTAAAATCGTTATTTAAAATCAGTTTAAACATATCTAAGCTAAACAAATCAACATGAAATCTTCAACTAAATTTGCTTTAATCCTTTTAAGTGTAGTCCTTCTTTCGGTAAATTGAAAAAAAAAATTATTGTATTTTAAAACTCAAAAATACTAAACGTTCAAATTATTTTTTAGAGCTGCGTATATGGAGCTGGCCAAGGTGGTGGTCAACAAGGAGGTATGCAGGGTGGACCACCACGAGGTGGACCACCAGGAGGTGGCATGCAAGGGGGAGGTGGCATGCAAGGAGGTGCAGGTATGCAGGGTGGCGGAGGGCTTGGTGCACAAGGTGGCGTACAAGGCGGTGCGGGTATGCAAGCTGGTGCAGGACAACATTAATAAGCACAAAAAAAATATTAACAATAATTATTATCAATTAAATGTATTATTGGTCTAAATAAAATTGAGTATTTTCACATAATTATTAATGATGTTTTTTTCATTTCATCAGTTTCTACATTTTCTTAATGAATTTCAGTATGTTCTGATGTTGCTTCAAATGCTATACGTTCTGCTTCTCTATCAGCACCAATTTGTGCATGCTCTTGAGCAATCCTATCAAATAATTTAAAATGTTTCTTCTTTGCAAGTATAACAGCTTCACTATCTTGTAATGGTGGATCTGGAACTGCTGCTATATGCTATAATAAACATAAAATAAAAATAATTTCAATTTCAATTTTAAGAAAAACAATTAATTGAATTTTATTACCCCAACACCTTGATCACCCTGGGCATGTGCCTGTGCAATTTCATTATATAATTTCAAATGATTAGCTGTTGCCCGTTGATTTGCTTCTGTATCAACAATAGCATGACTTAATTGTGGATGAAAACCATTTTTATCAGCAATATATTGTACAGTACGTAATTCATTTCTTGGATCAATATATGAAAATTTACCACGTACAACTGTACCATCTGATACTTCCGTATGGGTACGATCTATTGTATCTGGTGTACGACCAGCTGAATAACTAAATACATATGGACGTGGTGGTGGTTGAGGTGTTGTTGTTGTTTCATGATTATGATCCAAAATATGCGATACATCAGCATAAATTATTGTTGTCATGCATAATATTGCAAATACCTTTAAAAATACACATATAATAATTTTTATATTAATTTCTATATTTATACATCAAGGTTTAATAAGCATGCAAGCATTATAATAAATAAATTCAGATTACATCACATTTTTTATCCAATTATCTTTTATTATAATTTTCACTTAAATTTAAAATTTTATTGTAAATATAGATTTTTATTTAAAACACTTACCAATTGCAATGAGAAAGCCATTTTCATATAAATTATTTTTCAAATATTTTATAATATTAATTTAAATTTTTTATAAATATAATTTATTTATATTAACTCTATATAAAAGTTGGTGAACCTCTTCTTGCTTTACTGTCTTAAGATTGCCTACTAAATATTTTGAGAAATATTTTTGAGCTTTTGAAGATTTATAGCAAAAGTTTTACTTGTTTTATTGGAAGAGAAAATCAGTTAAAATTAAAAACTCGTCTATATGATGATTTTCTTGGAATATAAGTAAAATTTATATACCAATAATTTGGTGGGAGTCTTTATAATTCGAAAAAATAGAGATTTAATGTCGTCGTTCGTTGTTTACATTTATTTGATAAATATTATTACCATGAATAATATATATGGAAACGACTAGACTAAAAAAAAAATTAAGAGAAAATGCATAATTTCATTGCAAAATTGAATTCCTCATTCAAATAATTTACTATACTCTAACTTCCACTGATTTTGCGAATCTATTGCATACTCGTTATCATTTTAATTTCTCATTATATTCTAGCTAGAATATATCAAGTTAAAACATATTTATAAAATTGCCTTTAAAAACCATTCTTAACAAATTTTGGATCGTTAAAGTTGTTGTTGGTACATTTTTAATAATTAAACGATATTTTTGATTTATTAAAAATTTGTAATTTTAATTTCAACGAACTTAGTCATTGATAATGAACTCTTTTTGTAAACATAAAATATTTTCGTTTTCAATTTAAAAAAAAAATTTAAATTAATAAATTTTTATTTAAAAAATATCGTGACGTTATGACTTTTTGAAGGACATCTTCTTTTAATTTCCAAATAAACCAGCAAGTTTTTGCATATTCTATGGATTTTAAGAACTGGTTTAAATATGCTTTGATAGTAACGATTTTTATGACAAATTAAAATTAATTATATTTTTTTCTGTTTTAAATTAAAAATCACATTTAATATATTTAAAAAATTAATTAATATGACTAATCATTTTAATATTATAAACTTTGTTATAATCTGTTTTAATCATTCAGAAAATTTTTATAGTAAAATTTAACATTGCAATTTACATTATATACATATTACATACTATTAAATGAATATGACAAAGTTTTTAATTACCAATGTAAAGTGCTTTGACAATTTAATTACTTAATAAGTAATGTAAAAAAAATTGAAAACATCATCAAATTAACAATGCATGTATAATGTTTACTTTAATATAATAAATAACCAAAATTATTTTAATTTTTTTAGTTTACGATAATCAACAACAATATGGATTAAAGTAGGTTTAACTAACAATAAATATCTATTAATTACATTTTATTTTAATTAAATATAATTTCAAATAATTACACCGAAAATATTTAACTTGTTCTTACAGATAATATACTTACCATAAAAGTACGAAATATTAAATAAAATATTATATTAATACATTTACGATACTGTAGTTCGTTATATATAATACGATATTAATATAAAATTATGTCGAATTTCTTAAACAACCTACAGAATTTATTTTGAAGTCATTTGATTATTTCACTTACCAAATTTGTTTATCTGGGAACAGAAATTTTTGCAGCCCAAAAGAGAGGTTGACTAAGAAAATCTGGTCACTTTATATAGTCCAAAAACAATAACCAAAAATTACTGCAGTTTTAGATTCAAGTCAAACGGCATTTAAAATCATTATATTGAAAAGAAATGAAAATAGCAGTAATTAATATTTCTAAAAAAAAATTTAAAAAGTTACAAAATTTTTAGTTATAATTACAGAATTGTAGAATTGTGTTTAATTTCAACTCTATAGTCTAACAAACAGTCCAATGGAGCCCATAAATGCAAAAGAAAAGCTTGATAAGATAATTAATAAAGGTAATTTCTGTAATGTAACTAACAAATACGCATAAGTAAATAATAAAATATTTTATTTAGAATAATTAAATTAAATTAATTTTTATGTTATTCAGTTTTAAGTATAATATTCAATAGATCAGTTCAGTTACATATTAAATTTAAAATTAAAACCTTTTAAAATTCGCAATTTTCTAAAAAAATATATAAATAATGCAATTAAAAAATCTTGATTTAGAATATAAAGAAAATCCGGAAATAAGTCGTGATGAAATTATAAAATTAATGGAATGGATAAAACAACAACCACATTTACCTGAAATTACAGAAATTGAAGCAATTCAATTTTTCCATTCTTGTTATTTTAGTATGGAATTTGCTAAACAAACTATCGATATTAATTTCACTGTTAAAACACATTGTCCAGAATTTTTTTCTGGTTGGAATTTCAAAAATGATGATTTACAAAAAATTATGAAAACTGTGTAAGTTTTTTTTTTAAAAAAACAGAAATTATAGTTTTGTCATAAATATTAAGTAAAATATTTTTTCTTATCCAACATACATAATTACAATAAAGTGGAGTATTTCCATTAAATGAAACAACACCAGAAGGATATCGTATTATTGTCGGTAAACTAGTTGATTTTGAAGTAACAAATTATAATTTTACAGATTCACTTAAATTGTAAGTTAATAATTTCATAAAATTTTTATTTGTTGCAATATATAATTTTACTTTATATATGTACAAAGATTTTGTATGATATCACAAATGTGGTTATTACAAATTGGTGCTGCTGCTGGACATATTATTGTAATGGATTTAAACGGTGTTACATTGGCTCATATTACACGCTTAGGTCCATTAATAATGAAAAAGTTTTTATATTATTTACAAGTAATTTTTGAAATTTTATTTAAAAATAAATTATATTTGAAATTTATATTCAAATTGTAGGAAGCTGCACCAATTCGTATTAAAGGTTTTCATTTCATTAATATTGTTCCACATACTGATAAAATTTTAGCATTAATGAAACCATTTATGAAAAAAGAATTAGTTGATGTCTTACATTTACATTCATCTATGGATACATTAGAAGAATTTATACCAAGGAAAATTTTACCTAAAGATTATGGCGGTAATGATGATACATCAGAAAATTTAAAAAGTAATAATTATATAAAAAAAAATTAATTACAAAAAAAAATTATGATTATAATTTTAAATTTTTTTTACAATAGAAAATATTTATAATTTGGCAATTGAAAATCAAGATTTTTTTACCAATGAAGAACAACGTCGTGTTGATGAAAATCTTAGACCTGGAAAACCAAAAAATATATCTACAATATTTGGTGCTGAAGGAAATTTTAAAAAATTGGATATTGATTAAATTAAAATAATATTATAGATTTAAAAAAAAAATTGCATGTTTTTATTTTTGTTATTTTGTTGTAATTTCAGAATATAAATTATTAGTTGGGTACAAATAAATTATTTTTAATCGTAAATTAAATTTTAGTCATTTATATGATATGCATTTTGAAATTTTTTTTAAACTATAATTTAAAATTAATTCTGTGTATACATAGAATTATTTCTCCAACAAAGAAACCAAACTGAAACCAATAATTTGATAATTGATTAATGTTTCAAAATTGATTAAAATTACAAATATAATTTGAAATTATTTCCTTGTTATAATCTAACTAAATGACTGGTTATGTATGTTACATATTGGTATAAATGAGAAAATTAGACCCACATATGTGAAGCATTTTATGGTACACCAAAAAATGCTTCAGATATTTACAGAAATTTAATATAGACCTGTAAAGATTCTGTAAAATATAACAGTAATCTGTAAAATTTCTGTTGAATATATTTATGTATAAATTTCTGGGATAAAATTCTAATTTCAAATTTTTTACATTTACTAATTATGTTTGAACAACTAACTTCTCTAATATTCTAATATAACCTGTTCAAAGTTTTGATTATGATTATTATACAGAATTATTGAATGAAATATAAGATATTTTTTAGAGCCAGAAATGATTTCCTTTTGAGTTTTTTTTTGAGTATATAAAAAATATTCTTAACTTTAAAAAAGTTAAAATATTATCTTAAAGATGTGAGAACATTAATAGAGAAGTTCGAAAGTGGTTAATAGCATTGAAAGTAACAGTAAAATTTTACTGCTTTATATACTAGATTTATAATTATATAATAAAGTTGTGCTACAAAGAAATTAAATGAAAGTATATGATAAAATTTTAGAAAATTAAAAGTAAAGTATTTACATTATACAAAAGTATCTCAGAATATCTAAAATTTAATTGACTGAAACATTTTTTTATATTTTGATTCTTGAATTTTGATTCTGATATTAAATAAATTTAATATCTATACTTTAGAACAAAAATAGTATACATTTATATACTATAAAATTTAGTATAGTGTCAATTAAATTATACTTAATTAACCGGAAAGATTAATACAAATTGAAAAAGCTATTTTTTAATAATTAAATATTAAAAACATTAAAAGGTTTAAATAAACAAACAATTTCGTAGTGTGACTAGCAAAATGCTGTAAATGTTAGATTATAAAATTAGAAAATCATACATGGAGATAGATAATTTAAAACTCTCTACTAATTCTTGTGTACCAAATGATTTGGAACCGAGAGGAATATATTTTTTATTTTTAAATTTAAAATCAAAATTATTGTAAATTGTTTTTACTAGAAAATGTTTTAATTTAAAGTCCTATATTATCTTGGAATTCAATTTTAGAAGTTACAATATTTCACTTTCTATACAACAATTTTACCTATTGTACCATTTTATTTATGTAAATAGAGATAAACACAAGGCTATTACATAACGATATTTTGACCAGAACTGACCTTGTAAAATTAATTATTCATATTAATTTAAGATAATATGTATGTTGTTTTTTTTGGGAATACTTTTGAGTAATTTACTATAAAACTTCTCCTACTGCTGACGAAATATTTATTTGTTTTTATTACAATCTTAAAAAGTTTTATTGTTCTACTATATAATCTTGGCAAATTGATTTGTTTTTTAATTTATATAGTTTAGTTTGTTTAATCCACCGATCGGTTAAGTCAGAAAAATACATAAGTTTAAGAGTGTTTTTTAAATCAAAAATTTAAAAAAATGAAAATTAAAGACGTTGAGTTAGAATATAAAGAACATCCAGAAATAAAACGTGATGAAATTATGAAATTAATGGAATGGGTTAAACAACAACCACATTTACCTGAAATTACAGAAAATGAAGCAGTTCAATTTTTCCATTCTTGTTATTTTAGTATGGAATCTGCTAAACAAAGTTTAGAGCTTCATTTCACATTAAAAACACATTGTCCAGAATTTTTTTATGGTTGGAATTTTCAAAATGATGATTTACAAAAAATTAAGAAAACGGTGTAAGTTTAAGAGAAAAAAAATATTTTAATATAAATTATATGAATTGTGTTTTTTAGTGGTCTGTTTCCATTAAATAATTATACGTCTAAAGGATATTCTGTATTTTGGGGTAAACTAACTGACTATGATGCAGCAAATTTTCATTTCAGTGATTCATTTAAATTGTAAGAAATATCCTTTTCAAATTTTTCATTAAAAGTTTTAATTTTTTTACTATACATATATTGTAAAAGATTATGTATGGTATTTCAAATGTGGTTAATGGAACTTGGTTCAACACCTGGTCATATTTTTGTAATTGATTTAAAAGGTGTTACATTAGGCCATATTGCACGTTTAGGACCATTAACAATGAAGAAATTTTTATATTATTTACAAGTAAAAAAATTTTTAATATTAATTTATCGATTATAATATTTATAATTTATATTTTTAAAAATATTTGTATAAAAGGAAGCAGCACCAATTCGTATTCAAGGTATCCATTTTATTAATATCGTTCCACATACTGATAAAATATTAGCATTAATGAAACCATTTATGAAAAAAGATTTATTTGATGTTTTACATTTACATCCAACTATGGAATCATTTAATAAATTTGTACCAATGGAAAATTTACCTAAAGATTATGGTGGTAATGATGACACGTCAGATAATTTGAAAAGTTAATATAATATATTTTATTTTTATACATTTAAATTAATAGCTCTATGTATTTGAAATTTAAAAAAACTTGTTTTGTTAATAGATAATCTTTATAATTTGGCAATGGAAAACCAAGACTTTTTTATTGAAGAACAAGAACGACGAGCTAATGAAAAACTTCGACCCGGAAAACCAAAAAATGCTTCAACAATATTTGGTGCTGAAGGAAATTTTAAAAAATTAGATATTGATTAATTAAAAATATAATAATTTTTATATGGTAAAAGATCTGTTCAAAATTAGAAATTAAATTGTATAATATATGTATGTATGTATAATATATCTATATTTTTTTGCTTTTCTGAAATTACGAATGTTTC
This sequence comes from Empis stercorea, assembly GCA_949752835.1. Lineage (NCBI taxonomy): Eukaryota > Metazoa > Arthropoda > Insecta > Diptera > Empididae > Empis > Empis stercorea. The sequence continues at coordinate 14,760,398 of OX457086.1, forward strand.
TAATATACTTGTTTTAAGAATATTTATTGAGACTTGTTTTTTTTTTGGGAAATACTATAAAGCTTCTAAAAATTTATTGTGAATATAAAAGCGTTTTTTTATTATTATTAAGTTAACATACACAATATACCAAATACAAATAATTAATCTTTGTTTTTGAAATTCGACATTTTAAATACTCATAAAATTTTGTTTGAAATATTTTAATCGTTGTAATTTCAAAACAAGTTTAAAAATTCTCAAACTTATACTTGAATTTATATTACTGATTATGTAAATGTAATGATAATAATTAATAATTATTAATCATTAATAATTATTAAAATATAAAATAAAATCTTAATAAAATTAAACTATTTTTCTCTCTCATCTCTGTCTTATAGAATTAAAAAATTAGTATTTCATTTTAATGTAGATATTTAGGGAAAAAAATCTATATTAAAAAAAATTACTAAGAGCATTTTTAAGAAATTGGATTAAATTAAAATACATAAGTTCATGTTATTTCAAAAATGTATTAAATATGTAAATATTTATGTATATATTGGTATGGTATATAAAATATGGAATACAATAATTTTATATAAAAATATTTTACTTATAATCTTAATTCTAAATATTCCACTTAAATAGACTATAAAAAAAATATAGCAACCTTTTTCAAACACAATCATTGTTGTTATCCAAGCTGTAAAATTATGAGTTTTGTTCAATTTTGGCTCTTATTTAGGCAAATTACACCGTCTCGTATTATAATAAATTATTTTTATGTTAGACCAGTTACTAGTTGAATCAATTATCATTCTTTTACACCTCAGAATCTTAATTCACACAGCATTTTTTATTTATCAGCACATTTTTCATTTATATATTTTTCGCTTACTATTTTGCTGAATTCTTTTTTACTTTTGCTGAAAATCTTTCCTTTAATGTAAAACACTTTTAACACATTGTGGACTACAAAATGGTAAATCTTGTTTAACACAAAATCTACCACCAATTAATGATTTACCACAATTAATACCAGAACATAAAAAGCATTGACCATGCCAATGTACTTTACCCCATGAAACACCTTGTTCTGTTGGTCCAATAATCATTTTACAATTTTGACATTTTTCTGCATAATATTCGTCATAACATTTTAAACATAATGGCATATTAGTTTTTTCATCTGGAATATATTGTTGTCCGGCTAATGGTAAATCATTACACCGTCTCGTATTATAATAAATTATTTTTATGTTAGACCAGTTACTAGTTGAATCAATTATCATTCTTTTACACCTCAGAATCTTAATTCACACAGCATTTTTTATTTATCAGCACATTTTTCATTTATATATTTTTCGCTTACTATTTTGCTGAATTCTTTTTTACTTTTGCTGAAAATCTTTCCTTTAATGTAAAACACTTTTAACACATTGTGGACTACAAAATGGTAAATCTTGTTTAACACAAAATCTACCACCAATTAATGATTTACCACAATTAATACCAGAACATAAAAAGCATTGACCATGCCAATGTACTTTACCCCATGAAACACCTTGTTCTGTTGGTCCAATAATCATTTTACAATTTTGACATTTTTCTGCATAATATTCGTCATAACATTTTAAACATAATGGCATATTAGTTTTTTCATCTGGAATATATTGTTGTCCGGCTAATGGTAAATCACATTGATAACAACAAAAATGTTTAATATGAAATGTTGCACCTTCTGCTGCTGTATATTCTTTTGTAAATATTAATTCATCACAAGCATTACAACGTGGTATTTTTAAAATAATGGCTAAATCACGACCACAAAAAACATTACCACCATGAAAGAAATATACTAAATCTGCTAATAATTCACGACATCCATTACATTTAAAACATTCTGGATGCCAAGCAATTTCTTTGCCTGCACGTTCAGCTTTAACAGCTACCTCACCTGACATTATAAACTTTTCACAATCTTTACATTTTAATACTGGCACTGGTTCTGAACTAATGAATGGATTTTTTGTTGCTAATGCTGCAGCAGCAGCTTCTTCAGCTAATTTCAAATCAATTAGATTTTTATTTATTTCCATTAATTCTCTGGAATGATCTGATGGTAAATTAACAGATGGATACATATTTAAATCTTCAATTCCAGGAATTGATGAAAATTTACCACTTGTCGCCTTTGCAAAATCATAATTATTATTATCGTTATTTGGAATGATAGAATTATTATCAGCAGAAGACATAAAGTCACCAGGGAATGTTGAATAATTTGGTGTTGGTGGTTTTGATTCGAAACCAGAATCACTACTTTTTGATGTTTTAAAGGGATTTGTTTGAAATTGGTCATTGTCAAATTGATATGGTCCATTACAAACAGCAATCTGGTGGCTGTCTGGTAAATTTTGGACAATATTAGCAATTTCGTTTTGAAATAGTAAATTGCCTTTAAGTTCTTGACGAAATTGTTCCATTGGTGCAAGTAATTTACAATTATCGAAATTTATTGCACGTGCATTTAATTGTCTGAATAATTGATCATAACATGGACCATTAACAAAACCACTCTGAACACAATCTTTGTTCAATCCTAAATTTTCAATTTTCATTTTAGCAGCTGGGCTCATTAATCGTTGATAAAAATCATCTATATCATCATCTGAATTTGGTGATATTGGTGTTAAAGCAATTATTAAATTATTATTATTAGTTCGTAATGGTTTTTGTACAGCATTTCGTAATGGTTCAGAACTTAAAATTTTCGATAAAATTTTATCTTTTTCAATTTTAGCTTCTAATGGTAATCCTAAATCGTGAGCAATTGTTACACCACCAAATTTCACTTTACGCATTGGTGTATCCTGTTTCATCAATGATCCAAATTTCGTTTGAATTGAATTTCGTAACGGTATTGGTGAATTAAATGCTGATTCTGTACCACTGTTTGGTTTTTGTTTCAATGGTGTTGCATATTGTGATTCCGGATGACTTAAATTTGCGGTTACAACTTGATCAATATCATTTTTAAAATTATCATTTAATAAATATTCTTTGCGAAAATCATTAATTGGTTTTAATATTGGATCTTTTGCTACATTTAAATTTTTACTAGCTAGATTTGATAGAATCTTATCATAAAATGGTCCATTTCGTGTTACACTTACAGCTGTTGCTATATTTATTGGAATTGTTTTTAATTTTTGTTCAGTTTCTTTGCACAATAAATGTGCAAATCTTGGCACTATATCAGAATGTAAAGGTTGTGAAAAGGCAATAAATGTTGTAGGCATTGTATAGGAACGATCATTTAATAAAGCATTTGATAATATATCTGAATTTAATAAATTCATCACAACATTATCAGTTATTATATTTGCTGGTGATTCTTGTAATTTTTCTAAAACTTTCATTTTTATATCTTCTGCAGTACCAGCAATATGGCCAATTTTTCCATGATTTATATCACCAACACGAATAACATTTCCTTGACCAACACAATTTTCGCGTATTTTTTTTACATATTGTTCAAGTTGTGCTGTCTCCGATTCTGTTAAATTATCACAAAGTTTAGCATCCAAATCATGTGGTGGCACCTGAAATTCAAGTTGTTGTTTACGTTTAGCTGCAGCATCACTACCAGCTACAGGTATTTGGTTTGTACCCAATTTATCCATATAATCGGATACAACATCTGGTGTTGCATTTGGTGGTACCCAATCAAGTTTAACTTTTTCATCTGCCAAAGCTTTGATTTTCATATCTGAAAAGAAATATTATTAATACATATTTAATAGATTTTAGTTCTAAATTTGTTTATTAAAGAAAGTTTTACATGCTGGTTTTGAACGGATTTGTCCTAAAATTTCAAATTGAGCCCATCCAGATAAATCATCATCTTGGCACATATGTTGATCTTTACGACATTTACAATTACGACAAACCTTACGCCAAAAATGTAAATCCAAACCAGGACATTTATCACCTTAAAAAAAATAATTCATTACAATATATTCTAATTTAGATGATTACAAAATATCATACCACATTCATTGCATGGAGCACCAGCTCCACTTTCATGGCCTAATTTTCCACGACTGCCAATTTTTTCTCGACGACTTTCCAGTTTTGATAGCCATTCTGGAGCAGCAGGTGTTTCTACACATGATTCACCTTGTTTACTCATATTTACATCTGTGATTTCTTACTATTCGTTATTTCTTTAAAATGTTAAATTTTATTTATAAATGCCATCACTTTTTTGTTGATTTCTTGCTAAGATTAGAAGTACAAATATGATAAAATTTTGTTTGGATGAGTCATCTATGGAAAAATTACAACCGATGATACAATATTAAAAATTTGATTTTAATTTTACTGTATATTATTTTTGTTGTTTTTGTTTTGACTGACAACTAAAAAATTTACCGATAAAAGCAACAGCATAACCCATTAAACAAAGATTATAAATTTCTGAAATTACAAAATTTGTACGAATTGTGTTGTTGTTCCTTTGATATTTTTAACAGGTTGAGTGCCGTCATACATATTAATAATAAATTCATACGGTGCCGTAGTATGTTATAGCGCGTGGCATCAAATTTTTTATGTTTGTAATCTTTTCGTTTTATTTACTTTTATCAATATAGATTGTTACATCATAATATATAAACCCACTATTTAAGCCCACTGGCACTCGGAAAATATGTTTTTTCGGTAGTACTATGTGTGTGCCGCCAGCGGGGCGGTACACGTGGAATATGTATAAAAGTGTAGTGTTTACTGCGGGCGTGGCACATGACACTCAACCTGTTAAGATGAGAACAAAAAGTGATCGGTTTTGGTTCGCGTTGAGTTCTCTTATGACTCCACTTCCACTTGTGTACTCCAATCCTACATAATTTGATTACGATCTTATATACACCATTATGTCCCGAATTCATCTTAACACTTAACCTAATGGAAGTAGCTATTATTTATATGTTGTGTTGTATGCCACTGAAACTGAATGTTTTTCCTCAATGCCCAATCTACTTCACTGCATATTTTCCTCGGAGTTCAGCACTTCATTCGGAATTTATACTATACGCTATTCCTATAGTTTCAGACTTGATGCGTTATAACTTAGGGGGGGTTATAAATGAAATTTGCATTTTGTTGCTTTCATATTCGCAATATATCTGATCCTACGAATAAGAAATATATGGAAGGAGCTTAAGTAATAAAAATTGAAGCCAACCTGGGTATAGTAGTCTCGCTTTCTTTTCACCACCGAACTGTCAAAATTAATAAATCACAAATAAGAGCCGAACTAGGTTTTTTTTAATTCGAATAAATTTATTTACTTTTATCAATATAGATTGTTACATCATTAATTTTTCAATAAATTAAAATGTTAATGTGTTAAAAAGAGAGGGAACATTTATGCTCCTTCCATATATTTCTTATTCGTAGATCTGATCTGTCACTGTCGCTATAATATTCTATGTTGTTGCTGTCGCATCTCTGTCGCTTCGCTGTCTACACGTTCATGGGAAAAGTGGTAGGGCTGTTAAAGAAAAGAACATTTTATATTTTTAATTCATTTCGTTTCGTGGGGTGTATTTTATTTATCTATCCAATAAATCTTTAATAAGAATCAAAACTTATTAATTAATAATGTCTGGCCATCAGTACATTTCAAATCCTAATAATTTATTTGATGATGATGATGTAGATGATGAAACATTCCTAAAAAATTCACGTATTAATTCACCAACAATTTCCACGAATCCATTTGAACAACAAAAACAATTATATGAACAAAAACGTCAAGATATTGAATCACGAACATTAGAATCATCACAAAGAAGTTTAGGTATTTAATTTTTTACAAAAAAAGAAGTTATTTTGATACGCTACTTATGGGTAGACATATATAATAAATCATTATTATTTTTAGGTCTACTTTATGAAACTGAAGAAGTTGGTAAAGCAACTGCTATTGAATTAACAAAACAACGTGATCAATTAGAAAAATCAAATCGTCAATTAGATGAAATTGGTGCAACATTACGTTTTAGTCAAAAACATCTAAATGGTTTAAAAAGTGTATTTGGTGGTTTAAAAAATTATTTATCTGGTGGTAATCGTGATATGCCACCATCATCATCAGGAGGCGCACGAGGTGGTGGTATTCCATCATCAACTAGTAATGGTAAATTAATTGCTGAAGAAGAATTACAAGTGTCACCAGAAGAACGTTATAATACACATCCAATAAATAGATTGCGTAATGGTCCAATTGAACAAATGGAACAAAGAGTACAAAGAGGTACATATGATCAAAGATTAGAACAAAATTTAGATGATATGTGTGGCAGTTTATCACGTTTAAAAGGTTTAGCAACTGATTTACAAAGTGAAATTGAAACACAAAATGTTATAATTGATGATATGAATTATAAAATGGAAGATGTTGATATAAAGGTTACAAAACAAAATAAAGAAATGAATAAGTTATTGGGTAAAAAGTGAAAATTATGATATATGTAAAATGATAGTAAAGAGGGGGGGGGAGGTGTTTCTTTTTTTGATAACATAAAATTATTATTTAATTGTATTAAGAGATTTATTGTTTTGTTATTTTGATTAATGCTATTATAGTTTTTTTTTACGTAGTAATTAAGGATAATGAAATGAATATCAAGAAAAAAATTCTTTTTGTAAAATTAAATATATCCACCAGATTGAATTTCACAATTTTAAAAAGCAATTTTACAAAAAAAAAATGAAATTTATATCTTATAAATAAAATTCATTTTAGTATAATATTAGAAAATCGCGCATGCATGCTATAATTAATCTTTAATTTGTTCATCAACATTTTAATTTAATAATTAAAATTATTATCATACTCTACTATAAAAAGAAATGAAATAAAACTTATAAGAAGCACGTTAAATTGCATTTTTTTTTTATGGATGCATATGATTTTAGTACTTTAGATTTACTTTATTTTAGTAAAACAACTACTATTTAAAGGGCTCCATTTGAATTTCCACCAGTATATAATCAATTGGATACTTTTTATATGAATTTCTAATATTGACATAAAATATCTTAGTTATTGCTGGATTAAATAGTTGGAGAATATGTATATATCTTGATTGGTGGTGCAGCAACTATATAGTTCAATTACAAAAATCTAATTCATAAAATTATTATAAAACTAAATATACTTAAATATACATTGTACATAAATTATTTGTTTTAGTTGTTGTTGTAGCTTGTAGCACCTAGTAGTACCTATATTTAAATCTGTTAAGTGTAAGTTGTTATAGTTTTAAATAATTTTTGGCTTTTTTACAAACTATATTATGTCATTATTGTAAAGGAAAAAATGAAATTACGCAGCTGAAAAGAAAACTGAAATAAAAAAATACGTATTTCCAATCATACGAGTAAAAATAACTAAAATTTTAATTTAAATATAAGAAAATCTATATAGTAAAAGAAATTAGCAAAGTAATGTATGGCTTCTGGTTTGAATATGCGCTATCTTCAAAAATTTTAAATTTAAAGTATATTTTGTCTGTAAGTTGGTAATACATGCTTTATGGCTTTCATCATTTCACACACGTTCAGAAAATACCCTTTTCGTTTTTCCTACTTTTCATATGGCAACATTATTCAAAAACTACAAAATCAAATCGTATATGGCAATATTGGTTTTGGTCTGCGTGAAATCTTTTTTTTCCCTTTTTTTTAAACCGAGTGTCCAGTCAGGTTATTAACTAAAATAAAATATATTAAAATATAAAATCTAATCGAGAAATCTAAATAATAAAAAAAAATTGTGTAAAAAAATTCAATTTACTTATAATAAAAAAAAATCGATTTAAAAATAATAAAAAGTTTCGAAAATCAAATCATAAACGTAATCGGTTTTTTCTGTTCGGTAAAATTGGAATTTTTTTTTTCACGCAACCAAAAAAAAAGAAGGTAGCAGCGCGTTGCCCAAGAAAAGAAGAAGAAAAATTTATATATCAAAATTTAATTATTTTTTTTGGTTACTTTTGTGGGGGCGATGTATAAAAATTAAACATATAAATAATTTTTTTTTTATTTTAATGACAATCAATTAAAAAATCTATTTTTTTTTTGTACAATTTTTCTGACACATTTTTTTCTCAAAAAAAAAAAATTCATATCGTATACAAAAATTTAAGTGTTGCAAACTGTTTGGTAATGTGGAAAAATCATCCATATTTTTTTTCATATCGTATATAATTGAAAAAGTGAAGTAATTTTATTTAAATTTTTATAATTTTACATTAAATTTTAATACTGTTACCCATATTTTTTGGATGGAAATTTGGAAATCGAAAACAGTAAAAAAAAGGAAATTTCATAATTAAAAAAGTTTGCTGAATTTCAATAATTAAAATAAAAAAAATCGCCTCTACAAAATTATAAATTTTTCTAGTTTGTATATATATATATTTTTCATTTTTGGAGAAAAAAACTAATTTTTCTACATTAAATTATTTGATTTAATCATAATGTAAAAATTTCTAATATTATACAAAAAAAATTATTTAATAAAACTTTTTCTTCTTATTTTGGGTTTGTGCCTACTATCTATTTCTCTAGTGCTTTTTTTTATATACCATCACAATAATTTCCTTATTCGGATCAGTCGTGTGAAAACCACAATTTTTTTTTATTTTATTTTAAATAATAAAATAAAATTTTATTACAATTAAAAGAAAAACAACAATCTATGTAAAACAAAAAAAAAATTAATCATAAGTGTTTCATTTTTTTTATCTACCGAATTCAATACAATAAAAAAAATTAATTTACAAAAAAAGAAGAAAATTATTTTAATAAAAAAACGGAGCTGTGTTAATAAAACAAAATAATTTTACAAAAAAAAAAAAATATTATAAAAAAAAAGTGTGTTCAAAACTGGGAAAAATATTAAGTTTTTCTTTTTTTTAAAAATTTTTTTTTCTGTTTCATTTTTTTACATAATTAATTATTAATCATACAAAAAAATATATAATAAAAATATATAAATATGACTGAGTTATTAAATATTGATAGCGTTATATCACGTTTGTTAGAAGGTAAGAAATTCTAAACAACAAAAATATTGTGTAATATTATTATTAAATACATAAATATATGTATATACATAAGAGAAATTCTAAATAGAAAAGTCAATTGATTAATCGTTAATGTATAATGTCAAATTGGATATTGTGTTTATTGTGTCGTGTTTTTACGATTTTTAGGATATTAATTATGTCATAAGAATTTGAATTTGTTAGGCCAAAAATGAATTTAATTACGAGTAGATTATTCACACCAGCTAGATTAATTTTATGTAAAATTTCGTTTCTTTAAATATCGTATAGATGAGCCACCCGCTTTCTAGTTTCTAGACTTAAACTCTAAGAACTGGTTTTTATGTCTGAGCAAACTTACCGGCCGAATTTGAAAAAAAAACTGGTTTATGCATTCCTCTGAACAAATTCTCTTACAATATAGTTTCAATTTATTAGCTTTTCTGCTTAATAAAAAAAAAATATAAGGAGAATATCATCGTAATTTTGTAATTATAAATGAAAAATAAATTATTTTTATCAATGAAATAATCAATCTAATAATTTAATAGGAGTGTTATATATTAATTTTTATGTTTTATTTTAGTATGTAGAGATGCTAGAAAACATTTTCATGATTGATAAAATCTAACAAACAAGACTTTATTTTAAAGAAAATCATTTTATGCCAACGCCCGAATGTCAAAATAAAAATCTTTTTTGATATATTTTCATGGTTATTTTAAAATTCTTTTAACAAAATATTGAAATTTATAATTAAATATAATAAAAAGCACATTTAATTAAAATTTATATTTACGATATGTTATTGTATATGCTTTCAAAATTATCAATTTTTATTTCATTTATTTAATGTATTTGTGTTGTAATGCGGCTTTTTTTTAAATATATTTTTCATTTTTCTGTAAAGATTAATATAACAGCAGAGAAAATATATCCATATAAATATAATTAAAATATATATCTAAGTATACTAGTATATAATATATAAAAAAAAAGTGTAGATAAATTTTTTTTTAACATATAAACTTATGTAGCTCTATATACGATATCATATATATATTTACATTGTTGCCATTTTGTATTAAATTTTTTGACATTGATCTTGTTTTTAAATAAAATTTTTATATATATTAGGTATAGATTTAGATAGATTATTTAAAAGAATAATAAATATTAAATTTAGAATAATATATTATAATAATTATGATTTGATTATTTTTAAATTTCTGTTAAAAATACTAAAAATACGATATTAAAGTTATATTTCAATTTTACGATATTAATTTTTTTAGAGTTAGAAAATAATATTTATAATTGAATGTTAGAAGTTTAATAATTTTCATATATATATATATGTATATAAAGTTTTTTGAAGAGAAATATTTATAATAACAAAAATATATTCACAATTTTTTATTATTATCTTCTTATTTTTTTTAGTACGTGGAGCACGACCCGGAAAAAATGTACAACTATCAGAAAATGAAATACGTGGATTATGTTTAAAATCAAGGGAAATCTTTTTGTCACAACCAATTCTGTTGGAATTGGAAGCACCATTGAAAATATGTGGTATGTATAATATATATAAAAAAAATATAATAATTTCTTTATGTAATTTAAAAATTTATAAATGTTTATGATTCATTTTTGTAACGATATTTGTTAAGAAATTTCTGATTGATTAAAAAACAACATATGTACATGTAATTAGTATAATTCTTACAAATTAATAATTACTTCTTTTTATGATTCAACTTGGTTTATACAAATTTCCATTTTCTACAAATATATTTAGATATTTATATTAATAAATGTCGTATAGATTTTCTTTATTAAGATTATATATTTTGTTAATCGTATTCTTATTAGAACGCGGGCGGTACTAATACTAATATAAAATTTATACGAGTTTTAAAAAATATATTATTAAATTTGTTTTAAAACAAATATACAAAATCACGTTCATAAAATTCATGTAAATTTTTAAAATATTATTATGTATACTAAAATATTTAATTGAACATTTATATATAAATTTTATGTGTATTCACTTTGAAATCAATAAAGTCCTATCCGGTTTTGATTAATGTTAAAATTTATTACAATTACGATAAAATCAAATGTACGATAAGATTTCAATTTAAAATATTAAAAAATACAATTTTAAGCAAATAAAATATTTATCGATCTGATTACAATTTATAAACGCGCAAAGAAGCCGTAAATATTACTTATACTAAAAGGCTTTTGTATCTAATAGTTTCTCATTTTTGGGCTCCAATTTTTCATTAGCTTTCGCAATGGCTATAATATGTATAAACTGATAAACAAATTTATGTGAACAATTAACATATTAAATTTATATTTTTTATATCAATATATAAATATATTTGATCATAATATCACTGCTCAGTAGCAGAAAATTGAATATATAATACTATAGTATTTATTTTATTGTTATTTTCATTACTTTTCTAATTATTATTAATTTTTTGTAAGCATTTTATTTTGTTCAATTGAAATATTATTTCTGATATTTAAGTTATTACCAATTAAATGTGATTAAAAATAATAATGATTACAAATACTTACTTTAAGGCTATTTATTTAAAAGGATTTAAATTTTTTCTAAAAAAAAAAAGTTAATTAAAGTATCAAATTTATTTCCGAAATTAATTATAAAAAAAAAATGTTATTAAGATTTTATTTAATTACACGAGAAAATACCATAAATTTTATATATAATTTTGTGTTCTTTAAGAATTATGTTATAATCTTTAATATATATGTATACGCTTTTATCCACGCTGCTCTTCCTATCACATTATTCAATTTTCTTTTAGCTTTCTTTTGTTTTGGTTTTTTTTTTTTGAATATTACTGACCCAATAATTGTGTCAGTTATTATCAAAATAACTTAAGATTAATATTAATCGATTACATTTTTTTTTTTGTTTAATGTGAATAGCTTGTATTTTTTTTCTTCATTTTAAGCAATTTAAACAGAGGTCAAGTCTACATTGATTAATTACTTTTTAGCTTTTGGGAAAAATAAAGAGACGAGATATTTGAAATGAGTTAATTGATAGTTAATAATTTTAAAATATATATTGCAAATTATATTGACGGAGGCAAAAAATTATGTATATGAATCTTTGAGTTTTTTTGATATTTTCATTTTACTACAGACATGATTCTATTGTCGATTATTAATCATCCAAGAATTAATCGAATTAATGTTAGTTAATACATTTAAACTGTGCAAACTAATTTGAAAAAAAAAAAAACAAACAAATTCGTTTACTAAATACGTAATATATGTATATTAAATTTAAATGTAATTAACGAAAAATAAAGAAATTCCTTCACGTATCTTTTTTTATGAAATTAATTTTTTGGTAATTATTGCCCCGTGCAAGGTGCAAATTTTTTTGTTGTTAATATACAAAAAAAAATCATTTCTATTATTGTTTTCGTAATAAATTTGTAAAAACAAATCTCGTTTTTTTTATGTATAAAAGAAGATTTATATCTGAACTCCTCTCTACTTAACAGATTATGAAATTGATCTTTGAACTCATTGTTATTACTCGTTATCAGAAATTGTAAATTTTTTTTTTGTTTTATAGTAATTAATATATATATATATATATATATATATATATATATATATATATATTATTTTTAATTACAAAATATGTTATCAACATCATAATTAAAGTATAAAATCATGTTTATTATAAATATATAAGTAAAAAAACATATATTAAAAAAAAACATTCTTGCAAAAAATATAATAAAAAAGAATTTCTGTTCTCTTATCTCATTTATTAAATAATTCATTTTAGATATGAATATATACAAAATATGTATATATGAACTACCAGTGGCGGTGGTGAAATGGTAGTATACATATATGTACTGCATAGTATAGTATACATATATGCTGTATTACAATTTGGTCCTAATCGAAGACATCAATATTGTTCTAAGATGGATCTGCTATTCAAATGAGTACCAGTAATAAAAGATTATACAGTAATGTAAATTTTTGTGATTGGAAAAAAAAAATGCTGATGTGAGTCCATCAGTTGTGATCACCAATTCAATTAACTTATCATTATTATATTTATATTATTAGTTTGTTGCAATTTATCATATATATCTCCACTATATAAGAGATTATGAGGGTTAATGTCAAATTGCAATAGACTATCGGGTGGTTCGTCACCATTAAACTGTTTGATCTAAGCCTGCACTAATCAAGGAAATTTCTTACGGGTAGGCCAAGTCTCACACTCTAGCTGTTGAGCCATTGAAAAGAAAATAATGTATAAATATATAATGTATAATAATAATTTACTCATTATGTTATACTTACTGTTAGTTAGAAGTTAGAATAATATTATAAATATAATATAAAAAAAATGTAATGAATATTCTTAATATGAAACTGTTATTAAAAACTTTACCTTAAAGGTCAACACATTAATGACGATGAAATATTTCTCTATTTTTTTATTATTATTTTTCTATTCAACAATATATTATATATTAAAGTTATTATAATTTTTTTTCTTGTAATAAATTTTCTCACAAACTATCATCATTTATGTATATAAGTATATAACCTATTTTAGATATATATATATAAAATTGTGCTTAATGATATGAAAAACGTAAAATAAATAAATAAAATAGTAGGCAACGTCATGAGGACAGCAATAAAATAGCATATGGATATGTGTAACATTTGATAACATTTTTTTCAAAAAAAAAAAAAAATTAATTAAAAATTTCTTGTGTTGCAATTTGAATTTGGAGCAATATTTTTTTTCTATATATATGAAACCTAGTTAAATTTTATATTAATTATAGAAATGAAATTTTGTAAGATATATAATTTTTTTTGATTATGATGAAATTATTAAATTCAATTTTTTTGGGAATAAGATTTACGTAGATATTTTTTTTGTTGGTAAATTGGATTTGATTTTGATTCATTAATGCGAAATGATTTCTTTAACAATTATTGGGTTTGTTTGGGGAGGACTTAACAAAAGTGAATATGGGGAAATTTTGTACAATTAATTAGTCTAGGTATAGGCACATAAGTAAATAGGGAAATAAAATATAAATCAATTTCGTTTTTTTTTTTGCTTAAGTAAACGAATAAAAAAAATATAGTACAGTCTACAGTGTGAGTTTGGAGTCGTATGGTCTGGAAAAATTCAAGAAAATTATTTTCAACATTCTTTTTCCCTGGAATATGACATAAAACAATATGTATTGAAATGATTATTTTTGTACATATATTTCTAGTGTGTAACCATGAAAAAGAATATATACAAAATATTATTTAACATCATCATTGCGGGGTAATTTGCACTATAAATTGGGCTAAAAAATGACACTGAATTGATTCTTCTTCTTTTTTTAGCAAACAACAAAATTTTGGCTCTTATCATAAAGTTATTTTATGGTTAAAAATTGATACTTTGGCAATCATCCAAATTGTCTACAAGATAAAATAAGCACTTAATCATTTAAATATAGGACAAAATTTGAAATTTTTTGACCTTGTCAGACAAAAAATTAAATTTTTCTTAGCTCAGTTGTTTGATCATTTGTTTTTGTTTTAAAAGGATTCAATGATTTATTTATTATGTCCATAAAAGCTCGTTAAATTTTATGGTCATAAAAAATTCTATTTTAAAAAATCACAATTTCTACCCGTGCTTTCAATATCATCACTAATTTTTCAATTTATTACAATGCGCAGTTTCATTTAAACGCTAACAAGATGACACAAAAAGAAATAGATCTATATTATTTTAATGCATCCTCGAAAGAGTGTAGAGAGTGTACATATGTAAAATGAAAATTGTCACCACTGCCAAATAAAATATTATTTTAAATAATTGTTTCAGTCACAGAACAAAAAGAATAATATCATCGTTTTTTGTACATTTGTGTCAAGGGTGCGCATTTATACTAAGTGACATCATCCGTAATTAATTTTTATTGAAACGAAACTTTAGCCAACAGAAAAAAAGCTGAATTACAAAGAATAAAAACTTTTAAAGAAAATTATCTTTTAAGTATATAATGCCAAACATTCAGATGGACTTTCCAATTGAATAGGATTACAGACAGTTGAATATTTAAAAAAAAAAATTTCTGATAGCTGGCAAAATTCGTCCTTCTTCGTAAAATTTAACAAGTCTCCTTCCTTTATGCTATGTGATAATAAAAATACGAGAAGGAAGTTTAAGAGCGACAAACTGAATATAATAGTAGTCGGTGGTATAATGGCAGATTAAATGAAAAGTAAAAAATATTGATCTTGACCTTTTTGATTGACCCAGTATATAATCTGTACCTAAATACGATATTTACTATATTTTCAACTATATACTTTAATTTAAAAAATACCAATTACGATATTTACGATATTATTATACAAATTTCAAATTATTAAATATTATTTTAAGAATTTGTTTGAAATTGTACATCCGATAAATTTATTAATATTCAAGGTATCTGAAAGTAAATTAAAATGTTTTTTTTTTTAAATGTATAAAATACTATCAAGGTAAAAATTAAATATTTCTAATTGAAAGTTTAATAAAAAAATTTTTTTTTTTATTGCAAAAATTCAATTCAAATAAAAAAGGAAACAATTTTTTTTTTAGATATAAACTTTTGTGTTTCCCCAGACAAGTAATCAATGTAACAGCTAAGCTATCTGTACTACAAAATATTAAATTTCCTATATAAGTATAAAAATTTATTTCAAATTTTATTTTCATAAAAATTTCAATGTCAATGACGTGGTTTTTTTTAAAAAAAATATAAATTTAATTAAAAATATTTCAACTCAAGTCTAAAATAATTATTTATATTAAAATTTATTATATACACCAAATAAAATATGCTAACAATTAATATTTATTTAATTTTTTTTAAAAAAATGTCTCCTATAAATCTTTAAATCGAACATTCATTATTTTTTTATGTTGTATACTTAAGTAAATGACATCATAAAAGTTTTATGTTACTCTCTGATATTTGTATGCGGTCTCTGGTTATAAAACAGAAAAACAATTCGTAATTGTAAACAGAAACTTATGAGACATTTAAAATGTGCAAAAAAAAAAAATTAGCAAATTAAATTTTTGTACAAATAAAACGCAAATTATTTTTATTCAATTGAATTTGTAACAATCCTTTTTTTTTTTTTTATTATTTAAATATTTTTATTTTAAATATGTTGGCCAATTCGATTGATCTAAAATTACAAATTCTATAATAAAATACCATGAATATTGAACGATTGAAAATTTTCTTGTATTATTTATTTTAATTGTCGTCACAGTTCTTTTATTATATCATAAGTTAAATGATATAATGATTACATTAATTTACATTAAAAAATCATATATGTAGGTTAATTGAAAGTGTCCTTTTAATTCATTTGGATCTATTTCAGGTGATTTAGATTTGAGTATAGCTGTCTAAAAGAGTTAAACTGATTTTTGCAAATTTAAATTTAATAGACTATTCATTTATTAAATTGAAATATATTTTTCCTATTTTCCTAAAAATCTTATGCATATAATTTTCTGTATCCTTTTTTTAGATAGTTGTCTATAATTAACAGTCGACTGTAAACTGTTGCATCTTAGAGTAGATGTAATACATGGAGGATCACCATTATATTGAGATTGATCACTTATCTTTTACCGCTCTTAACAAGCTTATATAAATTACACCAAACTTTAAAGTTTTTCAACCAGAAAATTCTTCCATCTACTTCTGAATCTTTGGGCGATGATTTCTGCAATCATATTTTGCCTTGAATTACCAAAGTGTTACATTTTATTTTTATTAAACCCCTAATTTTGTTATATACATATACATATATATATTTACATTTATATATATTTTTACATTTCACATATTTTTATATGCAATTTAAATTTTAGTGATATTTAATTTAAAATAAAAAAAAAACCTTTTTAATATTATATATTGCAAATAGTATATTTATTGAGTTTAATTTTGCTAAACTTTGTGAATTAGAATATTGTATATAATGAAAGGGGAGATAAATTAATGAATATACATTATTATATAGAATAGATTGTATTGATGATGATGCGCATATTGCTTAATAATGACGCAAGAACAACTTGTAAATTATTATGGGAATAAATAATAATTTATGGAGAATTTATCTATAAAATTAAATCTGAATTTAATTGTTTTATTTTAATGAAATTTCTCTAGATATTTTATCTATTGAAACCGGTTATGTATTTTATACCGTGATTAATTAAACACCATCTAAGTATATGACTTATGGTAATGATCGTGTACTAAATATTTTGTTAGTCCACTTCCACTGTCAGAAAAGTAGACTTATTCTGATGCTTTTCAGTTATTGGTGCCTTTTATCGATAGTAATATAGTTTTTTTTACACTGTAAAGCTTGTTAATTGACTTATTTATGTATTAATAAATCTCGTGACATGTTACAACCCTCAACTGAAAATATCAACCTTTATATTCACAATTGAACTGTTCTGTCCATTTGTTAGATAGATATGAGAGAAAAGCTCTGAAATTGTAAAATGAAATTTATTCGACTTCTACACATTATTCTTTAATTCCCTGATAGATTATCGTATTGCCAATTGCTACTGCCAGTTTTTACTACACAAAATAAATCAATAGGAAGAGTTTACATAAAATTTCAAGATAAAAAAATTAATTTATTTATAAAATATTTTGATTAATAATTTTTTATACTTAAAATAATTTAATTATTAATTAATATTTATAATATCATCATTTTAAATATATTTGTTTGAATTCTTATTTAAAACTGATTATTAATTAAGCTAAAAATTGAATTGGCTTTTTGCCCTTTTTTGAATCTTTCTAATCTATTTTAATTTTAATTTTTTGTGTCTGTCAATTTCTCTGTTGAAGATTTTAAAAAATAATAATAATAAAATAAAAACATTATTATAACTAAGTAATTTTACACACCCTCTCAACGCCACAATAATGAACAGAATTTTATATATATTTTTTTATATTAAAAAAAAAAGTTTATGTAAGTAATTATTTCGTCCTAAATGTCAAGTACAAATAAAATGTTTTTTTAATTACATTTTTGCATGATTTTAAGTTATAAGAATAAAAAAAAAAATACTTTAGTTGAAAATAATAATTATTTTTGCTTCCTTTTGATTGAAATCTCTTTAGTTTTTCCGATAGTTTAGCGAATTAATTGAAAAGTACTTTTTAAGTTATATATTTTGATTTAAATAATTATTATATAGAATGTTGATACAATTATTTTGATTTGAAATAAAATATTTTTCTAGTTATAAATTGGATAAAAATTAAGTTAGTTAGTTTCAGTTTACTAGAAGACAGACTATCGAGTATCGTTTTACATAAAATAAACTGATTTTGACTTCACATCGTAAAAATACTATCTACTTATTATGAACTTGTGAACTGTTACTGCCTCCCACGAGGACAACTCTGGCGCCACAATGTGTTATCAGCAAAATTTTGGAGACAGCTCTATAATAAAAACAATGATAATTTTTGAATAAAATTAATTTTTTTAAGACAGAAAAATTGACAAAATGTTACTATCAAAAATTAACCTTGGGAGCTAGTAATATATTGATAACCATAGTGACAATATGTAAACACCGGATAATAAATTATAAATTAAATTTGAATTTTAATGAAATATGGAAAAAGTATGCTCATGTAAAAGGCAATTAACGCGGTTTCAGTCAATATTTTTAAAGATATTTACTTGTTTAATAGTCGAAAAGTTCAAAAAACTTTTAATACATACTTAAATTTTGAATTAAATAATAATTAAATAAGTATTTAATATTTTTGAAATGTTAAATAAACACAAATGTATATTTTATTTTATTATTTCGATGTGGCGGCGGGCTAACATTTCAAATATTATAAATAAAATTTGAAATGCGTGTTGGTTTACACTTTTTTTTTTAAATTAAACACGTTCTATAACCACCGACGCTTTTTGTGGTAATTTCTCTAAAATTACAATACATCGTCTCACCGCATTAAAATTTATTTATATATTTTATATTTTTTAGTATTAAATAAGTATATATACCATCAATTTTCTATTATGGCCATTGAATTTATTATAGTTTATTAAAGGCTACATAAAAATCATAAAAGAAAAAAAGAAATTGCAACAAAACAAAATTTTGTTTCAATATTCGTTTTATTTTCAAATTGAAGATATTTTTGTTGTTGTTGTTGTTGAAACTTTTACTTTCACCTCTATTTTATGTGCAATTCCACATATTTTTATTGTGGTTGCAATTATGTACACTCTTTTTATTTTTCTTATTTAGATTAAATAACCAATTCTTCACGAGTTTTTTTTTATATTAAATGGATTTTCTCTTTTGGGTTTTATAAAATTTAATGAAAGTCGCAAATTATAATAAATTTTCATTTAGCAAAAAAATTTGTCTAAAAGATTGTTACAATGAAATTAGAAAAATGTTTTTATTTTTTACATTTTTGTAGCCAGCGTCTAATATTTTGACAAAATAATGTAGCAAAACAAAAAAGTAATATTCGAAAATTTTAAAAATTCAGATAATTTTACTATTTAGTAGATAAATGCATTTTCCAAATTCGAAATGGTAATTCAATTCAAATTTATATACAAAATAATTATTCAACTGGACAATTATTGCCGAAATCTGAGAAGGAAGTCAAAAGTAACCTCTCTTCTCTAATTAGTATAATTACTTATATAACGAAAACAGAATTTTCCTCTATAGAGAATAATAATGAATGATATTAAAATTTTGATAGTCGACACTTGAAAAGAGTCGTTTTTATTATATTTTCACTGTCAGTCAACTAATAGAATATTTTTTAATGCATATAAAAATTATTATTTATTACTGGTTAACCTTTTCCACCTACTAACCATACATTTCAATAGAGGATAATATTAATAATTCTTAAACAAGTAACTACATAACAAATTGCTGGAACAAGTATACTTTTTTAGGGCTGATAGTTTTCTTCATAAATTCAAATAAGATTTTTAACGTATTACGTAGATAATTTCACAATTGAACCATTTAAAGTCACCACTATCACTATGGCCATTTAAAGGCCATAGTGGTGACTAATTGAACATTTAAAGTCACCACATATATCGTGGTGTGTATTTATCTTTTCTCAATTCACACCTAATTGATTTTTTTTTTTGTTTTTTTTGCTTTGAAATGGGGGAAGACTTACGTCCTGCGACATTAGAACAATGTCCCACATAATCATCTGCCACATAAGGGATTATAGAATCGCGTAAACAAGTTGCTAAACTATACTGTCTTAAAATATATACTTTTAATTAATCATGAAATCAAAGCATGATAAATTATAATAAAATAAAAAATTTATCTTTCCCATATTTTCACTTTAATATTAGAATATTATTTATACTTGATATGGTTATGTACATAATACACTCTTATTGTTTTTTTATTTAGTTTGAAAATATGAAAAATATTGGAAAAATTGACGTAATGCAATAAACAAAATAAAATCGAATATTCCAATTTGAAATTGATATTAATAATAAATTTTGATGACGTTAAATGCTAAAACTTATACTATAACTTTATGTTCAATATCATGATAATATAAATAATTTTTTTATTAACTTACATTTTTAATACTTGTAGAGTATAAAAAATGTATTTTTATAATAGCATGTGATGAATATTTATTGATTTTTTCAGGTGTACAAATATGTTTTCAGTTAAACACTTTATGAAAAAAAAATAAATAAATGCTGTAATTAAACAATAATGAAAATTTGCTTTAAATAAAGTGTCAATATAGAATTTCATGAAATTTTTAAATATGCAATTGTGAAATTATTTGAATTAATTGGTTACAGATAAAAATTTATAATTTAAAATTCTTATCCTGCCACCAAAAAATTCTAATATTTCCTACAATTTAAGTTAGGAAAATCGATGGGGGGGGTATTTCATTTCCAGATAATGTAAATAATTTTTTTTTTCACCATTTTTGTATTGTGTTTTCACCAAAAAATCACCAAAAATTTATTATTGTCACGTTTAATCACCTTACGTTTTTTTTTGTGTGTTATTTTTTGTTACATTTTCTTTTTCTTCGATAATACAAAATAATGTATAGATAAAAATAAAACTGATAAATTTACATAAAAATTGTATAATAAATAGAAATTTTGCAGAGAAAAGAAAAGTAGTAATTATTGAAGCATAGAAAAATTATAAAAAAAAAAAATAAATAAAAATAATGTATAACATTAAATTGGTATATAATAAAAATCAATATAGGTAGAATATTTACAGTTGAATTGATTCCAAGTTAAAAGAATAAAAAAAAATAACATTTATTAATAATTGATATAATATTAAATATCGTTTAATATTCTACTAGTCCTTTGATAACAAGCAGTTTTTGTTTCTATATAAATGTATAGAAACCCAAAAAAGTTGGGTAGGCAATATCACAAGAGCATCAGATATTTTATTATGCGAATTTTCCTATAAATAGCAATTTGTATGTACAAATAAATTTAATGATGTGAGTGAGAAGAGCTAAAAAAACCTTTTAAAAAAATTGGAAAATGTTAAGAAATTATTGAAAAAATTAAGCAATTTTATTTTTTTTATAAAATTTTATGTAAATTTTGTCGGAAATTAAAAATTGTAATTATATCATCAAATTATTATTTTTATTTGATTGGAGAGAAAATTGGTAAATTACATATTTATGTCAATATACTTTTAATAAGATTGCATATTTGCAATATTAAAAATTATTTTTTACCGGAAAGAATTTTAATAGAAAATATTAAAAGGGTTGTAAAAAATCAGTAAGAGTTTTAAAATCTTGTTCAGAAATTGAATTTATTTCTATTTAGTATAGATTAGATATATGTATATAATAATATAATTATTATTTCGAAATAATCAAATGGTAACATTAGAGAAATTATTGTATTGTATACTTTAAATTTTAATCTTGATAAAAATTGAGTTGAATAGATTAATTTGAAGATGCAATTATTATTTCAAATTGTTAACAACTGTCTTTATTATGTAAAAGATAATTAATAAGTGACCTCAGGTTACACTACAAGACAACAGACCTTCTATCTTCAACGACGATCACACGAAAAATAAGTGCGTGTTCCTTCAAAATTATTGAAAACATTCCTAAAATTTATAAAAATAACTGACATACTTACTATCATTGATTGAGAACCTAAATAAAAATTCTATTATTAGAAATAGGTCGTCAATGCTTTGTACATTTGAAATATTATTGACTAAAAATGATGGTATAACATATTTCAAATGAATAATTGAGTCTAATTTTGTCTACAGTTTTTTTTTCTGATTATAAATAAATTAATTGTTTTTTTATGTTGGAAACTTTAACAATTTTAAATTGATTGATGAATGGTGTCCTTCCCCCTTTCAAAAAAAGTTAAAAGAAAATTATTTTGTATTAAATTTTTTTACGTTTAGTATTTGACGTTCAGGAAATTGTTTTTTTTTTAATTATTTTATTTATATTAATTAATTTTTTTTTTATATAATTTTGCACAGAGGATTTCGGAATTTGTTTTCTTCAAATCAAAGAATTATTTTGAAGTTTTCTTTCTGATATACTAAAAATTTATTTGCTTTTCATTTTAAAACAAAATGTCTACAAAAAAAAATCATTGCCCCAATATAAAATTTTGTTGTAACTTATACGATTTTTAAAATCAATTAATCATCAATAATAAATTTTTAATCTTAATATTTTTGTGCTAAATCATTTTTTTTTTGTAAGCCTTAGCTGACGGTGTGAAGTTCACAATTTTGTGTGCATTTATAAGTAACCGTTGTTATCACTTTTTGTTAATCAGTTTTTACGATGAATTTTTTTTTTTTTGATTTGATTAGCAAAATATTTTTCAACCCTCTTATATTTTGGTTTCCTAGATAAAATATAAAAAATATTAAACACATTTTTTAATAATTTTCAGATTTAAAAAAATAAATCTAATTGTGGAAATGGCAAGAATTTTATGTTCTTAACTTTTTTTTAGCAAATTAAAGTCTCGGAAAGACAATATTTAAATTGATTAAAACTTTTTTTTTTTGTTATGTTTAATTTGCTATTAAAAATTATATATAACTTATTTTGTGTTTTGACCTAGTATAAGTAGCAGCTATATGCTTCCGATATTTTTAATGATATTCAATTTTAAAAATCACGCAACATAAATTCTAATTTATTATGACAACAACAGCAAATCAATAACATAATTGTTATTTATTTTGTGATATAATTATTATGTAATCATTATAGTCAATAAAGAGAAATTATTACACGAAAACAACAAACTATAAAATAAAAAATATTAAACTTCATTTTCGAGAATTTTGTAAAGTTATCATAAAAGTTAAGTGTAGGGTTCAGTAAATATACCTAATAAAATTACATTTTATTTTACATCATTTCAAAAGGTGGAAATGTTAAATATGAAATAAGATTAATTTAAAAAAAAACCGCAAAAACTAGTTCTAATTGGTATATGAAAAATTATTTTGATTAAATTACATAAACAATAATTTTTTTTTGTTGTTATTGAAAATGTGATATTGACTTTGCCCAATTCTAAGTACTTATGTATATAAAATAATTATTTAAATGTTAAGGTCAATACGAATTATTTGTCAATATATATATATAAATTTATTTCATTTTAGAAAATATACTTAAGTACCTAACTATTTTTTTATAACAAATATTTTTTCTTGTTGAAATGGACAATAATTTTTGTGCGCAAAATTTCAAATTCTTTTGATTATGAAGTGTTGATAAAGATATGAATAGTATGGGAGGTTCATTATAGCAACGTTGGAGTACAAATTGAATTTATAAATTGATAATAAATTATTTGATATAAAATAATTTGTATACCAGTTCTAAAAAAGTATTTATACTTTAATGAAGTTGCTACGAAAGTATTAGCTTGTCAATTAGTCAATTTCTGCAATGAAATTTATCTGAAATTTCTATTTATTTAGTTGTTGCAAAGATATGAGAAAGTAGAATTTCTCATATCTAGTAATATTAGTCGATAATTTTAGTCGATTTCTAGTAATATTAGTCGATAACCTCAGCACTAAAGGTTCTTTAAAAAAAGGTCAATGTGTGGTGGTCAGAATTTAAGCAATTAAAATCAATTTATAATCAGTAATTTACCCAAATATATTACAGGATCATCTATTTTGGATTAATCTTGAAATATATAATATTTATTATTTATACTTCGGTTTAACAGGTTGAGGTGCCTGTCATATATATTAATAATACATTCATACGGTGCCGTAATATGTTATAACGCGTAGCATAAATTTTTTTATGTTTGTAATATTTTCGTTTTGTTCCATTTTTTACCTGCATAAAAAAATATCCTGATTTACTTTTATCAATATAGATTGTCATACCATAATACATAAACAGTTTAATCCCACTGGCACTCGAAAAATATATTTTTTTCAATAATACTAGGTGTATAACGCCGGAGTGTAGCGCGCGCGGGCGTTTCACATGGCACTCAACCTCTTAATAAACTAATAAAAACGTGTCCATAATGCTATCATTCAACTAAATTCACTGTATCGCTGCATACAATGAAATTTTATCATACAAAATTCTAGAATATATCATATAATGATATATTATACATATATATTACTTAACAGTTTCAAAATTATAATAAATAGTTTTAGTCATTATATATATACATATACACACATAAATTGCAATATTTAAATTCTTAAATTGCCAGAAGTGAACTAACTAACTACCATACACTTAATATCATATCATAGAATGTTGAACTTTTTTTTTTTATTTTTTTTTATTAAAATTTATTATTTATTTATTTTAAATTGTTAACAATTTAATAATTTCAATTTCCTAGCTTGTGTTTATTTAAGTATATCATTCATAATAAATCTAATAAAAATTCAAATATTCTTCAGTTATATAAATTCTTTTTGTATAATATTAATGAATCTGATATGCATTTCATATTTTTTATGAATATAATTTTTCAACCCTTTTCAATTTTTACTTAGCTATATTTTCTTATTTTATTTATTCTTTTAAATCAAATAATTTCCTGCAATTTTCTTGTTAAATTGTGAAAGTTATGTTCACAAAAAATAAAAATGATTTAATTATGTAAAAAAAATAAATAGAATTGAAAGTAAAGAAGTAGGTTAAAAGAAATGTGGAGTTGTGTTCTTCTCTCTGTTGAGGAATTTTGTTTTTGAAATTTTTCATAGAAGTTACATAAAACATAAACTCTTAAGTATAATTCTTTAATTTTTTAAATAAAAGAATGATGAAATGTTTTTTAAACAAAATTTTTCGAATAATTTTTCATGTATTTGAAAGGTAAAAAAAAAAAATTTAAAAAATAATAAATAATAATTTAACGTTGAGTAGTTAAATCCATTTAATTCTTATATTTTTCATTATTAAGGTATAATATACTAAAAGCATTTTGATAAATGAAATAAAATACTAAACTATATAATATATACTTTAAGGATAAATGTACATAAAAATATAAAATAATAGTATAATTATTTATGTTTTATAAAACAATTTATTTGTCTTCTAGAGACAATATATACTTTCGTCTCGGGATTGTTTTTTTTTAAATGAATAAATAAAGGATTCATTGTTGTTTATTGCAGTGCTAGGAATCCTTTATAAGTTAAGTTACATTTACATTTAAAAAAATTTTGTAATAAGAATATTTGAGAAAAATTTTTCTATCTGGTCTGTCTGTATAATTTACAATATAGATTTCTTCAAGTTGAAATCATTATTACACAAATCGATAGGGTCGATCCAGATAGTAATATCAACATATATAGTTTTATATTTTATCAGAAAATTATTGTGAATTGTTAAGGCTGCAGTATTATTGATAGTACTGTGTTTGGTGGATGTCCCGGATTGAAAAACTAATAGCACGATTAAATTTGAGCATTTGTGTAGTATTAACTATACATATTGTATTGTTAATTGAATTGTTCCAGTATACTGCATTTTAAAGCACTTACTCCCAATATTCTACTATCGTAATGATATACAACAAACCCCATATAAATACTTATATTTTGTTGTGTAGTCTGTCTTTTGCATAGAAAACAATGTTGATCAGGATATATACTGTTCTACAGTTCCGATATACAGAAGATGATCGAAATATCTTGCATTTAATATTTTTTTTATATTGTTAATCAATTTTTTAAAAGAATACAAATATTTAATTATCGGAATTTCCATTTTATTTGGAATTGACATTGTGTCTGCAATAATCTACTAAAATCCAGTTTTCATAATATTATATACAATAATTATATTACATTTTAATTTTTATAACAAACTTGTTTGTGAAGAAAATGCACTAATTGCATTTTTAATATTTATTTCTGATATACAATAGAAAGCAATTAAAAAAAAAATTTGAATTTATAAATAAATATTAATTATTTACTATATTATTATTATTTAAACGATTATTTATTGTCATTAGCGAATAATTAATTGCATTTTTAAATTTCTTATCGTTTTTTTAATTTATTATAATTACAACTAATTACAAAGTTAGCATAATTTTTTAAGTTGTATACAAAATGAAACACGTAGAAATTGATAAGAAAATTTTTCTTATTTAAATTAAAAATTTTGTTACATTATAGGTATATGAAAATTTCCAATTTAAATTTTTTATAAAATCTTGATTTGCTTAAATAACAATATGTCTAGACATACTAGAAATAATATTGTAAACTGAAGTATGTATATATATACTTCATACAGTCACTGTTTCAAATTATTATATAGTCCTTAAAAAAAATTTCTTCACAATTTTTTTCTTATTTAAAACAAAATCAGAAAAATGCATTATTTATATTTTTGAAGATTATTATTTTTTTTGTTACCAATCTCTTTAATGTTTTTGAAAAAATGAAGATTGTTTTATGTTTATTGCTTTGTCTGTATGTTGTTTGGTGTAAAAATTTAGATGGCGACGAGAGATATAGTAAATCATCATCTACACGGGTTTGAAAATGATAATTGGTGGAGGTGGAACAACCATAAGTTTATCTGTAGACTGTAATGATCGAAATCAAATACTGGATAGAATTTGATTTACTACAAAAAGTCATTAGCTAGTTGCAAGTTAATTATTTTCTCTTCTACAGAGAAACTTGTGGTTCGCAATCAAAACTGTAGGTTTTCAAATTGGAAAAGAATATCGGGGAAATCTGTAAAAGGTAGACCATATCCCTCATCTGGCTATGGAGCCAAACAAAATCAATTTTCAAATATTTTTAAAAATGGAAGTTTTGGATTGAAGATTGTTTAAAAGCTAACATTGACTCTTATCACCGCAACGGTCGTTAAGATATACATTTTTACTACAGACAAATATAAAGAAGTTTTATTATTTTCAAAATATAATAATTACGTTTGGGTCAATTCATAAGTTCAATTTAATTTTATTTTCAAAGTAATATAAATTTTTATTTAAATATAAAATTGCGCAATAATAAAATTTGAATTTATTTAATTTAATTTTATTTTTATTAATTTTTTTTTTTTTCAAATTTCTCAGGTGACATTCACGGACAGTATTATGATTTATTGCGTCTATTTGAATATGGAGGTTTTCCACCAGAATCAAATTATTTGTTTTTGGGTGATTATGTTGATCGTGGTAAACAATCATTGGAAACAATATGCTTATTATTGGCGTATAAAATCAAATATTCAGAAAACTTTTTCTTACTTAGAGGAAATCATGAATGTGCTAGTATCAACAGAATTTATGGGTAAGTGAAATTTTATATATATACTCGTATAATAATACTTAATAATCTTTTTATCATCATCAATTTTATATTTTTTTTTTTTTTGGGAATTAAATAAAATTTCCGTTTGACCTACTAAAAAAAAATCAAAAATAATTGAATTTATCTTCTCGTGAATTGAATTAATTGAAAAAATAAAATAAATGTGATCTTTAAGTTATTTTCAATTAAAAAAATTGTTTTATATCTCAATGGGGGGAGTCTTTTTTATTTTAAATATGTAAAAGCATAGATACAATTACTTGTGTCTATGGTAAAAGTAATTGTGTCTATGGTAAAAGTAATTTTTCTAGGTTTGAAGTGTATATAATTGAAGTTAAATATTGATAATCTCTAGTAAATCAGAAACGAAATTAATAGAATTTTCTTTTTTTTTATTTTTTTTGATGATTTCAATTTTTAAATGGAGCGTCATTTCTTATTGAAACTTAGACCCAAATATTGTCATCTTTAGTGAATTTCAAAATAATGAAAATATATTTTTTCTTTTAGATTTTATGACGAATGCAAAAGACGCTACACCATTAAACTTTGGAAAACTTTTACAGACTGTTTTAACTGTTTACCAGTTGCAGCTATTGGTAAAAATTATAAATAAATAATTTAATTTCTTATCAATTATTTTTTAAATTAATAAAAAAAAAATTATTATTATTATGTTTTTTTAGTTGATGAGAAAATATTTTGCTGTCATGGTGGTTTAAGTCCTGATCTCACATCAATGGAGCAAATTAGACGCATTATGAGACCTACTGATGTACCAGATCAAGGTTTATTATGTGATCTATTATGGTCTGATCCCGATAAAGATACAATGGGATGGGGTGAAAATGATCGTGGTGTTAGTTTTACTTTTGGAGCTGAGGTAAACTAATGTTTTAATATATAACAAATTAAATTATGATTACAGTGATCAAATTTTTTTTATTCTAATCAATTTTATTGATAACGACCATAAAAATATAATTTCCAAATTAATTTTTTTTGTTTAAAACTTCTAGTAAAGTTCAGAGTATAAAATAATGTCAATCAACAAATAAGTTGTTAAATTTTTTTTTTTGAGAAATTCTTGGGGTGAATAGACTCGGGGGGGAAATTAATAATTTATATAATTTTTTTTTTAGTAGAATGACGACATTTATTTAATTTTATATTTCTTAGTATAAATGAAAATGTAGAAAAGAAGAAGAATTGTGATCATGTCATTTTTATTCTGAATTTTATTAAATTCTATTTATAAAAACAATATTCTTTATTCTGATTAAATTTTTCATATTATACTTAATATTTTTTAAAATTTACGAAATCAGAAATTTTATTGAACCAAAATTATTGATATATATTTCGCAATTTTAATTGCTATTTTGAAATTCCTAAATACTCCAATCTATGGTTTGGTAAATTAATTAATTTTGTGTGAAAAATTAAACATATATGTGATATATACATATACCTGTAGATATTCGATGCAATGGTCCAATTAGTATTAACCATCACCCCATAACCTCAATGGTCCAATCAATATTCACCATTACCATATTTTGCACATTGTGTCATTCAAGAAATAATTTTGGAGAATGTAAAATTGCTTATAAATTCTGAAAAAAGAGATGAATGAAATTTCTAAAAACCCATGTCCGACTTGTACCTCTGTTAATCAGTAAAATTATAATTCATATTCAAAACAAATTTTCTTTGTTTTTTACTATCATTGTAAATCATGAAATTCTCCAAATATTATTCGAAAAATCATCAAAAATATAATAAAATTTTATAGAAATTCCAATAGAATTTTTATAAATTTCTTCCAAAAAAATATTTCAAAAAAAAATTTTTTTTTTCAATTTTTTACATTTGTATAAATAAAAGACACAAAAAGCAAAATTATATTTTCACAACCTTACAATTATTTGTAGTTACCAAATAAAATAATTTGCAAATATACTTAATTGACTTGCGCATTATATTTTCGAGGCTAAACTATAATGGGATGAACTCCTTGTCTCTGTAGAAACAAATTTAGAGTATCATCACAACATATTTTTAAAAAAATTATTATAAAATATATTTTCGTAAAAAAAAAACATTTTTTTTGCGCATAATATGAAATTATGAAAAAAAAAGTAAAAGCGGAAAAACATTTTATAATTAAAGAATTTGTTTTTCTAATAAGTATTAACAATCAATGGACTTTTGCCTAATTCAAATGAGTCATTTTTTTGGCAAATAAACTATAAGTATTTTTTTTTTAAACTATGTAGAAGGAAAAAAAAAACAACATATTTTCCACGCTTTGATCTAATGTGTGCTTTTAAAATTTTCTAATTATATATTATTATAATTTTAAATATTTACGATATGGATAATTTCAAATTAAACTCAATTTATATATACAAATTTATTAAAAATTTTAACAAAAAAATATAATTTGCAAATATTAATTTTAATATCAATTAAATAAAATAAAAGCTATTATTAAATATTTTTAAATTAAATATTAAAATTGTTTGAATGAGAAAAAATAAACACATTTATGTGATTATAGACTGTGTCTAAAATTCATACAATTATAGAAATAAGAAATAATTCTATATTAATAATTTCGAAATTAAATATATTTTTTTTTTAAATTAAATTCATTCAAATGAATTGGAAAATTTGTTATAAAATTAATTTTTTTCTTTTTAAATAAATATAAATTTTACTTTTCCAGGTGGTTGCAAAATTTTTAAATAAACATGATTTTGATTTAATATGTCGAGCTCATCAGGTCGTTGAAGATGGTTATGAATTCTTTGCTAAAAGGCAATTGGTAACATTATTCTCAGCTCCAAATTATTGTGGTGAATTTGATAATGCCGGTAAATAT
Source organism: Empis stercorea (assembly GCA_949752835.1). Taxonomy (NCBI): domain Eukaryota; kingdom Metazoa; phylum Arthropoda; class Insecta; order Diptera; family Empididae; genus Empis; species Empis stercorea. The sequence continues at coordinate 14,791,437 of OX457086.1, forward strand.
TAAATATATTTTCTTTTACATTATAATATTTAATATAATAAATTAAATAATATTTATAGTTGGGAATTTACCTATACTCTTCTATTTAATTGTCATTATTATTTCAATTCAGATAGATACTAAAATGAAAATTAAATTTTTATTTATAATTGTCACAGTAATTATTGTGGGGGGGGATATTCACTCTAAAATTTCTTAACACGGAATAAAAATTATAAATTTTATTTGCAATTTTCATTAAAAATCAATTTTTATAATTTATTAAAATATAATTATAAAATTTCATTATTAAGGTTTTTATAAAAATCTATGGATTACATTTTATTTTTAAAAAATTATTAAAAGAATAAATTGAATTTTTTTCTGTTGAAATATAATTAAAATTTATTAGTGTGTAGGGTAAAATGAAATTTTAGCAATTAAATTTAGAAAATTGTTATTATAGAAAATTAATTATACAAAATAATTAATTTCAATTGGCTTTATTTAGTCAGACTATCAAAGTAAAATGATCTAAAATTACATTTTTGTCATTAAATTAAAATTCAGCTCCAATTTATATATTAAGATAAATTTTAAATATCATATTTTTTTATAATATCATATTCAAATGAAATAATGTGAAAAAAATTGAAAATATTTTAAAACATTTTTTTTTTTATGATTATTTCATTTGGACTCGAAATTACGTATTCAATTTTAATTTTGCATTTCTTTGATTACATAACTAAAAATCTTTTCAATTCTTATGTAAACAATAATTAAAATATGTAATTTTAAAAAAATTCCAATGCAATTTCAATTATATTTCAATATAAGATTAAAGGCAAAACGAATTCTATGCATTTTACACAATAAAATTTATGATTCATTGTAAAATTATTATTCATATAATAATTCTATTGATGTGCATTTGGGTTTTTTGAAGTTAGTCAAATGTTTAGGTTTGGTAAATACACGCCCGTAGGGCGTTGTTCGTTGGTTGGTGGAATTGTGGTTAATTTTATTGTGAATAATATTATTTTACAAATTTTTCTAATTTTATTAGATTTTAGTTACACTGGGAATCCCCTCATTATTTAGAGTTGATTTTTAGGGTTTAATAAATTAAAATCTATAATTCATCGTTCGTAGTTATAAATATTTAAAAATTCTATATTTCCCAATTTATAATATTATACATACAATAATAAATAATTAAATTTTAATTTGTATAAGAGAATATTTTTTGCAACAATATTTTTTTTCTTCTTTTTTTTTTTTTTTCTTTTTAATTTTTAATTTTCAGGTGCAATGATGTCCGTGGATGATACCCTGATGTGCTCGTTCCAAATATTGAAGCCAGCTGATAAACGTAGATTTGTTTATCCAGGCTTTAGTGGTTCGGGGCGGCCATTAACTCCACCCCGTGGCGCAAATAATAAAAATAAAAAGAAATAAATTTATTATTATTATTATTTTTTTTTCATTTTTTTTCCTCCCCCCTTCAAAAATATTATATATTTTTTATTAGAATATATAATATTAAAAAAAAAGTATAAATATATTAGTTTAAAAATAAAATAAAAATACAACAACAAAATGAGAAAAATTTATTAATTTCTGCTTTAAATATAAATAAACAAACAAACAAAAAAATCGTAGTAATTAAACAAATTAAAGTTTTAAGGTAAAAAAAAAATTAAATAAATGAGAACAACAAATTTATAACAAAAAAAATAATTGCATAAACATATAAAATTCAAAAACAACAAATAAAAATATCAACAAAAAAAAATAATTAGAAAAAGTATAACACTTTCAAAAAAAATAAATTATTGAATTACAAAAAAATTTAAAAAAATAATTTTAAATAAAAAAAAAAAAGTGAAAAGAACAAAAAAAAACACACAAAAATTAATTTAAAAAAATATTATAATTATATATACATATTTAAAAATAAAAAATGTCAAATATAAAAAATTCAGACATAAAAAAGAATAAAGTAAAAAAAAATAATAATTACAAGATTATAGCATTTCTATATCCTCAAATTGATTCTTTTTTCCATAATTAAATTTGATCTTTTTCCAAATTATAAAAACGAATGAAAATTTATAAAAATATTAGTAGATTCGACTTTTACCGTCTAAGAAAATTCGCATTACTCTCCAGTGTCACGCATCTGGCAACGTTGAAGAAATTTCGAATTGTGAAAATGGTACTTGTGTGATTATTAGAAATTCAGTACTATTTATAATGCAATTTCTAATTCGAATTTCTTATGTCGTACGAAATAAATTTAGAAAAAAAATATTAGCTCGACACGAATCTCTAAAACAATTCGAATATCTTAACCCATGTGGACGCTTGGAAAAATGAACGAATTTAAATATGGAAAAATATTATTTTGATGTCTCTATGCTATTTATATACAAAAATCTCATTAAGATTTAAAAAACAAATAAAATTAAGTTTAAAAAAAAAACAAAACAAAAATTATTACAAAAAACTTTAAATGAAAAATACAAAAAAAAAATTACATTAAAAAAAATATATATATAATTATAAAATAGAAACAAGAAAAAAAAAATAAATATAAAAATTATAAATAAATTACAAAAAAAAACTATTAAGAAAATAATTAAAATAAATTTTAATTTTTATTTAAACAAAAAAAATCGTTATATTTCCTTTCATATGTTTTTTCTATTAAATTCTCGAAGTTTATTATTTTTTATACATTTTCGAAATTCATTTTTTATATATCTCATTTTTTATAAAGGAAAAATGTTAAATTTATTTTTTTTTAGTAATTTTTTTAAAAAAAATTTCACTGCAATATTGCAGCTTTAAATTTTGTTTGTAAAATAAGCCTAAGAAAACAAAAACGTTCTCATATTTAAAACAAAATTTTTTTTTTTTATTAAATTTTCTTGCGTTGGGGGAAAATGTTTCACACAATATTTTTTTTTATTTTCATTATTCTCCCATCCGCTCGGAAATAATTTACATTAAATTTTCTTTTTCTAACTATTATTGTTGCATGATCTTTTTTTCTCTTATATGAAAGAATGATTTTTTCTTATTTTTGAGCTAGTTTTTTTTTTTTATAAATGATTTTCCATGATCACGCGCAACTCACATTTTATTTTTATTTTATTATAAAGTTTTTTTTTAATGAAAGAGGAAAAGTTGCAAATTATTAAAATTAATTTAAATAAATACAAGAAAATGTAAAAAAAAAAAATTACTACGATAACATAAAGAAAAATTAACAGAAAGAAAAAAAATTAAATTTAATTGCAAAAATATGCTTCAACCTTGCCATCAATTTTAGTTAGTATATTATCTATTAATTATTTTTCATGAATCTTCAAAAATTTCTATTTCGAGAATAATTTTATCTCGCCAAATCAAAATTTATTGTCACCACCCCCAATCACTAATAAAATTAATTTACACGACATAAAGGTGTAATTGAAAGTGTTACCATGAAAGATATATGAAAATTAAAATCATGTTGTTAAAAAACTCTGATAAAATACTTAATAATTTTAAAGAGATAAAATAGTGAAAAATATTTGGAAAATATTCTATGTTATCGTAAAATTTATTTATTAAAATTTAAACTTTTTTAATTTTCTTTTTTTTAAATAATTAAAAAAATTATTATTAAAAAAAAAAAATGTGATCAAAAAATATTTAATAAAAAAAATTTGTTAAAAATTAAAAATTTCCTAATTTTCTATTTTGTAAATATGAAAAATTGAGTCCGTCGTCGTCTTTGTGTCATTTAAAAAAAAATTAAAATCATTTCTTACTTTTTTTTCAAAATCATTAATTTTTTTTTTGTTTTTCGCTTCTCATGTGCAACTATAAATTTCAAAATAATATAATAATAAAAATTTTATTTTAATCAACACAAAAAAAAAAAACATTAAAAATTTTGTAGTTAAAATAGATTTTTTCTTTTTTGTTGTTTCCAAACTCACAGGATCAAAAAAAAAACACTTATAGAAACACACAGCCCAACAACTGAAGTTTCAATTTAAAATTAAAAATAATGATAATAATAAATTTATTTTGATAAATAATAATAATAATAATAAAAAAAAGAATAAGATATAAAAAAAAAATTCAAAATATAAAAAAAAAAATTTTGAATCATAAAAAAAGATTTTGAATCATAAATTTAATTTCTTTTCTTTTTTTTTAATAATTTAAAATTTTTGAATTTATGATTTCTTTTTTTTTTCGTCATTTTGTTTAACGAAGAAGAAAAAAAAGTAAAAAACTATAGAAACAAAACAAAAAAATTATATTGCGCCACAAAAATATTGAATAAAAAAAAAAATGAATGCATCTTTATTTTTTTTTTTCATTTTTTCGTTTTTTTTATTATACATTAAAAAAAAATTTAAGGATTGCATCTTTTTTTTTTTTTAAAAAAATATATAATATAAAAAATTTTACAATGAAGTTTATCATGACCACCCCGATCACTAAAATAGCCTTTATTTTTTTATTTTATTTTATTTTATTTTTTTTTTTTTAAATTAAATTAAATTAAATAAATAATAAAAAAAATAATTAATTTCATTTTTATTTGTTGCTTTAAAAAAAAAATACATTAAATACATATTTTATATATTTTTTTTTTATTTTTAACTAAGAAATTAAATTCAATTAATATATATATAAAAAAAATTAAAATTATAAACATTTTTTGTTTAGTTTATGTCAACCAAAAAAAAAAAAAAAAATTGTGTAAACATTTTTACCACCTACAATTTTTTTTTTTAGAAATCAAAAAATAACAAATGATTTATTTTTGTTAATAAAAATTTAAGTAGTTAAAAATTATAATTATGATGATTGAACTGAACCACAGGGCCAGTTAAGAATGAAAATGAAACTTATAATATTATCATCGTGATGGGTTTTTTTTTGTCCGTGCAATAATTTGATGAAATGATGAATAAAAAAAAAAATTGGTTGTGTACCATTACCATTTTTTTTATTTATTGTTCTCATTTGTATTTTTCATTACTATATCGTAAATCAAAATTTATTTTAAGTCTACAAGTCATGCTTTTAAGAATTATAAGTAAAACAACTAAAAAATCATTTTTTTTTTGTTTTAATTTTTGTTTTTAGTATATTTGAAAAAGTAAAGTAATAAATTATCAATTGTAATTTACTCGTGTCATGCGTTACAAATTTACTATTAAAAATTATTGATTATTTAATTGTGTTTATGAAAATATTACATTTATTATTTTTTGATTTTTATGTTTGTTGTTTTTTCTTCTTTTTTTTTTTTTTTGGATTGGAAATTTAAACACCCAACCAAATTATGACATAAACAGAAATACACAATTTTTTTTTGGATAGTACAAAAAACACAATTTACTACAATCAATTTTTTTTTTTTTTTAAATTGATCGAATATAAAAAGTTGGGGAAAAATAAATAAATTTTAAAAAATTTCAACAAATTAATTACAAAATTTTATATTTTTTTATAAAATATTGTTTTTATATTCTAACAGATGTCAGTGTGTACATTTAAGCTTTTTTTTATATTTTCACTCAAATTATTGATCATATTTAAAGAGAAAAAAAAACAGTTATTGCCAATTAATTTTTTTTTTTTTGGGATATTTAAAATGTTGCTTTTTTCCTATTTCATTTCTTTTTTGTAATAACAAATTTAATAAAAAGAAAATCCTTATATTTTTATAGGTGCAAATGCAAAAGCTGCTGCTGATGGTTCAAAATTTTAAAACACTAATATAAAATGAATATTTAAAATATTCGCTTGCTTAGGAAAAAATTACTTGAAAAACCACAATTTTTAATTTATAAAATTAATTATTTATATAACTTGGCATCCAATAATTTGTGTGTGCTTTTTTTTATTATACAAAATCATCTCTCTGTTTTCATCATTATTTCTTCATAAATTACAAAAAAATATATATATATATTAATAAAACTTAAAAAAATAAATTGTGAGGGAAATCAAGAACCAATAACAAAAAAAAACAAAGAAATTTCAATATCAGAACCAAGTAAAGTTAATATAGAAAAACGAAATTTTTAGTAGCAACAATAAAAAAAAAAAATTCTCACGATAGCAAAATATAAAAGAAAATCCTAGATGTGAAAGCAAAGCAAAAGTTATAGTATCACAGATAAATTCATTTTCAATTGAAAAACAAAATCAAGAGCAAATCAAAGAAACAAATTCTAGCAAATATTTAAAATCTAAGCACCAGTACAAGAGAAATTTCTTAATGTAATCAATTTTTTTTCATTTATTTTAAAATTATTTATATAAATTTATATTAATATTACATTACACCACCATAATATAAATTGGAAAATTAAGTTAAAAAAAAAAATTGTGATCTAGACCAATTCGATTCAAAATTCAGGCAAAATTGAATTTAAAATTCTAACAAATTTTCTTATAAGGCAAAGATCTGTTGAAAATTCATTCTAAGGTGAATTCAATTTAAAATTTAACAAATTTTCTTATATGATAAAAAAACTGTTGAAAATTGAGTATTTTTGAACAGTACTGCATTACTACTTATTTTTTTAAATAGAAATACTATGTTGTACTGTAATATATTATATCTATACCGTATATATATATTTTTTTAAATTTAATTTTTAAAAAAGCTTTTTTTTTTTTGTTAAAAAAAAAATTGCTTTTTATGTATGTAGATTTTTGTCGGCAAAATAAAAATGTATAATAAAAAAGAAAGAAAATAACAACATACAATTAAACAAACAAAAAAACACACACACACGCAAAACATTAAACATTTCCCCCTTTATTTGTATTTTCCCCAAAATTGAAAAAAAAAAAACTGATATTTATTTTTTTTTGTATAATTATTTAATGTAAAAAAATTTATGTTCGTCTGCGCTTCATTTCGTTTTAATTTTATTTGTAAAATAAATATTAAAATTTAATTTAATTTAATTTAAATTTTTTTAAAGTATAATTTTTCTTTTTACTTTACAGGCAGAAAATAAGAAAAAAATCATTTTTTTTAGATATATCTCTCTTCAAATTAATTACAAATTGCAATATATATATATACAATATATAATTTTTCTATATTAATTTCAAAAATAATTATTTTTGTTTAGGGTATTACAAAAAATATGTTAGAATTTTTTTTTTAATCTGCAAACAGTTTTTTAATTTTTTTTTTTTTGAAAAAGTGTGCGCTCTCAATTTTTTATTTTTCTTTTTTGTATTTATATAAACACTTAAAAAACAAGAATTATTTTTTTTTTTAAAAAAATAATATTTTTAGCTTTTTCTTGATATTTAAAATTCTTAAAAATAAACAAAAAAATTAATAACATTTTTTTTTTTTGTTATTTCACAATTTAAATTCCCACCTCCTTTCTAGGGGGTTGGTGAGTGAGCATATATTAAAAAAAAACAAATTTTATGTTAAATATTGTATAATTTTTAAATAATTTTGTTTCTAATTAAAAAAAATACAATGAAAATAAAGAGATAAAAAAATTGTAAAAAAAAAACTATGAAATTTTTTATTTTTTTACTCGAATTTATGTTTTTCTAATTTTAAATTTTTCTATAAATTAAAAAAATTTTTTTTTTTTTTTGCTTTTGTGTGTGTTTAGCTGACAAGTTTATGTTGTTGTTGTTTTGCCGATAAAAAATCATGTCAATATTTAATTTTTATTAGTTTGTTAAAAAGATAATAATTATGTTATTGATTAAGGTCAAATATAAATGACTTCTCGATAGGGTGGTTATCATTAAAATTGTGGTATAATAATGGGTACATGGAAATAGTAGAAAGAAACTAAATTTTTTTGAGGTCTAAATTATACATTTTGGTTTAAGTGGGTTTCAATTTTTTTATTCTATAATTCAATTTTCTTTTTCTTGATATCAGTTACTATGAATTTGACTATGGACAGATGTACAATAACGAGAAAAGTAATACTCAAAATTGATATAATATTTACAATTGCTTTAACTTATTCTTACGTTCCCTCAAATTTATATTATTATTTATTTAATTTTTGTTTTTATTTTTGTTTATCAACACGTTGGTAAATTCAACAAACGATGTTTAAATTAAAATTTTTTAATAATTAAATTTAAAAAATATTAAAAAATTTCTTTAGGGTATTTTATTAAATCAAAATACTTGAAAATTATGATCTATAATTTATTTTCTACAGTTTTTTTTATATATTTTAAATTTATTTTATAAATTTTAACAAATAAATTTAAATATTATCAAGGGTATATTTTAGTTTTTGGAAAACATCAAATCATACATTGAGATGCCGAAGGAACTAGTCCAAAAATAATAAAATATTTACTTATATTGTATATAATTTGGGTTTTAGTTTTCGAAGTTGTACGTAAAATTACTAAATTTGTGTACATAGAAAAAAAAGCAATGCTTAAATCATATGGACAAAAGAATATTACATTATAAAAAAAAAGCTCTTCTTCAATTTATAATGTTAAGGTTTTATTTTTGGTAACGAAAAATAACGAAAAATTATACAATAAATTCTTCAAAAAAAAATTAATAATTTTTTTTTTTGTAAATAAACTAAAAATTTAAATTCTGTTTATTTGATAAGATTTAATAATACTTTACCAACACTTTTTTTATATAGTACATTAAAAATTTTTTTTAAAAAAAATGCTTCCTTTAATACAAATTTTATTCTGAAACTGATATTGTTTTCTTAATGCATGTTGTTAACATTTTAATTAGTTCGTTATACTAAGAATTGTTGTATCAAAAAAAAATTTAATCATCATGAAAATTGTAAAAGTTTACAAAACATTTTTTTTTAATTCAATTCACAAAATTTAATCACATTTTTATTGTAATACATAAAAATTACAATAAAAAAAAATTATATTAAATTTATTTATATATTTACTATTTATTTAATTTTAACTATTAAAAAAAAATCCTTGTTAAAATTATTTATTATTAATTTAAATTTTAATTATTTACTAACAATTTTCTTTTAAAAAAACATTTGTATTTATTTACATGTTTAAAAAAAAATAATGTTTTATTTATTTATTTTCTATTTAAAAATCTATAATTAATTAATTTAATTTTCTCCAAACTCTAATATAATAATATTATTAAAAATAATTCTTTTTAATTTATTTTAAAAAGATGAAGCGCAAATGATAAGAAAAATTTGAATTTTTAATTTAAATTAATTAGTTTAAAAAAAAAAACATTAATTTAATAATCGAAAAACAACGAATTGTTTTTTTTTATTATTATTTTTTATTTTTATAAATATTTTTACTCTCTGAAAAGTTTGTAATAAGAAATTTATATTTGAATTTTTAATATTTATTAATTATAAGTTAAAATAATATAAATAAGGAAAAAAAAAAAATTTAAACATCGCTTGTTTCTCCAACAACAAAATTGACAAAAATAAAATAATAATAAGAAAGTTCAGTAGGGAAACGAAAAAAAAAAACATGTATTAATGAATTTAATTTCTTTGATGATAAAAATTAAATGAAAAAAAAAAATTATATAAAATAAGTTTATAAAAAAGATTAAATTTAGAAAAAAAAATAATTGTTAAAAAAATTTTTTTAGTTAAGTTTTTTTTTTTGTTTGTTTTGTTTTTTTTATTCTCTTCAAATTTTCTTTATTTGTTTCTTTTTTTTTCTCTCATCCATGCAGACACAGCTCGAAGGAACTGAAACATGGGCGCTGATGATACGACGAATAAAGTAGTTGTTAAAAAACGCGCCAAAAAGAAAAATCGTAATTGCATTTTACTACGGCTACTCCTTCCAACTTGCAAAAATTAAAAAAATATTAATTAAAAAAAAAAAAAATATTATATTTAACAAAAAAAAATGATTAATAAAATAACAATATACAAAAAAAAAACAATTTCACAAATTATAAGAACTTAAAAAAAATAAGAACAAATTAATATTTTTTAAATAAAATAAAAATAATTTAAAACTTAACACACAAAAAATAAATAATAATAATAATTAGAGACTGGATGTTCAAAAAAAAAGTGTGTAACAGTACGCGTCACACGACAGCTTACAAAAAATACTCATGTTGTGCTAACCAACATTTAAGTAATTAACAATAAAAAAATAAAAAAAAAACAAATATTTATAAAGTACATTGTATTAAACAAGTTGACGTTTAAAACGTGTTTAACAAAACACACTTTTAATATAATATAAACTTTTAAAGGGAAATAATATACAAAATTCAGCTAATTTTTTTTTTTCGATATTTTCCAATTTAGAATTTTATTTTATGTTTAGAAAAAATAAAATTATAAATAAAACAAAATTTTGAATAAAAAAAAAATACATCTATAATAAAATATAAGTAAAACATTCATTTTAAAAAAAACGAATGCTTAATGTAAAAGAGAACACATTAAAAAATAATAATAATATTTAAATTTATTTTAGTAAAAATTATTGTAATTTGTAACCGCCATTTTTTTATCCTTTATAAATATAAATTGAAAAAAATTTATAAAATTATTTTATTTTTAATTTTCAAAAAAAAAATAACAAATGTATGAACAATTTTGAATTGCTCTTATCTCTCCCCGTTTTAATTTTTTTTTTTTTTTGCAAATTTAAAAAAAAACAATTCAATTGCAAAATATATTTAATTAATTTTGTTAATTATATTTGTAGGTAATGATTTTTAAAAATAAATAACAATTCTGTTTTTAACAAAAATTAATTTTAAATATATTTTGTAATATGGTTTTAAATTTCTAAATTTGTATTTTTTTTTTTTTTTTTTGATAAATTTTCTTTTTTCTATAAATTTAAAAATTGTAATTTTAATGTAATTAGTTGTAATTTTTTTTATACACAAAAGAAAAATTGTTTTAAATTTCCATTAAAAAAAACACTTAAGAAAAATTGAAAATAAGTAAAATTATTTATTTTATAAAAACAAGAATAATTCGTAAAAAAAAAAATAGAATGTTGTTTATAAAAAATAATATTAAATTAAAAATAATTGGAAATAATAATAATTTAAATAAAAAACAAAAAAAATGTAATTGGAATTTTTGAGTATTTTTAAAAATAAAATTAAAAACTTTTTCTGAGAGTAATTATAAAAAAAAATTAAGAAAGGTATATACAAAAAAAAAGATATGCATTGAAAAATTTAAAAAAAAATATTATATATATATGTATGCAGTTAGTATAATTAAAAATACATAAACAACATCAACAAATATTATAACAACAACCAAAATCAAACATAAATTTATAAGCATAAATAATAAAAAATAAATATTTTCATATTTTGTTGTGAAATTTTCACAAATACAAAAAAAAAAATAACATTAAACAATTTTTTTTTTTCAATAAAATTTTAAAATTATGTAAAAAAAAAAAATTCAATCTTTTTTATAAATTTTCCTTTTTTTTTTTAAAAAAAAAATATTTTTTTTAAATGAGTTAAAATTGTGAAGTGAAAAACTTTATAATTTCTACATAGAAGATATTTTTATCATTTGCGCTCATTTTTCGTAGTGTTTTTATTTTATATTTTCATTTTAATTTTATGAAAAATATTTTCTTCTTTTTTTTCTTTCGTTTTTATCTTTTTATGTAATTATTATGTATAAGAAAATGGGTTTCTCTTTTTTTGCTTTTAAATTTTATGTTTTTGTTTCATTCCATTTTAACTAATAATTTATTTTTTCGCACATTCAGCACGTTTGCATTTTGTTTTCAGTTATTTTGGGAGGTTTTCTTGTAAATATAATTTTAATTTTTTCTTTATTGGTTTTGGGTACATGAAATTGTGATAGAAACTAATCGAAATTTTAACTAGTTTATTATTTGCATTAGTTATAAATTAAACGAATGTAAGAATATTTTAATTGGAAAGCATCATGAATTCAGAAGATATTTTACAATTTTGTTTTTGACATTTTAATTATTATTCACTATTCTATTCAGTTTTGTTTACACATTTTTTTTTACAATTTCACCCTGAGGTGAGCGCTACAATTAAAGTTCAATTTTATAAATGGACTTTGAAAAATTAAATTTTCCAAGGAAATCACGTTCTTCACATTGTTATTGTCAAAAAAACTATTGTGATCCACTAACAAATATAAACCAACAAAATGGTGAACATAGATTTATAAAAATTCGTAATGAATCTGGAAATTTAAAACCATCATGTGAAAGAATACCATTTTCTGGTCCAAATTCTAGATGTACCAGTAAAGTAAGTTTTCAAAATAATACAAATTTTATTCCGAATGATATTGAACCACCAATAAGATATTTGCCTGAACCAATAAATCCGAATTTGACAGAAAGACGTGATTGGTACGAACAATCTAAAGGATCATTTCAAGTATTACCGAAATTACGCCCATCTCAAAATATATTACCAGCAAAAACAGAATATTTTCTTGACAATTTGGTTCAGAATAAAATCAATGACATTAATAAATTCCGATTAGAAAATTCTTCTGAATGTTTTAGTGCACTCAGTAAACATTCAATTGGTAAACGTCTTGGTTTATTTGATGAAAAGGACGATGGACATATTTGTGAATTTGGATATCGTTTAAATAAAAGAGGACTTTTAGAACCTATTGAATTATCCGATAATGGTAAATTAATATGTACGATTTGTAGAAAAGTTGCTGATAAATTACCAATAGAAAATGGTATTGCACCAATTGGGAAATCACAACAAATGCATAAAATTGTACTTGAAATAAATGATAATAAAAATTTTGAGACTAATATTAAAGATCGAAAGAATCAAATACCAAGAATTTATAAAAAAAAATTAGTACCTGAAAATAGTTTAGCTTTATTGTATCAAAAGACATATTAATAATTTTTGAAGATGATATAAAATAATTATTTTACACTAATTTTATAGATATAGACAGATATTTGAATGAAATTTATAGCTTTATCTATTCCATATATAAATGATATTTGTATTGGATACATTTTGGTTAATTGAAGCTCAATGAAAATAAAGGAATTTACATTGAAAACAGTTTTTTTTAGTATTGCCTTTACAACAGGATACTTTGTGTTATATTTTTCATTATCATAGCATCAGGATAAGTATACTAAAGCAGCAGTGATTTTTCATTCTTTGTTTATTGCTAAGAATAGCGTATAGTCAGAAATGTTTAACAGGTAAATTTTTATTATATTGTTTATCCAAACTACTTATCATATAATAGTATTATGATTAATCATTGACAATGACTGTATTTATTATAATATAAATTATTCTGATTCAACTTTCTGTAACCCCTACCATTTTTAGTTAATCTCAATTAATTTTATAGATATATTAATATCTAACGTTTTCGAATAAATAAAAATGCTTTAACTTACTAAATTCTTAACATTTCATCTATTTATATTTATATAAAATTAAACACATTTGTTAATACACTTTTTTTCTTTAAAAATTAAATATTTTAATTACACAAAAAAAAAAACTATTATATACAAATATTAATAACTTCTTTCATCTTAAAAATATACTATCCATTGGTATTTTAGTAAATAATTTATTTGTAATATCTTTAAATATATAACCAAAACTATCAGCATATCCTGCTTTTAATTCATTAAATACTAATTCCCAATTTTCATTTAAAAAACGATTCATTCCTTCTGATAATATTCTATCACCAAATAAATTTTCAAAATTCATATAAACTTTTTTTGGATTAAATGAAACTTTATAATCTTTTAATCTCATATAAAGAATATCATTTTCCATATATGGTTCACCAATTAATCTATGTTCAATTTTTGTATTAATTAATGTTAAATTTGCTCGTCCATGACCTGTCATTGGTAAAAGTAATATTCTACCAGACATTTCATAATCAGCTAATACTTCAACTCGGTCACTTTTTGAATCACAAATTATTAAATATTTATTTAAATCCGTTCTAAAAAAAAAATTAATTATAGCATTGAAAATTTATAGTAATTTATAATTAATATTTTACCTATAACGAACAACTTTACTTGTTTTTACTAAATCATTTACTTGGACATTTTTATAAACTTGTTTTAAATTAATTGGTGCATTACCACTATCAATTATCATACTTTTAACCATTAGAGGCTCCAACGGTGCAATACCAAATTCTGTGTTTCCTAAAACAAAACCAAAAATTAGAAAAATATTATAGAAAGTTTTCTGATTAAATATAAATTAAATTCTAAATCTTATCTTATGAAATTCTATAGAATAAAAATTATGAAATTTTCTGATATTCACATATAATTGTAAACAATTTTTAAACAAAAGTTTAAAGTCTATAAATATATTATACTTTATTTATACTATATTTATGATCTTTTATTAAAAAATTTCTAAATACCAAATTATGATCACGCAACAATATCTAAGATCAATAACATTCAACATGTTTATATTTTACTTCCTTTAAAAAATGATAATTTTGTTTGTCTACTTCTACTATACAAAAAAAAAATTTTTACATCTCAAATCACGTTCAGATGCCTTACCATAATTTACCAATAAATTACCTAATTTGTCTGTCTACATTTCAATATAAGATGAACGAAATAAAAATGATAATTGTAAATAGATTTTGTAATAAATAATAATTAATAATTAATATGCATTACATTTACTACGGAAATATTATTGTTTTTAAATTATTTATTTTTTAAATGTAAATAATAATATTATCTAACTAAAAAAAAGATGCCTTGATGAAGGTTATTCACCGTTGAATATGCAACCGTAAAATATCGCAAAACACTCCTTTTTTTTATTTAATTATTAATAATATGCAAAATTGTAAATATTTTCTTTTGTTATCCATCATAAAATCACTTTGTTTTTTTTTTCCCAAAAAACTTAAATAAATATGTAATTTCTAACCTTGAATATTATTTTTGTTTTAATTATTAAAGTTACTAATTTTTAAGGCAAGTTTTTATTTACATTAAATATTAAAGTATTTGTTTAAATCAACATTTTTATTACTTATATTTTAAATATGAATTATGTGTTGTATTGTTCACACAAGAGGGTCAAAGTATAAAATTTCATTTATTATTTTCATAATTTAAAATCTGCAATTTCATTTGTTAGTCAAATATACCATATATTGAAACTTACCATTTTTTAATGATACTAAAGCTTTATTTACAGCATCAACTAAACATTTATCAAAATTTTCATCACGTTTACATTTTTGAAATTCTGGAGCTGCAAATGAAAAAAAAATAAAACAAATATTTTTATATTAAAATTTGCATAAAAAAAAAATTGTTATGTAATTTTTACAAATTCAAAATATATTTTTTGTTTTTACTATGGACATTATGTAATATTTACTATACATTCTTTTAAATATTTAAAAGATGAATTGTAGTTCAAGTTCACAAAAATATTTCAAATTATTACATTATAGGTATATAAAAATTTGTTTAACCAGTCTCTTTTATTTTAACCTTCACAATAACTGCAAAATAATTAATTAATTATTTAATTTTGTAAAATGTTCAATTTAATTTAATTACTACTATATTACTACTATGTACTTAAACTTCTTTTTTTTTATATATATATTTTGGAGTCGAATTTCGACTATTCAAAATGAATCGTGTAATTTTTGGTTTTTTTTTTTTTTTTTGCAATTGGACTGTCAAATGTTATCTTTAAAACCTCTGTGACCTGAATTTTATGTATCTTTTATTACCTAGTTTCCATATACAGAGTTGAGTTGGGTTGAGTTGAAATGGGGTTGAAATGGAACCATCAATTATTCGTTCCATTCCAACTCAACTCAACTCAACCCCTGTTTCCATGCACGCTAACTCGAGTTCAACTCGAGTTGAACTCGTCATGGAAACAAGGTATATGTAAATTGTAAATAGTATTTTTCATAGTCTTGTTTTTTCTGTTGATTTTTTATTGGGAAAATATTTTGGAGAATTTTTCAAATACAAACTTTTGAATTGCATTATATTTAAATATTTATTTTTACTATTATGGTGAAATATAATAATGGATAAATATTTTTAAAATTTAGATCATAGTGAGAGTCTTAAGATAAGAGTTTTTAACCTTGTAATAGGTAATTTATATTATTTTGTTATTCAGAATCAATTAATGGTATATTTTTTACCTTTGTTAATCACGTTATAAAATGATTTTTTTTATGTAAAGAAGTTTCTAATTTATTTTTAATTAATTCAAATTTTTTAATTAATCTTTTACTATATTTTCTTTATATATTTCAATATTGTATCAAAAAAAAAAAAAAAGTAAAATTTTCCATTTAAAAAATTGGATTTTTTATACTTTTATTCAATTAAATTGTTAGCAGCAAAAAATATACTATGTATATAAAAAAATATCGTATGTAATCAAAAATTACATACATATACTTTATAATTAAATTTATATCTAACGCACAATTTTTTTTATTATCATTATATAATAAATAATAATTTCACCGTTTAAACCAAATATATAAACTATGTAATCTTTTATGTAAGTTCATTTTTTTTTTGTGTATGCACATAAAAATTATATTAATTTTTTTAAATATGCTAAATGAAAAGTGAAAGATTCAAAAGAAAAACTTTCAATTAAAAGACGAAAAAGGTTTAAATAATTTGTTTTTTTTTTTTAGTACGTACGTAAATCTTTTCCAGTAACTAATAACAGGCATAAACTATAAAGAAATATCTTTTTTGGGATCATATTTGTTGACACTTTTTTTCAAAAAAAAAAACAAACAAAACAAATTATTAATGATATTTAAAAAAAAAATTATTTTGTTATTAATTTCACTTTTGTTATCAGAAAATCCACAATACTTTCAATTAATAATTTACAAAATTTTTGCCACACACTTTGGAAACGATCAGTACAGGTCGCGATTTGATTTGAGTCTGAAAATGATGTAACAAAATCTCTTATTTTTATACCTTGGCCAAACAATTTTCCACTAATAATAATATAAAATATTGGTCAGTGTGTGGTACATATGAATGAAATTAAAGCAAAATATTTTTAAAAGCCTTAGTAATAATTTACATATTAATTTTTCTGTTTAGATATTAACTATTTGTAGATTGCCTATAGTATTTTCATTTGGTGGTATTTATAGTACATTTTAGGGAAATGATTGGGTATATATAATAGAATAAAGTTTTAAATTATTTTAAATATAGTTACATAGATAATAGAATATTCTTACTAGTATTTCAAATCAAATCAAATAAAAGATAGGTAAATAAAGATGAAATATTTAAAAGAGCATCTTTAAATTAAATTTGTTGCCAGTTTGAGTAATTTAATGTCATTGGAAACTAGTCTGCTACTTTCATAATTCGGTCAAATTGAAATTGTCCATAAAATTGCAGACATAAAGTATGTATAATATTTCATGAAGTCGCGTGCGCATTTGCATGGGAATTTCATTACTATTATTTTTAATGTTTTTTATATAATAAATTAATAAATCGGTCATCAGCACTTCAACAACTCAAATAATTAAAGTAAATAGATATAAAATAAGTCGCTAAAAGTAATATTGCTAAATTATTAAGAGCATAAAATAGTAAATTTTGGAAGTTTTAAAAACTATAATATTTCTGATTTTCCTTTTCGTACACATTCTTGGAAGAGAAATTAAAATGATTTTATTTATGTATATTGCAGAAAAAAATCATATTTGTCAGTTTAAAATTGTTCGTGTGCCTAAATATATGGAAAAAAAAACTATATTATATTTGAGGCGTTGAGAAACAAAATGCCAGCCCCAAAAATGACTTTTAGAGATAAATTTATTTTAATATTTTGATTAAGTTTACCGCGAGCTGGTGAAGATAGTTTTTCTGTATAAAATCCATATTTGGCTTCATATTTGGATAAAATGGGTATAGTGACATTCTTTATAAATTATAATGTTGAAAAATTAAATTTTTTATTAGTTTTTTTTAAAAAAATTGTGGGAAGACCACTTTTCCACTCACATAAGAATTTTTAAGTTATGTTGTTCTGGGTTGGTTGGACCACTTTTCCATTCACAAATTTCCTGAAATTAGTCTATGGAAAAATGTTATTTTCTGTGAAATCTTGGTAGAAATATTAATTGGGCGCCTAAAAAAAGTTTACGAAAACACGCTCAATATGAATATAATGATAAATTAACTCAGAATAGGGATTTTGTGGGTTGGACTACTTTGCTTCTCAATGCCTCATTTTAAAATGCGGCCAAATACAATTAACAACCGTAAATAACATTTTAAATAGTATATGCGTATAAAAATTAAATAGTTTTGGTTTTATCTACAGTTATCTACCAGTTTTTTTATTATAACTTATTAGATGTCGGCTATCTTATATGTAGTTTTATATATTATATTAATTAAACGAAAGTTTTGCAATAGTTTATAGCGGACAGATGAGCAGACAAGGGACAAGGCTGAGATTTTTTATGACTTCCAAAAATAAAATAAATATTTTTCAGTTCCAAAATTTTTATTTAACTTCAAGCATTTTGTAAAAAATATAATTTAATATAATAATTTATAAGTTCCTGTGGAAGTGTAAAATATAAAAATATCTAGTTGTTAAAAAAAACCCCGATTGAAACATATATTTTTTAGAGTGAATGAAAATCGACCAATGAAGGCAACACATAATTAAAATAACCAAAGATGGCAAAACTTGTGTTGGTGTGGTGAGTCGTGGAATGAATTCGAATTGACGACATTTGACAACCATACATATTGTTTATTTATTATATCAAGACCTAAATTTTTCAAAAAAAATATATCTTTAATTTGTTAAAGCCTTAATTGCAAATGATCTATTCTCAAAATTAAAATGTCGATCAGATGTGCTGAAATATATTTTTCAAATAGTGGAAATTTTACATTTACTTGCACATTATGCAAAGCTAATTTTTTTAAAGCAATTATTATAGCAGAACATTTGATTGATAATCATTTTTTTAGTATATATCCAGATGCATTAAAAAGTCCATTTTTAATTGCTGACAATGAATTGGCAACAATCAGAGAATTATTTGCATCAAAAAAGGACATATCCCTCTCAGAATCAACTGGTGTTATAGAAAATGAAATATTAGAAAACATTGAATTGGAATATGAAAAAATAAATACTGCAAATGATGTTTTGGAAACGAAAGATTTAGAAGTAATCCCAACTGAAAAGGAAACTCATATAACAGTAAATGATGATAATTTAAATATTATAAATTCCAATAGTAAAGTATCAATACCAAATATAAATGATAAAATAGAAACCGAATCAAATAATAGAACAAAAATGTTACATCAAAATAATTTGTTGAAAAGTGGTAATATACCAAATACTGATACTTGGAAATGTCATATATGTGAAGTAGTTATAAGAAAACGATCACGTCCCCGTCATATGAAGATGCACCAACGCAGCGACTTAAAATATAATTGTATATGTTGTGATAAAAGTTTTATGACGCAGATGGAACTACAAGACCATATAAAAGTACATAGTTGTGGTCCAGTTGACCGTCCATTTCAATGTTTTAAATGTGATAATAAATATAAAATTCTACCGAATTTAAAAGAACATATAAAACGTGCACATTTAAAATTACGAGATTTTAAATGTAATTTTTGTGAAAAAAGATATTACAGTGAAAAAGAGGCAAAAAGGTAATTTTTTATTATATATCATAATTTCCATATATGTACTGTTTAATTACTTAATTAATAGACATGAAATTGCTAATCATAGTCAACCAAAACCATTTATATGTGAATTATGTGGTGTAGCATGTACAACAAATCAGCAATTTAAAAATCATAAAAGAAGACATGCTGAACCAACATTTCAGTGTAATCAATGTGATAAAAAATTCCATATAAAGAGAACATTAGTACTTCATCAAATTGTTCATAATAATCATAAACCACATGTATGTAAAGTTTGTTTTGCACGATTTCCACGACAAGCTTCATATCGTTGTCATATGAAATTGCATTCTGATGTTAAGGATTATATTTGTAAGATATGTGGTAAAGATTTTGCACAACCCTCAGGTATTAGAGGTCATATGAAATCACATGGAATTGTATATACTGCGATTAATGTTATTAGAAAATCAGAAAATATTAATCAGAATAAATCGCCCGAATAACTTATATAATTATTTTGAATCAATAAAATTTGAATTTTAATTAAAGAATTGATAAATAAAATCAAATATCAACTTTATTATTTCTCTTAACAAACTATCATAAAGTTTTTTGATTTCTTATGATTCTCATTAATATAATATAATATAATATATAAACTTAAAATGTCAATAATGTTTGTTTTGCAAAAGTTTATACAACTACTGTTACCACAAGTAAAAGCGAAACACTATTATAACACTACAGAGTGTTTTGTTTCTCAATTTTGTGGCAGACTTATTCATTTTCATCCAATAATTCCATTTTTTTCTTGATCAGTTTCTTCACTAAAAGAAATAACTCCGAATGTTCAGTAGTTGTTATGAAATGTGACGAAGTTCTTTTATCTCTTCTGTTATAAAAGCTCTTTTATAACCTGTTAACAGTTAACAGTTTTTATTATTTCCAACCGCGGAGCGGACTGTTCATAAAAATATGCTGAACAGAATTTTTAAAATTGGTGAGCTAATTAATCAGCTCACCAATTCATGCTTCATTTTTTCAATTTCTTTTTTCATATCTTCCATCTTCTTATTCATATCGATAATTTCGAGCTCTCTGGCACACTCAAGTTGTACCCTAAAAAATAAATTATATTTTTTTTATATTTATAAAATAAATTAAAAAATTTACTTACTCTGTTTTAACTTAAACTGAATTAGAATTATTTTCTTTAGTTGGCACATGATTTTTATCGGATATACATATAATTTCATTCTGTATTTCTGAGCTGAAAAATTTAAAATATTATTTTATTATAAGATAAAAAGCCAACATATTTACATTGAATCCTTTGAGATTTCTATATCTTACTGTATAAGTTTTTTTCGAGATCTCGTTAAAAAGCGATGTCTTCTTTCCATAGTTCGAGGACTACAAATATCTGGAAGCATTTGCGTTGGTATTGCCTTGGAATCTAATAAATTTTTTGAAATTGGATTATTTCGAAATTTGACTTTCAATCGCCAATCGTCATCGGTAAAATGCAAGGAACAAACTCTACCCGTTCTTGTGTTTACATTTTGTTTGCCACACATTTTTACCCATAATTTCCTAGTGTCTTCATTTTTTGGAAAAGTAAAGAATTTAACCGGCTTAACACACTTTTTGTTTTTCGGTCCAGCTGGCACAATTTTTCACAACACAATGTCTCATTTAAAAAAAATATATTTTGTCCGAATTACTTTTATCTTATTATATTGTTATAAATATTGTTGTTTTTTCAATAAGTCCCTTTTGATGAACAAACTGTCAATTTATACCCAGCAGACCTTTCTTACGTTTCTATGCGGATTGAACTCGAGTTGAATCCGGATTTGTCGGATTTTGATTGTATGTATGTATGTTTTCATCTTTTATATTTTTTTTAACAATTTTTATCTTTTATACTTTTTTTAATAAATTTATTTACTCCTTCTTTACTCAAAATATTCTTGTCGCCGCCATATTTTACGATTTTTAACACTTATTTTACGTTGCGGATTGAACTTGAACTCGAGTTCAATATGCATGGAAACGTAATAATTATGGTTAGAAGATTTGATTTATATTATTATCATGTTAACCCTTTAAGAAAAATAAGCGAATTCGCTTTTGGCGAACCGTATACGAACTAGATAAGTAACGCCTTTTTAAAATAAACTTTATAATTTCATAACAAAAATAAACAGGAGTGACGAAGGTTGTGTCTTATAATAGTATTTTGTTAAATATAATAAATAAATATTAATAAGTAATTTTGTGTTTTATATAATAAATTAAGTAATAAAATTTAAAAAAATTAAATCAGTGGTGAAATAATTATTTATTGTTAAAAATTATATTTTTTATATGAAATAAATGCTACAAAAATAACTTTTCCGTATTTGGCGGTTCCAAAACTAATCGTTACGAACCGAATTTGGCGGTTCCAAAACTAATCGTTGCGGCGTTTCGTAAACGAACCGATTTTGGCGAACTCTTGGCGTTACGTTTTTTTTTTCTACTGTTCTTATTCTAACATTTACGTTTCCGGTTCGCTTACGAACTGCCAAGGCGGTTCGTAAACGAACTCATATATGAAGAAAAGACTTCGCCGGCGGGAATATTATTTATAAAGGGAATATTAAATGGAAATATAATAATAAATAATATTCCCTTAAAGGGAATATTATTTATTATTATATTTCCATTTACGAAGTTAAGTTGTGTTGAGGTATCGTTGAGTTCCGTGGAAGAATTTTTGACAACATGACATTAAACAAATTATTTTTATTCGTTTTTAACTATTTTAAAAATGTGTATTCTTCTATATTTTTTCCGGCTATTAATTTTAATATATTTTTCTCCTCCATTACTGATATTAATACTTTTATTTCATCGTCACTCCAAAAATTTTCCCTGCCCCATTATTAAAAAATAATTTATTGTCCTTTTACACATGCAAAGACATAACACATAACATGTCTATTTAGACATGCTAAGATATACCAACTAAATCCCATGTTTCGTGGAGGGGTTAAAATGGATTTAACGAAAACTCAACTCAACTCGTTTTTCCATGGGGTAGGACTCGAGTTCAACCCGGCATAGAAACATAATATATAATCGTACTAGCCCTTTAAGAAAGCGAACCGTAAACGAACCGCTGGCGAAGTCAATTCTTCATACAAGACTTCGCCGGCGAACCGCTTTAGCGATTCGCCGGCGGACCGTAAACGTAAATGTTGGAATAAGAAAATTAGAAAAAAAACGAAGTGGTGTGTATGTATTAGTACGGCGCCTAGACTACATTTTAGCGGTTCGCTGGCGAATCGCCTAGGCGGTTCTCTAGCTAATCGCCAATACGGTTCGTTTACGTACTTATTTTATCCATATAAATAAAAAATCTGGAATTTATTTAATTCAAAATAAAAAACAAATATTTTTAATTTTTTGGTTGAAAATCTATATTATAAAAATAATTTTTTTGTATTTAAATTTTTTTAGGATTTAAATTTTACTTTTTTCTAGGACTTTAATATCAATATTTTTATGAATAACACTAATATTCCTAATTTCACGGACTACTTCGTAATATATATTTTTTTCACTTTCACATTAAATTATTTAGAACACAATTAATAAGACCACGTCTAATTGTTAGAATAAAATTAAAATTGTGCCTATATTTTATTTTTTATAAATGACTACTCACAAAAAAAAATATTTTATTACTCTTCTACATAAACTGGTTTTTTGTGAATGAATTGGTGAAAAGGCGGTTCAGAAGCGATACGTTTTGGGTTCGCCAAAAGCGAATTCGTTTATTTTCTTAAAGAGAGAGAGTGGACTAGTGTCACTTCTCATATAAGGACATTAACAGTTGCGTATCATTTCTATTACGCCAAAACGTAACATTTTCCAAGACCATAGAAGGAATAAGACTCGGAAAACTTTACGTTTCCGTTACGCAATGTTTGGCGGGTTGGATTGAATAAAAACAATTATAGTATTTTGACATTTTGTACATGTTCGTCCCCTTTATGCAAAAAAGCGGTAAGTTCTTCTGAGTCCAAACTGATATAGAACGTAGATAGAGTTTATAAATATCTCCATTCCGTTTCGCAAAAGCTGAATCAGATTGACGTCTCAAAAATGTCTCAGTTTTGTTTCCCCAAAAACGAATTTAAACTAAAACTCACACATTGCGGTTCGTAAAAGTCTCCGTTCCATTTCGCTAATCTGAATACAAAATTCTTTGGTCTCAAAGTAAATATTATTTAATATATATATATATATATATATATATAAATATATATAAAACAAAATAAATATATGTGAAATTATAACAATTATTCAAAAATGGTTCAATTATGGGAAAGATAGAATTAAGAAACATCAACCATCACAAAATGTGGATTTGGAAACAACAAGCTGATGTGCTAAGTAAATTATAATAAGACTGTTTTAATTAAATGTATTTTAATTAAATGTATTTCTAAGAATTTTTTAATTAAATGTATTTTTTATTTATTACCTTTGAAAGCAAAGTATAGGGAGCGCCAATTCTGTCTTCGAAACGAACTACTCAGTTCAATCTCCATGCAACGCCGAACTCAGTTTTACATCACTTTTGATACATAATTGCGAATCAGAAACGAAGTTTACCATATAAATTGTACTTCATTTACGACTCCAAATGGAGTCAGCTAGCATAGTGGGTCGGAATATTCGGAATGAATAAGAAAAACCTTTGACTATATAATATATGGACTGCTAATCGCTTATAATTTCCTTTGCTGTCACAGAAAAAAATACTATTAGGACTGGTAGCGCATAGCACCAGAGATGGCCAATAAGAGAACTAAAGTTATGGAATTCTGAATTAAATCCAGTAGAATTCTCAAGTAAAATCTATGGAATTCTCATAAATGATGTAGTTGTTTTATTGGCCGTCAAAAAGGCGAGCGTCGCCAAAGGCAATTCGGAATAGTTAGTTGCCTTTTTCGCCAACTCTGGTGGTATGCGCATAGTCGGTCATAGCTACAGCAATGAAGTTGGTTACTAGCAGTCCATATATTGAGTGTTTTCTTTTATTCATTCTTTGGAAGGAATAGAAGGAATATAATATTGATGACGTCATGCCAGAATATTTCAAACGCACTCGATTAAAAGAATGAAAACGGAATAAATGGAATATTTTTTGTCATACTTAAAATTAAATGTTTTCTTTTATTTACATAATTATATATGCTAGAATTAATTTAAATTATTATAGTTTTAAAGTAAATTTCTTATTATTATAGTCATGTTAAAATTATAAAAAATTGTTTTTCCTTCAAAATTTGAGGTTAGAATAAAGAATATTCCTTTTATTCTACCTTTCTACTTAGTACGAAAAAATTGTATTCGGAATATTCCGAATAAATAAAAGAACACGGAATGGAAGGAATAGAATAAATAGAATGAATAAAAGAACGTTTTTTGACATTTTAGGCGCGTTCGGAATATTCGGAATGAATAAAAAAAGCACTCATTATATAGTCAAAGAGAAAAATACTCATAATTTTTCAATAATGGTTAGTGTCCCCGCTAATGTTATGTCTATATTTTGGGTATTGGCAATACTTTTGGGCGTTTTGACATTTCAATTATTTTGTGTGTCAAAAAAAAAAGGCATCACTATTTTTTTGTAATCAGTGACATTGTTTTTTTTCGTCTGCATAGATGGGATAAAGCATAAAGTTAATGAGAAAATTTTGTGTTGCATATTTCTAAATTTTGGTAAATTAATAGTAAATTAAAATTAATAACATAATTATGTATTAGAAAAACATTTTTTCTTAAATTATTTAATTTAGAAGTGAATATAAATAATTGCTTTTTCTATTGACAAGTTTTTTATTTTGTTACGAAAGGCGCGACTTTCTATTTTCTATATATACAAGAGGAAAAAAATCTTTTTGTCGTCTGCGGTTTTTTTTAATTGAAAATCGATCTAGAAATTTGCAAAAAGACTAATTAAATTTTAAACCTACAAAAAAAAAAATAAACAAATCAAAACAATTTCAAGGGAATATCAGTGAATTTAGTTGTGTACTTAAATAATAAGTGAAAAGCAAAATTAATAAAAAAATATATATTGAAATAAAAATATGTTTAGAAGAATTATTTACACTTTAATATAAATATTAAATTTTAGTGGAATTATTGAAATAGAAATATTAAAAAAAAAAGATTAGTAGAAAATTATTGTTATAGTAAAATATAAATTATAAAAATAATATGTTTAATTTTATGAAAAAAGGTGTTGGGGTTGGGATTAATGAGAGAGATCGGGAAAAATCTGACCGTGATGATAAAGAAAAACGTAAACGTGAAAAGAAATTACGTAAAGAAGCTAAAAGTGCTGGAATTGGTAATAGTGGTGGTAGTAGTGGAGTATCTGGTAGTATGAGCACAGAAGAATTACTTCGACTCGATGAGGTAACTATTTTTTATATACAATTTAGTTAATATAAATATATTTGTTCCATTGTCTGATTTTGATAATTTCATACTACTTATTATATATTAAAAAAACAAAACACTTTAATTTGAAGTGTTTATAGGTATATAAGTAGAAAGATAATTATTATACTAGTTTATAGAGTATATATCTATACAATATATATTTAAGTAAGTATAATATACTTACTTATTCAATTTTTCACTCTGTCTATGAAATAAGTAAGGTACACTTCACTTCATAAATGATAAATCAATAATTTTCTTGTTTTTAAAAAAACTTCTATATATTGTATATGTGTTATGTATATAAGTACCATCTTTTTTATTTTGTTGACTATTTTTATAAATTGAATAATTTCTTGTTTTGTAATTAAGAAATTCTTGTTATTGCTATTATTTAAAACATTTATTGAATTATAAATTAAATATATATTATATATAAGTAGTACTTAATATTTGTATTATGTATAATGTTAATGTTCTACTATACTTAAGTACTTATATATGTATCTAAAAAATAAGTAGGTATATAAGTATACATATATATATATTACATTTATTCAATTATATACCATACCAATTCTGGTAATTAAATAAACCAACAAAATTGATTATTCTTTTTTGGTTTGCTATTGTATTTGTTTACTTAAAGATAAAATTGTTTACATAACAAAGTTTGATTTATATTTTTATATTTTTCAATGAATTTTTTTTTTGAAATATTTTTGGACAAATATAAATATTATGCATCTTTTATTATGAATTTTTTGATTTTATATATTTAAATTCATCAAATTAATTTGCCCAAATTAAGTATAGTTGATATTGTTTAAGTTCAATAAGTAAGTATGAGTTATCAGTTTACTAAATTTATTTTGAAAATACATTACTTTATATATTATAAGTAATTTATACATTTCTGTAAGGAAGCCAAGTCCTCTTCGTACTGTAGAGCTAATGAGCAACAAAGAACATCTATATACCTTTCGATGATAGTCATATTCGCAGATGCGATAGGTACTTATACTACACTAATAAATCTCTTTAGCTTAACTTTGGTAGATAGGAAGTATATGCTGATAAATTTCCCTAGCTTAATTCAAAGTTGGTAATAATACATTCATTTATAATTAAAATTAAATTAATTAATTACTCCCAACTCACATAAAGAATAAGCAAGTATCCTCAATTTTCTATCTTAAATGAGAGGAAAATTCTCACATTTCGTCTCGACATTAAATGGATAATGACACAACAATAATCTAATATTACATACCTAATCATTGTATAATTGTATACATAAAAAAATCTAATTGATTTATGACTCGAGTGGAATTTAATTATAAAATTTTATAAATATAATTCATGAAGAAATTATAAATTTCTTTTATAATATAAGTAAGTATATAAAATTTTAATTAAATAATATTTAATATAATTATTATTTATTTAACATTTAAGTATATTTTACTTCTTTATCTCTGAACAATTCAGAATAAATATTTTGGTATAATAAAATATTTTACTATACAATCTAATAATAGAAATTTGATTATTTATTATTAATTAGCGACTTTAATTGATTTTTTTTATAATCAAAATAATCTTTGTTTTGGGTATTTAAAATGTGTTAATAAATTTATTAATTGCTTAAATTTTGATTTCAAATCGTAAAGATTTTAAATCTCTATTATTTTACTAAGTTGATTTGGATTTTGAAATTTTGTTACTGGTTTTTCGTCCTTTCTTTTTCTTCCGACCCAAACTAAAGAAATTATAATAATTATATAAGTCAAAAGCTCTCACTCTACATATATTCTACACTATACAAACTATACTTTGTATTGTAAAGTAATAAAAATTGTGACTCAGTTATTATACTAATAAAATTTAATAAAATTATTTAAATGCTTGACCTCATCTTTTGAACCGGACAAAAAAAGTTTTAATGTAGGAATAAATTATAAATTTTTATACATTTTATTTTATATTTTAATTTCATTCAATTTTTATTTTGATTATTTCGCGTTTTTTGCTTTTTTTAGACGATTTGTTATGATATGTGGTAGGAAAGCTTTTAGATTTTGTATACTTAAATATAAAAGAAAGAGGAATTGAAAAATATACTTAAATATAAAAGAAAGAGGAATTGAAAATAATTTGCATTACGAATTTTATAAATTTCATTAATAAGTATATATATACCTACTTATACAAAATATTCATTTAGTTATTCATAAATATATTTTTATTATAAACTTTATTTAACCCATCAAAACGGTTTTTTCTTTTGATAGAAGAAAGCACCTTGAAATATTTCATACTTTATATAATATAAATTTCTTGGTTAATTACTTATTTTGCAGCACGTTTTCTTTTTATGATGAAACGTGATTAAATTTTTGACAATATATTTTATAAAATAATAATAAAAAGGTTTGTTTTTACTTACCCATTTTTGTTGATATTATTCATAAAATTTATTGGGTTGAATTTGTATCTACCAACATTTTTTTGTGTTATACTTAATATACTCGTAAAGCCCCGATTTAAACTATTTAATTATTTTAATGTCGTTTATTTTATATTATTATGGTAACATATTAGAGATTTTACCTCCTTAAAAGATGAAAAAATCTAGTTAGCTTTGTCGTAGTTAACATTTACCTAATCAGTTGCATTAACATATCTTTATTGATTTTTAGATTTTTGCTTTTACTTTAAATTTTCTACCCTATAAAACTATTATACTTACCTATTGTGTTTTTTATGGTTCAATTTAAAATCAGTCAGACTAAACAATTATTGTAATTTATTTTATAACTTAATTTTAGCTATATTATTTATTTATATAATACTTACATTTACTGGTTCAAATAAATAAATAATTTTTAAATTATACTTTACATAAAATTTGACAAATGAACATGTTCACTTTTACATAATATACCTAACATTATATTTGTCTATATTCAGTTCTTCTTCAATAAAAAATAAATTTACAAGAAAATAATGTCTTGTTTAAATAGAAAATTGTCCTAGATATTTTTTTTTACCATTGACAAGTTTCATTTTATACTCTTATAATGTTTGTGTTATTTTTATTTCTTAATTTTATTATCAATTTCCGGTGTTTTCTTTTATCTTATAATTTTACTTTCTATATTTTTTGTATTATATTTTTGTTATTTCGCAAATATAAATAAAGAAACTTGGAAAAAATTTGCATTTCCATTTCATAAGATAACAAACAAACAAAAATTTAATAGGGAAAAACAATATTTTTTCATTCTTGGATCTTATGAAATTCTTTCCAACATATAATGTTCACGTTTTTTTTTTAATTTTAAGTTACAAAATATTATTATTATACTTAGATAGGTATTATATATAGTTATAGTTATACATATTATTATATTATGGAATTTCAAAAAAATTATTTCTTCCGTGAGAATAAGTAAATTAAAAATAAAATTATGTGATACACATTTTTAATTTCCTAATATTACAACATTAAAAATATAGCATTTTGATTTTAACTGAATTTTATGCAATTTACCAATTTTTGTTTTATTTCTTTACACTATTTAAGTTTAAAGTAAGTAGGTACTTACTTTATATTTTTTTTTACAAATATATTTATAATTTTATGTAATTAATTTAAAGGTTATGCACACAACATTAATTTTGTTTTTGTTACTTTTAAAGAAATTTATATCATAAGTATAATTCTTCAAGAATTTTTTTAGTATTTCAAATATTGAAGCATATATAAGGTATATGTATACTTACTTATAAATTTAATACAGTAAAATAATAATTTATATAAATAACTGTTTTAATACCATAATTATTAATGGCATAAATTTTAAATATATTACTTACCTATACCTTATGTATAAGTAGGTACGTATACATAATGTGAATTTCGTCCATTGTGTTGAAATTTTACATTCAAAATATTATACCTATATAAGTATTATAAATAAATAAGTAAAGTAAGTATATAAGAGTTGATTAATGTTGAAATTTTTTCTTTAATTTTGGAAACACCTCTCACATCAATCAACGTATAAGTACTTATATTATTTTCTGACCTAATTAATTATTAAAATTATATTACCTAAGTATATACTCTTAAAATTATATTAAAAATATTGAATAATTAATAACTAAAATTCAATTATAGTAGGGAAATTTAGAAAACATTATGTAAGTAAGTGTATACTTTATACCATAGATAATAATATATAAGTAATATATCTATGCTTTATACTGATACACATACTTATTGTTTTCAATCCAATTAAAAAAAAATCCTAGTAACAAAATATTTTGATTGAAAACCTTTATATACTTAAATAAGTATTACCGAATCCAAAAAATACTTAAGTAAGTACTTATATACAATCACTTAAGTAATTATCTAATTTTGGTAAATATTATTTACTAATCTTATCAATAAAATTTTTTAATAAACATCAACAGTTTTACGTTGTCTACGCATATGTGATTATTGTACTGTACAGTACCATAATATTAAAAAATGTCAAAATACCAGAAAATTAATGGAAAAAATTATAATTAATTTGATATTAATCGACTGGAAATGTAATGGCAATTGTAAATGACATGAACAATAATGGAAAATTGCGACAATCCTAATTTGACACAGTATAAAACTTTTTTTTTTTTTTTTTATTGACAAGGTTATTAATTATTTATTGTTTAATGTCTAATGCATAAGTAATGAAAAATTTACTTTAACATTGTTTAATTTAATTTAAGTTATTTACGTTAAACATATTTTTAAAAAAATATAATTACTAAAATAAATTAAATTCAAATTTTCGTGTGATATGGATATGGAAGTAATGTCATCTTCATCGAAAATCTTTGTCCAATCTATTTAATTTTTCATCTAATCCTAAAACCTTTATCACGTCTACCTGGAAAAGAAAAATTTCGACTTAATAGAATTACAATAAGTACCTAATTATATTATAAGTTTTGATAGATTGTAAAGTTTAAGTAATTTATAAATATATAACTAATTATTATATATACCTAATGTTAGTTTCAATTTAAATTATACTTATACTGGTACCAAATTAGCAAACTTAACTAGACAAATTGCGATCAATTGGAAATTATAGATTCTAGACATTTGCCTGTAAGTATTATGAATTTACGGAAATTACTAGTCAAAGCCATGTAATTATTTCTATTATAAATCAACAATTTTGAATATATTAAATTTCTGGTTTTTTAAATACCGGGAAAAATACTTAAATATATATTTTATTGGTGATAATTATATTAAAAGTAATTTAATATAAATTTAGACATAAATAAATCAGAAATTTTTAGAACAATTACTATTTTTTTTTAAATATAAAATAGGGAACTACTTAAATAAAATATACAAAAACTGAAGAAAAGTAATGTAAGTAAGTAAGTATAGCATTAAAATTATTAATATTCCATCAACAGTTATGTATATACCATATACCAACTTCCTTATAATTTATGCATTTATGTTTTATACCCATGTCTTTGTACCCAAACCAAAAATTTATATTTATAAAAAAATATAATAACAAAACTCCAGAAGGTAAATAATAATAAAATAATCATTGCAACGTATGACCGATTCACATAATTTGCGGCAACACGGTCATTGACACAATAACTCGAGTCAAGCTTTGCCTCATCGCTTTTGTCGTCTTAATATTTTGTATGTCTTTTCATTCATAAAAATAATAATAAAGAGAGAATAAATAATTAGGTCTTACGTTTTTCTTTATCTACTACGTAAAAACGTAACGATACTTTAACTAACAGAAAAAAAATTCTATGTTTATTTATTCAAATTTTTAATTAAAAAGTTGTGTCCTCTTTTTTTATAAGACAATTTTTGTTTATTTAATGTTCGTTCATAAATAATGTTGAGAATTATTAGACAGAAAACTAAGGGTTAGCATGAAATTCGGATCATTAATACAATCTAAATCTAATTTAAATAAAATTCTGCAATAAGAAGCTAGACAATCTTTCTCGACTTTCTCAGGTGTTAAGTACATATTTCTTGTATTTTACTTTCTACCGGTCAACGAATCAACGAAGTAGGCAATTATATGCTTCACTATCTTTTTCGCCATGGTGAATATTCGTACTTAGTAAAGTAGAATTTCGTCCCAATATTATATACTTAATTGGTCTTTTTACAGGTCAATGCTGCAAACAAAGCGAGAGACAAAATGTATAAGTAATAGATGAAATATTATAAAATTAAATAGTAAATTGTTCTACATAAGTAAATTAGTTTTCAAATATGCTTATAAAGACAATTTTGATTTATCTAAGATTATATTTGCAAAATCTTCTTCAATTAAGTAATTACTTAGTTAACTCTTTTATTGTGTGTTTAAGGTTTAAGAAGGGATACTTATATTTAAAAAAGATTTGTACTAAGTATATAAGTAGTTATAGATTATCTAAATATATTCTTTAAAAAGTTATTTAGATTGCAATAATAATTATATTACAATCTAAATTGTATACTATGTTCTTCATAAAATTCCCTCAACGTTATTATCTTATAAATATACTTTTGTGTACCAAATATACTTTTGTATACCACAAATATTTAACATTTTCTCAAATTTATACTGGTTTTTCTTAATAGTTATACTTAATTAGATAACGTATTATATATCGTTAGATCATCTTTCTGGTTAAAATTGCATATAAAAACAGATTTATAAAGTAAACTAGTTTATAAGTGGGCGAAGCGAATATACTGGTTTAGAATAATTAGTAAATTGTGCACAAAGTGGGACAGTAATGTCTAATTCGTGGTATAGAACGGTATTCATAGTATTAATACTAAATTATATATGACAACAGCAGAAAGGTTTCAGAAACTTTTAAGTATATTTCAAATTAAATTTATATTTTTCTCATTTTTCTAATCATTTTCGAAATTTTATATGTTTTCTCCTTAGTTATGTTTGTTGTAAAGAAAGTGAATTAAAATGATAATTTTTGTGTTTATTAATTAACACAAAAATTATCATTTTAATTCACTTTCTTTACAACAAACATAACTAAGGAGAAAACATATAAAATTTCGAAATTGCTTTTTTTAACACTTTGGAATAATCTATACTAAGAACCATTTAAACTTATTTGACTTCGTGAACTGATCATATTTCATTTTCCATAAACAATTTTATATTTTACCACAATGAAAATATATAATTTTGTTTAAAAATTGGTAGTTAATATCCTTTTTAATCCTATGAATATGAATGAGTTAAACAAACTGTCTAAGGTCAAGCGAAAATATTAAGTAAATAAAAATTAAATGTAATTAAAATAATCTACTGCCACATGTTTTGTTTATAAACATTGCATTTTTACGTTGTGTGGTGTACGCAATTTTATATCCCTGCACGAACATTTGTTTAGTGTAATATTAAATGTACATCAAAAATGCAAAAAGTATACATACATACTTAACTTACCATTCATTATCATTATAACTGAATCATACTGAAACATCCCCAAATAAAACTTCCGAGTATTGTTTTTTTTCGTTCATTTTATTTTGGGATTATTCTTTTATTTTCAAATTATTTTTGGCTATTTTAATTTCCACTTTGTCTTGTTGTTCACTTATAAGCTTATAACATATCAGAAAAGGTTCTAATTAATTTAATTTTTTCGTTATATTTTTCCATTTTACTTTAGGAGGCTTCAGTCCATTATAAATAAGTTGAATCAAATGTTTCCAGAATGTATACTTTAGTTTAGTTTAGTTAAGGTACTCTATTTATAGTCAGTCAATATTTTCTTTGTTATTTGGATAAAAGTGCAGAATTATAATAAATATACTTAGTAACACTAATCTGTTAATATTTTAAGGGACTTTTAATGAAATTTGTCAACAATCCCCCTAAAATGTATACAAATAAGAAAATAATTTTCCGATAAAATTAACTTAACTTTGATATAAAAATGGTTTGGGGAAATTTTCTAGATGATTTGATTCATAACAAAGTAAGTATATAGTGTGCTGAATGATGAAATGCTGAGAAAATACAAATTTGTGTTGATGGCACAAAAATAATATAAAAAAAGAAGAGTTTTGATGTATAACTGGGGGAAGTCTGTTTAATCACTGATAAAAGGAATTATTTTTGTTCAAATAAACGCAATAACACTTTTTTTTTATTTATACTTATAAAGTTTTTTATTTTCCGTTTTCTTTGCTGGGCTTTTAGAGAAAAACTGATCCAACAAAAGAAAAAGATGAAAAAGATTAAAATAACAATGTGAAGAATTTATTTACATTTAAATTTACTTATTTTCTTAAAAGATTGAAAGCAATTTTCATACCAGACATTCTGGAATCTATTTTAAAAATTTATTTAAATTAGTTTATGTTATTTTCAAAAATTGTTAAAATTTTGATGAGAAATCAAAATTGTATATATATATATATATATACGAGTATAATGTAAATTTAAATATACAAATTTTTATAATTAAGTATTTGTTTATAAAATTTGTTGGAAAATTCCTTGAAGTTTTTGTTTTGGTTTTGTTTTTGAAAAATTGTCAATAACCGACAAAAGGAAACGGAAATGGAAATTTATTTAAATATGGAAAATTAAAACTATACGGTATATAAAACAATGTATTTTCGGGTGATGTTATAATGTGACTTTATGAATTTCAATGAAACATGGTATTAATTGCGGAAAGATCAAAACAATGAATTAAGTTATTCAATTGGGCCCTTTAAAAATTAGGTAAATTACAAAAATTTTGAAACAATAATTTTGAAATTATAAAAATGTTGGTAAATGTTGCGGTTCTATAGAGTAAATTGTTCTTTTAACAATTAAGGTTTAGTTATCTATTTAAATTTCAAAATTTATTACTCAACATTTAACCAAAGAATTTCTAAATTTATTAGAAAATTAATTGAATAATTTGCAATGGACTAAACTTTTGCTCATATTAGCTATAAAATAAATATAAATTTCCTCAACTTTTTTTACCTAATTAAAATATAATTTGATATCTTTAAGTATATATACTTTTTTTAAATTATAATATTTATAGTATATTTTTTTACAATGATAATAATAATAATATTTATTTTATTTACTCATATTTCCAGGTTAGGCGATCATTAAAAATACGCGGTCGTCGTAAAGAAAAAGAGAAATTACCAAGTGGTATTACAGCTGATTATAGTGAATTTTTTGCACATCTGGATATTGATCGATCATCATCAGCAGCTATAAATACAACAACAGATGGTAGTAGTTTAAGTAGTGGTGGTATTGAATTAGATCGTGGTAATAATGAAGAAATTGTACAAGCAACAATATTAGATCGTAATAATATAAATATTATTGGTGGTAATAATATTATTAATAATACTGGTGGATTAAATATGATGTTAAATAGCACAATAAATAATAGTAGTGGTTTTTCATCACATCAAAATTTATCAACATTAAATAATATTTATAGTGGTATACCACAATCAGATAGTTTAGAAATTTCATTACATTCCGCTAATAATACAAAGGTAAGTTTAAAATTTTTATTCTTAAATTACACAAAAAAAAAAAAAAATTTTAAGGTCTCTTATATTTTGCAAAATAAAACAAATATAATATAATTTAGCAGCTGGTTTATAATATAGTAATTTTTATATTTATTAGAAAAATTAATTTATTAACAATAACAAAAAAAATTATCTGTAAAGGTAAAAACTTCTGGGGTGGCGTTAATAAAATTTATTTGCAATTTATTTTGTCTAACAAAAGAAGAAAATTTTGAAGGGTCAGTAGTTGAAGTTGAATTGCTCGTTAAAGAAAATTTTTCTATATTTACGAAATTTGTATACAGAATTTTTGGTATTTTATTTAGTAAAGGGTCTAAATTCTCTGAGGCAATTGGGAGAATTTAAATTATGTTTCCCTAGAGAATTGAAAAATAAAAATAAATTTTCTTTAAATTTCCTTTCGAATTTTATTTTAGTATATTTATTCTAAATTTATTAAAAATTCCGTGGTTTATATATAAATTAAATCTTTTTCAACCATATTGTAAATTTTGAATGTTTTAAATTAATTTCTTAAGCCAAAGATAACACGCAAATAAATAATTATCAATTTATATATTTGTTTTTTTATTCAGCTCAATTCGGAAACTAAAAATTTAACTTATAAATGTGTAATTTTTCTTATATCGTGACGTGTCTAGACTTTTTATCATTATAATTTTCTAACAAAAATATAAATTTAGGCAAACTTCAAATCATTTTCCTCCTTTTAAATAAAATATATCACATATACTTACTTATGTTTAGCAAATAAAAATGTGCTCGCAATTCAATTTAATATAATATATATTTATCTAAATTTTTATTTTTATGTATATGCAACTTACTAAATAATATTTTTGATTAACCAAATTCAAATGCCCGAATTAAATAGATAGTCGTCTTTAGAGCTTGTTGGCCTCTATGAATGAATATTTCGAAATTAATATTATAATGTTTTTTTTTGTTGGTTTTTATCATTTTTAACTGTCAGTCAAAATATTTTTTTTTTTGTATTTTAGCGTAGGTGATTTAATCTAATATGGTTTACGTTTGAACACCATTCATACCAAAGAACAGATGGGGATTATATGGGGAATAATAATGTTGATATGATGGTTGAAATTTTTACTGTCTATTAGAGGGTTTTATTTATTCAATTTATTTTTTTTTGCCACGAAATAAAAGGCAATTTTATTGTTTCTATAAACAGACCATGAAATTTTATTTACCCTAAATTAATATGCGTTTCTTTTTAAATATTTTTTTGTAAAATATATAAATATTATTTATATGAAAATAAGATGAGAATAATTATTAAGGAGTTTGTTCAAATTGTATAATTAAAACTAAAATATTTTAATTATTCCCGTGCATAGTTCTGTCTGTTTTTTTTTTTGTCTTATACCAACATTTTGATCAGACAAACGATTTAATTTTTATAGCAAATTTTTAAACATTTTATAAATTTCAATTACATATAATATTTATAAAACAAATTACAAAAATGCCTATATTAAAGCGATATGTTATTGAAAAGAAAAATGTTGTGTATGATATCATAAACAGTAAAAAGAGAGAATTTCCGGTCAATATTATCATTTCATTAGATATGTTCAATATTGTGAAAAGGAAATTAGTGTAGAAATTAATTTTACTGATGTCTCCTCCATAATTTTTTATATAGTAAATTTTTTTTTATTCAGTAAAATGAGAAGAAAGATAAATTTATGTGGTATTTTTAATTATCGGAAGATTGATTAGAAATTAAAATGCATTTTTTTTTCTCATTAATTTCCAATTTAGCTAATTAAATTTCTGGTATATTTTATATACAATCTTATATTAAGAAAAAAGTAGATTTCCTTGAAAATGATTGTTAAGTTGAATTTAAATTGATATTAGAAAGTCTTATTTTTTTATTAGGGTTAATTGGGTTGTTGGGTAACATATTTTTGTTTTTGAAATTGAACTTGTAGCTTCTCTTTTTTTGGAATTTAAATTCTTCTATATTGCTACAAAATAATTAAATTTAACTATAAAAGAAGAAATTTTAGTTATAAATAAATATTTTGTGAATAAACAAATTTAAATTTAACATACAGTATATTTGTTATAGATTTTTTACCATATTCGACTTTTAAACCATATTTACATATATATTAGAAAATCTTTCAATTACAATATAATTTTTATGTTTTATATTTATAGTCTTAATATTTGTACAAATTTGCTTTGCGTCATTACAGGTTTTCAATTCTATAAATAGAATATTTACGTTTTTATGATAAATTATACAAATATTTCTACGATAAAATATAAATACAATATTATACTTAATTGAAAATAATGAATCTAATAAAAAAAATTTGATAAGATAAGGAAAATTAATTTCATATATTTCACCTTATTTAATTCTATTTTAGACCACAAATTATGTACCTCCAGTACCACCAAAGCCACCAAAACGTGGTATCCTAAAAGGATCACGAAATAGTATAACAAGCATAACAGAAGATCAACTACCACAACCACAAATAATAACATCACCAGATTCAAGAGTTGTCCTAATGCGTAACACACTACAAAATGAATTATTATTTGAATCTGGTGGCTTAAATGCTGGCGGTGGTGAATCTTTTAATTCAGTTGAAAGTTTACGTAGTGATGTACAAATAGATGGATATTTATATACTAGTAATGGAAATGGTATTGAACGTATTGTACACCGGCATGGTATAAATTCATATAATAATCTTCATGTTATGACATCACCATCACCGAGTGCTGAAAGTTTAACAGATACAACGAATTCATCATTTGCAACACCACCATTTTCATTAAGTCCAATTGGTGAATCACAGGGTATTTATCGATGGGGTCGTGTACATACATTTGATGATATTGATTTACCATTACCACCAATAGAATTAGTTAAATTACCACCACCACGTGAATTTGTAATAAAAAGACAAAAATCACCAAGAAATGATTTTGGTTTTAGTTTACGTAAAGCAATTTGTTTAGATCGTTCAGAATCATTATTAACACCAACTTTTAAACCGGTTATATTTGCTGAACCGGGTGCAGGTGGTGGTTCTACTGGATTATTACCAGGTGATCGTTTAATTAAAGTAAATGGAATACAAGTTGGTGAATTGCCAAGAGAGACTATAATTGAAATGATTAGGAATAGTGGTGATAGTGTTAAAGTGGAGGTAAATTTATTTTCATATTTCTTTTTTTGAATAAGTTGTGGTAATTTTTGTTTTTTATATTCTTCATTTTAGGTTCAACCAGTTTCAGAATTGGTGGAATTAAGTCGTCGATGTATGGTACAGGATACAAAAACACCTTCTGATGAAGTTGATCATAAAGCATTTAATTGTAATACATTGAAAAGAAGTGCAAGCAAACGATTTAAACATGAGGTAAGTGATTATTATTATTAAATTACATAATATATTATTTTCTCTACAACCACTTTAAACTTTAAACTGTATAACAGTTTTCTTATTAAATAAACTGTGTATTCATATTTTGTTCGTGCATTTTTTTCTCATATACAAGAAAGCTCAGTTTTTGTATTCAAATTTGAAATAGAATTGGTTTATGACTCGGATAAAAATTGTTGTTCAACATTTTTCGTTGCATACGAAATTTTTTTTTTTTTTTTTGATAATCCTAAAAATATGCAAATTATATATTTTTATATGATATCGTTGTCGGAATGGGAAATATTTTTTAAATTAAATTTTGTGTAATATAAAAAATAATTTCAGTATACAATAAATCAATTTTTCATAGTTTTCGCAATATTTTCTAATATTTTTATTAAATGACCAAATATAAATTTTTATCGCCCAACTCTAATAAACGGAAATAATAAATTATTTTAGAGCTAATATTTATATATATTTTTGGTAATTTATTTAGGGTATCCGTTTCAATATAATTATCATATTAAAAATAACTTTGACATTGAAATTAATTATACATATATGTATACCTATTTTCTTAAAAATTAATTTGTGAATTTTCTCTAAATTAAATATATACTAATACTAAATAATTTTATTATTATTTCGAAATGAAAATAACTTTTCTATAGAGAGAAAGTGTAATAAAAATCGTTTTGATAAAAAAAAATTTATATTCGTCCATTCAAAATCATTAATTAGACAAGAAAAATTTATATTACCAAGAATTATAATAATATATTTTTTATTCAAAACCCACACCTGCATTTTTTGTTAAATCAATAATGATTAGATATTGTAATAATCAATGAATTATTATTTTTATATTAAAAGTTTATCCAACATAATTATTTTAAATTACAAAGTATAAATCAAAATGATGTCATCAAAGATTTTTAATACAACACATCACATTCATTCATTTTCCATCAATCTCTTTTGAATATTATGAAAATTTTTCAAAATATAATATTTTATTCTACTTATATTTTATGATTTCTGATTAATTTGTAAATACATATTATATTATACAATCAGAAAAACAAAAAAAAAATTATCTTAAACTAAAGACAACATATTTCTTATTGGATTTATTTACAAAAGACAAAAACCAGAAGAGGAAAAAAAAATGTATACGCAAGTCCATCGATCTGGTTCGCCTACACAATTAAAATATTATTTATAAAGAAATTAGTAAAATAGTCTACTGATATATTAAGGCATAACTTTATGCTGTTGACTGCACTCGAATTGACTGCAGTATCATAATAATATAGTTCACCCACGTGGTCAAATCAGTGAAATATACTATATTGTATATACATATAGTAACTATATTCACCGAATCAAATAAATATTGTTGTTTTTCTTATTTTCAAAATAGGTGGAATATAATAATAAAACTGTTTAAAGATATATGGGCAATTTGAATGCTTACTGACAATGATAATAATTAAATTAATAATTTTAGTTTCCGATATACTTTTACTGAATGGTAGAAAATATAAATTTTCCATTTAGCAATTATTATTTAAATTGAATAATTTTATTGTTGCATAGGTCAAACACTAAACTATTTAACCTTGGACTACATAATTTTTTGTAGTTAGAACCTTAATTAGACACCACTAAAATATCAATTACTCTAGTGTCTAGTTTTTTAATAAATAATCTGAGAGGTTCTGCTTTGGCTTGTGGAGTGGGTCGTTTGTCTTGGATATTTAATTCTTGAATTATATTTATCGTATAAACTCTATACTGTAGTGTTTCTTTTTTGACAGTTGACACCAATAAAAATATAATTTAATAATTCGACTGATTTGGATGCATTGATGGTAGTGCATTAATATAAAAGAATTACATATAAATTTATATGTTATTTTTTTGAGTAGCAAAAATAAAAGAATGTTGTGTTCAATGCCCTCGATAAGTGGTAAAGATGAAAATATTTTTTTTTTTGAAAATTACAGAAATTATAAAAATTTTTTTAATTTAAAATAAATTTAAAGTTAAAATAAATTATAGAATGGATAAATGTTTGTCGATTAACAGAAATTTATAAATTTACATTTTTAATATCTCTTTCGCGAATTCATTAAAATATTTTACAATTAAAAATCATTTTAATAAGGATATTAAAATTATAGTAAATAAATCGTAGCCATATATCGGATTTTTTCCCTCTTTTTCAATTATCGGAACACTATTAGATAATAACTTGCTGTTGAATTAGTGGTGAACCTGTTAAGTGGGTAATTTTTTATTTGTTTGATGAATGTGTTAAATATAGAAACTAAAATAATTAATTATTCCATATTGTAAACAAGTTAAATTCCACAAATTTTATATTTTGAGACTTAAAAAATTTAACTTATTTATTAAGAAACACGTGCGAATATTTTATTTATTTATGAAATGTACAAGTTTTTTTTTCTGCCTTACATAATAATTATATTATGCTAAGAATTATAATTGCATAAAATATATTGGAAATATATAATGTTATATATTTGATTTATGTTGCAGCTAATATGCAATTTCGATAATATTTTTATATTGTGTTGAATTGTAGGTGTAGAATTTTGTACAAAATATTATTACAATTGTTATTCTAATTTTGAAAAGTTGTGGGCAAAATATAATTTTTTGTTTAGAATATTTTTACAATTCTATTATTGTTGAAAATGAATTATATATTTTGTATTATAGGGTGTTTTTGTTACTATCTATACAAAGAATTATTATTATTAGATTTCAGTAAATATAAATATTTCATTAGTTACCCTAAAGCAAAAAGTTTGCTCTAATTAAGTTAATAATAGTAATTTTTTCTAGAAAATTAAACTCTACTAATGCCTTTTGGCTAATATAATGACCACCCAGTTCCAAAAAAAATAACACTATAGAGACAATATTATAAATAAATTATATAAAATTTATTGCAGTTAAAAAAATATATTCGCACCTAAATATATTTTATATTTGACATCAATCAATTTGTTTTTTCTTTTAAATTTATTTTAAGTTTTATTTTTAATTTAAAGAAAATTTATTCGGGCAAATTTTTTTTCTTATTGAAAAAGTAAACCAACCCCACTAGGCAGGCTTGCCAGAATAAATCACAATATTAAATTTAAAAAAAAAATTTCAACCGAATATTAAAAATATGTGTATACAAAATTATTATGTGTGGAATTTTTAACATAAATTATGCAATTCAAAATAAAATATTCAATTTTGTTTGAAAAATTGTAATATGAAAATATTTCTTATGCAAATATAATAATGTTTATAATTTTCTTTTAAAATGATAATTTCTGTCAAACAATATCTATATTCAATTAGAAGAAATATTTATATTTTGTAAACAATTAAAAATATATAGGAAAATATTAATAATTGTATTGTAGGAAAAAAAAAATTGCGTTTATTATTAATGGGCTAAAAAATTTACCATAATTTACATTAATAGACTAAATATTTACAATAATTTCAAATTGTCTACAAATACATTATATTAATTTTACTTTATGAAATATGATCTAAAAAATATTTAATTTAAAAAATTTCAATAGAAAATAATATTTCTAAAAGACAACATTGTTGTTTATAGATCAAATGTTAATTATGTAAAATATTTATGATGGAAAATTAGAGTAAATAGTATTTCTTTACATAATTTTTTAAGTGATGTCTATTTTT
Organism: Empis stercorea; assembly: GCA_949752835.1. Lineage (NCBI taxonomy): Eukaryota > Metazoa > Arthropoda > Insecta > Diptera > Empididae > Empis > Empis stercorea. The sequence goes on from OX457086.1 coordinate 14,834,511, forward strand.
TTTAGTTCATTGCAGTCTGTGTGCATATTTTTGTATATTTTTTGTAAAAATTTCTCAATTTTCTATTTACCTATTTATTTCGGTGAGTCAAAAATAAAAATAAAATCAATCAATCAAAATGTATTTTTTTTTCACTATTCTTCATGTTCTGGACTTTTAAATATGTTTCTTTCCAATTTATACATTGCAACCGCAGTTGTAGAATTTTCTATATAAAAATATTTTTATTTATGGAAATTTTTTGAAATATGAACTCATTTAAAATTTAGTCAAGATCTTAAATTTCCAAAAAAAAAATCTACATATATTTTTTTATTATTTTTACGATAATACTTCTGTTCCGAGAGGATATTTGAATTATTAAATTGTTTGTGGACTTAAAATTTACCAATACACGACACTCATTCATCCCATTAATTGACTTTGCAATGTTGCAAATGTTTTTGGTATTTATTTTTACTATACAATGTTTGTTTATTATTTTAATAGAAATATTTCTTTTTAGTTTCTAATATTTTGTTTATTTTTCATATTTTATGTTTGACTAAAATCTTTTGAAATCCTTTTGTAACATTTGTATATAATTTCAGTTAGTTTTGGCAAGAAATGTAATTAAGTGCAAATAAATATCAAATATGTACATATATTAAGCTGAGAAATTTTAATATTTATTTATTTATAATATTATTAAGTCTTTAAATTTGGTATAAATTTTTGCTGATCCACAAGAATTTATTTAAGAGTTTTTGGTTTTTATGTTATAACCAAATTTTTTTTTCCCATGTATTTGACATCATGATTCTATATTATAAGCATTAGTTTCTGAATTGTTAATAGATTGATCATTTTTTTCAAATTATTCATTTCATAACATAAAATATTAACAAAAAAAGTCCATTTATTAACATAAAATGGACGATTATTAACTGAAACTTATGACCAACATATTTCTCTTCTAATTTCTTTCATCCTACATAAAATTTAGTCCAATTATATATTATTTTTTTCTTGTGTTATTATATGTATGTCAGTTCAGTTTTTAAGCTTCAAATATATGACAGAGATTAAAAATTTATATAAATTATTTATTTTTTTCGCTGAAATTTGCATTTTTATTAAACTAGTCAATTGCGTTTTTCAGAAACTAACAAAATAATAAATATTCTCCCGTATCGAATTTCAAATAAACTAATTTTATTTCAAAAAAGAAAAATTATATATTATTTAGTTAAACGTTTCAGTGATTGCACTTTCGATTAGTAAAGTTGAATGCAAAAAAAAAAACGTTATTAAAAGTTCAATAAAAATATTGAAATTCAGTCAAGATACATATACCTTTTTCTCTGAATTGGAAAACTTGTATGGTTTTTCACGTTTCATATTTTATTTGGAAAAATTAAATTGTGTTTTTGAATTTTTATAAAATTATATTTTTTTTTAATATACAAAATAATTATTAATGTTGAAAAAGAAATAATAATTAGAAATGACTGTAAAGGTTTTAAAATTATAATGTAATTAACACAACAAACTGTTCGGAAATATTTATTTACAGGCTGTTATGCTCTTCTAAACGGCATAGGACCATATAACAGCCTGTAATTATTCCAATTGATGTTGTGTGAATTATCTATTTTTTATTTAAATGTCTGTTATTTTCTTTATAACAGATGCCTAAGATGGAATTTCTAACTGAGATGTCAGACTATAAACCTAAGCAAATTGAAAAAGCACTTAGTTTATGTTAAATTTTAATCATTGAATGTAATTTTCGACCATCAGTCATTCTTCGAAAATAATAATAAATATTCAGTATTTAAAATTTATGTATTAAATTTTCTTATCTTTAAGCTAAATTAATAAAATTATTTTTACTTTTTATCGTTTTTATATAATAATAATAATTGTCAATTTTAACTTTTCCCATTAAAATGTGAGTAAAGCTTATAAACATCTAACAGTTTTATGTCGTGCTTCAAGAAATTATTAATAAATAATAGACAATAATATACCTATATCCTATATTGCCACTGGCAATTTTGGAAATTGTTTACGATAAAAATAATATTTAAAACAATTAGCTTACAATTTACAATAGATTAAATAAATATATATGTAGATATTATAGTTTATTATAATTTGACATTATCAAAAAGAGTGATAAAATATATCATGAAATATTTCCCGCCATTTATTTATAATATTAGATTTCATTATATATGGTAATAAAATTTAAATTTCAAAATATATTTTATGGCTTTATTTGAATGTTAATTTTTTTATTTAATATTTTCTAATTACCTAACTAACAATTATCATACTTCAATTATATACTTACTTCTATGTTTTTACAAAAGTAACCCTGTGTAGATTACATAACAATTCTACATTTTTCTTTTGAAAAAATTCTAAACAAACTTTTTAACGTCTTGTTTTGTTTAACAAAACAAAAAATATTCTCATTTTCATAACAAACATAGAAGCAAATTTATATTTTTTCAAAACTATAAAATAAAATTGAATATTTTTTGGTGGTGTTACATTGTCTCCCGCATATCAAATATTTCATGCTACAAAAACAAAAAATATAATCTCCAATGCAATTTATATAATTTATCAAAGGAAGGTAATTAGGGGGGGACGCGACGCCGGTTTTTGTTTGTTATTGTTTTTGAGCGCCCATAGGTCTCTTTTTCAATATTATTTTTTAGCTGGGTTTCTGTTATATTTTTTTTTTTTATTTTTTTTCTTCTTATATTTGTGCGGCATGTCAACCCAGAGCAACAACTGCAGCTACTCCAGCCCCAGCTGTGTGTAAATGCTTGTTTTATTGCCTTCATCAGTATCAGTGTAACTTTGACGGTGATCGTATCGTAATCTCATAAAGAACACAAAAAAAAATATTTTTAAATTCAAAAATTAAGCGTGCGATCCGTTTACAAATTTATTTTTTTTAGCTAAAATAATTTATAGCATAATTTTTTATTTGCTTATAAATTATGTGCAAAAAAAAAATTTAAAGTGTTAATTTATTTTATAATAATGTAATTACACCTTTTGAGAGAGAATTACATATTAGAGTATAATATATCTAAATGTAAAAAAGGTGTGTGTGCTTGCAAATTATTTTTTTTTTTTGTGAAATATGAGAAAGAATTTTTGTAATTTTTTTTTAGAAGAAGATAACTCAAAAAATTTAATATTTTTTATAAAAAAATGTGTCAAGAATAAATAATTTTTATTTAGTTTAAAAAATAATTGTTCAAAAATCATTAAAATTGATTTTTTTTCTTTTGGTTAATTTTTATGTGGGGAGAATTTTTTATGATTTTATAAATAAATAAATATAAATTGATATTTAAATAAAGGGCTTCCGCCTCAAATAGGAAACATTAAAATTATATGGGAAAAATGCATATTTTTGTATTTTAGAATATCATAAGAAATTATATTTTTAGTTGATGATAATAATAAATATTATGATTTTTATTTTATGGTTTTAAAGATTTTACAAAATTGTTTTTGAATATTTAAATTTTTGAAAAAATTATTTATTTAAAAAATGACTTGCAAATAGCATAAATTTGAATTTGTTCATTTAAAAAGTCAATAATATGAAATTTAAAATAGAATGAAAACGAATTTAAATTTTATACATATTTAGGTTTATGTTAAAATAACGAAATTTTTGGACTTTAATTTGAATAATTTAATTTAAATTTAATTTAATGTCCCAAAAAATTGTTAAGTAATCTTTATTTATATACTTTTACTGAAATAATTTTCTTTATATAAAGCTATAAATTATATTTTAATTAATTTTACTATATACCTTTACTATATAATAAAAATTAATTTTATTATTCTTATATTTCATCTAAAATTAAAAATTAATTGTTGACTAACACACAAAATAGAAATTGTTGATATATAAATTATTGAAAATTTTTAACCACAATCATAAAAAAAGTTTAGTTAAAAAATTAATATTACATATATAAAAAAGTAAATATTTACTATTCACAGATAATAAAATATAGAAAATTTAGTCTGAAAGGTTTTTTTTATATATTTTAAATTTCGCTTCGTTTGATGTCCAATTTACTAAAGTAACAAAAATTGAGATAAAAATTCAAACAAATTTTTTTATTTTACAATGTTTTTTGATAAATCAAAAATTAAGTTAAATCGACATTTATTTTCTTATTTAAAGTTAAAGTGACTCTTCTGAATTTTAATGAATTTAATAGCAGAAAATTTAAATTTGCTAAAATATTAAATTTTATCATTAACAAAAAGTTAATTGATTTTTAATAGCAAAAAAATTTTTTTACTAATGATTTTTTTTTTATTTTTAAATTATTATTCAAGAAATTCCAGGAAATTAAAAGCTTTTATCGTAAATTTTTTGAATCTAATTTAATAAATAATTTTAATTTTTTAATGTTTTATTTTAATTAGAAATTTGTAAAGCAAGTTTTTGTCCAATAAAATATGTTATTTAAGAGTTGGGATGATTTCGGTTTTTGAATAAGATTAAGAGATAATTAAAAGCTCTAATTGTGCATAATAATTATCATCAAAGGATATACAAAAGATTTTCCAGTTTACTTTAAAAATTTCAAATCATTTAACTTATTTATTTAAAATATAATTTTGTCGAACTTTGAAAAAATCTACTACATAACGCCTAGGGATATGCAATTCCCCATAAGATCATTTCATTTAGGCAAAAATTAGAAGGAAAACTCAATTTTCAGAATTTTCCTTTTAATATTTTTGTTAATTTGATTCTTTGGTTACCAAATATATTTGTAATCATAAAAAATATTACTTAAAATTGAATAGATCATAATGATGACACAATCTTATTAAATCTGTTGTAATCTTATTTTGGTAATTTTCATTAAAACATAATTTAAAATGTACTTATTTGTAAAATTACAAAATTTATTCAAAATTTTTGTCAATCTTATTTCACAAATTATTTGAAATAATTCACACCAATTCACAATTAAATAACAATATACTATAAAATTATAATTAGACCAATTATAATTTTTCTAAGATTTTGTTGACCATGCCAATTCATACTTCGTTAATTATATTTTGTTTTCAATGCAAATTATATATAAATAAAATTATTATTATTCTATAAAACATCTTCATTTCAAAAAGATATCAAATAAAATGTCAGCACTTAAAACACAAATTGTTGCTTCTTATTACACGGAAACTTAAAATTTTCAACAAGGTAAAATAAAATCTTCTAGTAAATAAAATAAATTGTCAAATGTTTTGTCTCGGTACATGGATTTTATCATCTCTCTAAAAAAAAAAATTTATAACTCAGATTTTATTTAATATTTTATACTCTGTATCTGATATTAATTTCATTAAGATATAATTATGACGCCTTTTTTATGTATAAAATTTCAATAATATGTTTTTTTTTTGTTGCATGATACAAAAATTATTATATTTTTCATCTAAAAAAAAAAAAATAGAGACTAGAAATTTGTTATTTGACGTATTTTTTTTTATTATTATTTATTTATTTATTATAAATGTGGGATTTTGAAACCATGAATTTATCACTTATTCTATCAAGAAATAAAAAATTTTTGTCGCACGTACCAATTCCCAACACAAACATTATAACTAGCCAAAAAAAAATAAAACATGTTACGCTTATTGCGCAGAGGTGTTAATAAATAAAATGCACTAAGGTGGCTTTAAGAAAATATGATTTCTTATTTACAATCATTAAAAAAATATATATTTATATTAATTTTTTTTTTTTATATTAAAACCATAAAATTGGCGGCTTATATATTTATTAACCTTGGCTAATATAAAATTATTTTATATTATAAACTCCTAAACATTTCAATATTAGCACTTAAATATATTGGTCTTTTTTTATTATCCGCAGTGTTGAATAACATTTTTTTTTTTCAAATATAGCAAATGTTTTACTGAAACTACACGATTATATCTGGATTAAAAAATTTCAATGGTACGCGAAAATATCGATTGTAAAACCCTGAATATAATGAGATTATATATTAAGAAATTTGTATTTTTTTTTTATTGTTATTAATATTTAATGTTAATTTCGTGGACAAGATCGACAAAAATTTGTTGTTTTTTTTTTGTATAAATGAAAGCATGAAAATTAAGTCAATGGATTGGATACATGATAAATTTTTTTTATAGTTTTTTTTTTAAAGATAATGTGTAAAGTGGGCTAATCAATATTTATCAAAAATAAATCAATGATAAATAATGTTGTAAGGATTTGTATAAAAAAAAAAGATTTTACATATTGCTAAGATATTTTTAGATTTAATTTCGAAATGGCGTTCCGGTTATATTAGTTTTAGCGATGGCTAACTATTACTTAATTGAATTAATACCGGAAATTTTACATTAAAAATATTAATTGTTTAATTTGACCTCGTAATTTGTTTATTTATACATTTTATGAAGACAAGTCCTTTTACCCATTATACACGGACAATAAATTTAATTTAAGGAAGTGACTTTTCACTTTTACTTAGAGATCATATTAGATCATATATATAACAATATCGAATTAATTTATTGCTTAATTCAAATTACTTAATTTCAATTTTACTTTCGAGTACTAACGAATAGATTTCTTGCTCTCTTCTAATTTAAATAATTTAATTTATCGTTTTCAGTTCAGAATATTTTAATATTCTTAATATTTTATAATAATTTAATTATAAAATTTCATACTATTAAAACACTACATAAACATATATATTAATTAATAAAAAAAAAAATTGCAATATCTATAATATTCTTTTGAAGTAAACGCCACATTTCTCTAGAAATTAAATAAAAAAAAAACTTTTTAAACATGTTTTTTTTTGCAATAAATCAAAATTTAAACTTGTTCTTCACTAGAAAACCTCCTACTTAAAATTTTGCAATTTAATCAATAACAATATTTATATATATATAGAAAAAATATGTTCATTATTGCATTCCAAATAATTTTCATCGACATCTTCGCCAATAAATCAATAAAAAAAATTATATTTCTTTTTTTATTTACATAAATTTTTTTATTTATTATAATTCAATATCAATTTTTCTGGTTTTTTAATCAGATTAAAAATATTTGATTTATAGTCGACAATTTATTTGTTTCTATATACGAAAAAAAAAAATTATGATTAAAATTGTTTGAAACTTTGAGATGACAATATTATTATTTTTGTTGTTGTTTGTCTTCTTTGCAGAGTTTAGAAACATTTTCGTCAATTTCTGATTAAATTTTAGATAATTTAATATTTTTTTTTAATGATTTTAGATTTTTATCGGGTTTTTGTTTTTTAAACAATTATAATTTACAATATAGAAAATAAAGAAATCATTTTGTTTGCTTAATTTAGCCTTGTCCTTGGATAAACTTCAATGTTTTTGAATTTGAAATTTGGTAAAACGTAAACGTAAAATGATTAGTTATTAGTTATTGACGGGTACGCGCGGTAGTCAAACTAATATTTATTATTTATTATTGACTTTATCATTTAAAAAGTATTTTAGTGTAAATAACAATTAATTTATAAATTCTATATAATTCAAAATTTCTGAAGTATGTATATGAATATGATATATGATCTCTCTTCAGCAAAATCGCAAATTTTCAAATACTTTTTTATGCTAATTAAATTATTTCAAATATTTAAATTCTTTGTAAATTAATGAACTTTATGTATCGTAAATAAATCATAATTATCATATTATCATCACTATAAATAAAAATTTCTCCGAATTCAATATAATTTTTTAGTATAATATTTACATAAAAACGAAACAGTCACAAACCAAATTCAAATAATAATGAAACCATTGAAATAAAAAATATAAAAATTAATGAAAAAATTTATTTGACAAAAATATAAAATATATAAATATTTAATTTTAAAAAAAGTGTTTAAAAAATAAATAGAAAATGTCAATGTTTATTTTACATAATAAATCATTTGAGCAAACGCTTCGTTCACCATTAATACCAGCTTTACCACAAAGATCATCATCGTCATTATCATCTAGTGGTGGTGGTGGTAATAATAATGGTACATTAATAACATCAAATTTAAAACCAGAAATTCATCGTGGATGTACAGGAAAGGCACATGCTTGTGGTACAATTAAATCAAAAGTGTTTAATAGTAAAAAATCAATAAACCATAATTATCATAATCAACATAATAGTGGCAATATTAATGGTAGCATAAATTCTATTAATAATAAAATCAATTCAACAACAACAACAACAACAACAACAATTATAAAAAAAACAACAAATAATCATAGAAAGAATAGCGTTAGTTCGGAAACCATAAGTGATAGCGGATCTGAAAATTCTTCATGGAATTCTAATGAGTTAAATAATCATCAACAGCAGCAACAACAAAGACGGAAACAGCATATTAATTATAATGGTAAAGAATCAATTACTTTAAAATTACCAACACCGCCAAGACAACAACGAAATAATAATGAGAATTTCGTTAATTTAAAAATTCATGAAACCAGCGGTCCGACAAATTCGGTTACGGGTAAAGTAAATAATCAAATAGTAGTTGGATCAAATGGTTTTAGACGTACTCGTTTATATAGTGATGGTGATAAAGAAGGTATATTTGAAAATGATAAAATGAAAATACAAAATTTACAACGGAATCGAAGTTTTCGTGTAACTGGTAGTGGTAAAAATCGTCAAATGAATGGTAGTAATGGTAATGTAACATATTCACCAATTCGAAGTAATAGTTGTTCAACTAAACCACCATGGCAGAGTGTATTTGCTAGGGCAAAATTAACATCAAATAGTCCTAGTCCAACTAGAACATCAATTAATGTAGTAGGAAATAATAATAATAATAGCACCAGTGGAATAACAATTAATGGAAATAATTTTACAAATCGTTATCGTAGTTCATTTCGTCGAAAAAATTCAATAGAGTGGAATACTGTTTATGAAAAATCATTTACAATTCGTGGAGATGGCAGTACTTATAAGAATTTTGACAATATTTTAAATAAAGAGGTGAGATTTATAAGCTAATGTAATTATGTATTTTATATTTAAAAAAAAAATATTGTAATTTTTTATGCGTTTTGTTTTATTACTTGCATTTAAAAGAAAAATTAATTACGGGCTTTCTCAATTTGCCAACAACTTGTTTTGTCCTCGATTTTTCTTGTAATTATGATCTAAAGACTAAAGCCCTTATAATGTTAGCATCGCTCTGCTTTGCATCGAAACCAGGATATGTAGGATTAGCTGGAAATGGTTCAGCGCAACAATCCGATTCTTTAGGAATGATTCTTTCTTTAAGTTTAAGTGCTGCAGCAGGTACAAACTGAATTATACTATAGACAAATAGTTATTTAAATACATTATAATATATATGTATAATAAAAATAAATATATGCATACTCAAGACAGTCCTCATCTGATACAAATCTCCACTGATTACAAGATACTGCAACTACCAACGCACAAAACTATAATTAAATACAAAATTTATATATTAATAATTATGTATATGTAAATAGTTTGTAAAAAATTTAAATTAAAGTTACTATAAATAATGTTTTCATGATGATGATAATCGAACAGTTTTTGATTTGGAACTAATAAAACTTTTTAGAAACTCTTCCAAGAAACTTCTAAAGATATTTTTTGTTTTCAAGCCTACTGACGCGTTGCAAATTATTTGAAAATATTTTATTTATTCAAATGTTTTTGCAAAGTAAAATCAAAGTAAACTATGATTGAAAAGTTTTAACAAAATATATCGTAACACTTTAGTATTTTTAATTTTATAATTAAAGGCCTAAACAGAACCAAAGATACTACGGCAAACTACAAATACAAATACAGTCGGAGCGTCAACGAAATCGGAGCGTCAACGACCGGCTACAAAATATTGAATTTTTTCTCCAAATTTTTTTTATTATAGCTGATTCACAATGTAATTTCTTCAACGCAAATCAAAGCAAGCGCAAAGCAAAGCGACGGTATAATAATTTTTCAATTCACAATGTTTCAGTCAATTGTCCATTTGTTCATTTTTTCCACAAAAAAATAATAAAATAAAAAAAAACATATATTAATAGTATTAAATACTACTAGAATTGGTATATTTAATATACAAATCGTCACCTCAGTTCTTAAGTGTTATATGCGTCCTAAAATAAAAATGTTGAGAAATTGAAATTTATGATTTAGCATAAAAGTTTTAATACTTTTTGCAACATTTCAACAATTGTAATTATTTTTTATAAATATTTCATTTCTTTTTTTATATAAAACATAAAAGTGATAACAAAAATATTTATAAATAGTTATAATTTATATTTTTTTTAAAAACTAGTGATCGATGTCTAATTGGATATTAACAGTATATTATATGTAGACCGGTAAATTTTAAATAACTTTTGAACATAACTTTTCAAGAATATCTTGGAAACGATTTGTGATAGAACAAAACGTTTTACGCCAATCGAAAGATCGTAGTCAAATTAGTAAAACTGCATATTTAACTCATTTTGTCAAAAAATGGTCTATTGAACACTTAAGAACTGAGGTGACGAATTAATAATTTTTTAAACTATTTTTAAATTAAATTCCTTCGATCTAGTTTTCCACAAATACTTTTGAGAATGAGAAATATTTTTATTATTATCTGTCAATTACTCGCGTAGATTATCGTAAAAGTTGAAAGTTGGCCAACTTTTGCTTAGTTACGCGTCGGGTCGGCTCTCTCTCTTCATTGTGAACAGAAGTATTGTTTTCATATAGTTCAACTTTTTAACTTTGATTTGCGTTCCGTTGCTTTGCGCAGCGTTTCTCATTGTGAATCGCAGCAGTTAAAAAAAATTAATAAAAAATAATAATTTTTTACCAAAGTCATCCGAAATTATTTTTGACACGACGACAAAATTAGAAATAGATTTTAAACACGACAACGACATTGTGGTTCGATGCCAACGTCGTGATTGTGCGAGCAGCATATGATTTACGTATATTTCTAATTTGACAGGCGTTGTAGTTTGTCGTTGTATCTTTGGTTCTGTTTAGGCCTTAAGAGTTGCTTGCATTCGATTTTTTTTTCGTATGCGATAATTTTGAATAAACCATTTCTCGCATGCGTGTAAGTTTACAAGGGAAACTTTATAACTATGTACAATTGCCGAGTTCAGCAGAGAAAATTAATCGAGCATTGCAAAGAGCCACACTAGATAGAGCAGCAAAAATTATATTGCCGTTCAGTAGAATTTTTCGATAAATATCCCTTAAAACCTCCTCTGCCTCTCTATTCAATATTCCTCTCAAAAAAATTGATTCCTCTCAAAAAAAAATTGCTGCTCTATCTAGCACAAAATTTTTCTGCTCGATAAAACTCGAGCGCTCGAGCTCTAGCGCTCGAAAAATTAACCGTTCAGTAGAAAATTTGCTCGAGCGCTTGATGCGCTCAACTCTGCTGAACGTGGCAATTGATATATACAACAATGTACATAAAGCTATAAAGTGTCCCCAGTAAAGTAAACTTACACGCATGCGAGAAATTTTTTATTACAAAATTAAAGTAAAAAAATCATATGCGAACCAATCTTAATTATAAAATTATTGCATGCGATAAAAATATCGCGGCAAACTATATTATTAAGCTTTAAAAAAAATTCAAATATAATGATATAAATAGCTTTAATTTCATACTTCTACATTTAAAAACTTATATATATCATGTACTGACTGACGCTACAATCTAGCTGTTGTATAGGTAAAAAACTGTCTGGTATTGATAATTAATAAACATGTAGTGGCGTTCGTGAAAAAGTAAAATTCATATTTTTTTGAATTTCAACTTAAATTTGCAATTCATTTAAATGCTACAATTATTTCTATTTACAAAACTTTAATTAATTAAAATTTATTAATATTATTTGCACATTACTTCAATCTTAAGCGATATTTATATTTTTTGTGTGTCGTATATCGTTTATGTACATTTTAGCAATTAACAGAAAAATATATTTACTTACCATCTATATAAAAAATGTCATGTTTTAAGTTATTAGTCCAATAACCTAAACCACAAAAAATAAAATTGTTTTTAGAAGAAGATATGTAAAAGGAAAATTTTATGTTTTTTTTTAAACATAAATTTCCCTACCGGACATAAATTTTTTACTTTGTAAATTGTATAAGGACAAATTTTCAATAGATTGGAATACTGTTTATGAAAAATCATTTACAATTCGTGGAGATGGCAGTACTTATAAGAATTTTGACAATATTTTAAATAAAGAGATTTATAAGCTAATGTAATTATGTATTTTATATTTAAAAAAAATTGTAATTTTTTATGCGTTTTGTTTTATTACTTGCATTTAAAAGAAAAATTAATTACGGGCTTTCTCAATTTGCCAACAATTTGTTTTGCCATCGATTAATTTCTTGTAATTATCATCTAAAGCCTTTATAATGTCAGCATCGCTCTGCTTTGCATCGAAACCAGGATATGTAGGATTAGCTGGAAATGGTTCAGTGCAACAAACCGATTTTTTAGAAATGATTCTTTCTTTAAGGTTTTTAAGTTCTGGAGCAGGTACAAACTGAATTATTCTATAGACAAATAATTATTTAAATATATTATAATAAGTATATGTACATATATGTATAATAAAAATAAATAAATTCATACTCAAGACAGCCCTTATCTGATACAAATCTCCACTGATTACAAGATACTGCAACTACCAACGCACAAAACTATAATTAAATACAAAATTTATATATTAATAATTATGTATATGTATATAGTTTGTAAAAAATTTAAATTAAAGTTACTATAAATAATGTTTTCATGATGATGATAATCGAACAGTTTTTGATTTGGAACTAATAAAACTTTTTAGAAACTCTTCCAAGAAACTTCTAAATATATTTTTTTTTTTCAAGTCTTCTGACGCGTTGAAAATTATTTGACTATATTTTATTTATTCAATTGTTTTTGCATAAATATAACATAACTACAATAGAAAAATATTTCACAGATAAGATATTTATTAAATTTTATTAAAAGCCACCTCCTTCCTTTTTTATGTAAAGTAAAGTATGATTGAAAATTTTTAACAAAATATACCGTTAACACTTTCTTATTTTTATCGCATGCAATAATTTTATAATTAAGATTTGGTCGCATGCGATTTTTTTCGTATGCGATAATTTTGTAATAAAAAATTTCTCGCATGCGTGTAAATTTACAGGGGAAACTTTATAACTATATGTACATTGATATATACAACAATGTACATAAAGTACATAAGATGTACATAAAAAATATAAGCTTTAAACGATTTTCAAATATGAATGATATAGTATAGAAGAGCCTTAGTTTCATACTTCTACCAAAAATAATGTCAAAATTTTAACTTTGTCAAAATCTTAAAAAATATTGGTCGCAGAATACCCTTATCGTTGACTTTTTGGTAGATAATTAAATTACCTTACCAAATGTGAAAAAAAAAATATGTGTTCGCATTAAATCCGAAAATATTTCCTTCTGAAATTGAAATAAATAATCAAAATATATTTCTATTGTGTCTGTTTGGATGTGTAGAGTAGATCACTCATGGTCATGGGTGATTTGTTTTGAGCTTGACGATATTTCTCACTCATTGAAATTTGGGAAAAGGGTTTTTGTCTCTGATTATAATGGTATCTAGCTTTGCTAATACGTCACGATGGGATGTTACATTTCGTAAAGAATAAAATAAAATTTTACTCTACATCAAATGTCTGAAGTGGTTGATCTAGGTATACATAATTTTTGCTTCTACATTTAAAAACTTATATATATCATGTACTGACTGACGCTACAATCTAGCTGTTGTATAGGTAAAAAACTGGCTGGTATTGATAATTGATAAAAATGTAAGTGCGTTTGTGAAAAAGTAAAATTCATATTTTTTTGAATTTCAACTTAAATTTGCAATTCATTTAAATTTAAATGCTACAATTATTTTTATTTACAAGACTATAATTAATTAAAATTTATTAATATTATTTGCACATTACTTCAATCTTAATGGATTTTCATCTTATTTGTATATGTCGTATATCGTTATGTATACATTTTAGCAATTAACAGAAAAATATATTTATTTACCATCGCTTTTTTCGTATCTGTACCAGAATTATAAGTGATAAAATCATAAGCAATCAATTTAAATCTTATCTATGTAACTCATATAGTCATTATATGAGATAGATTACTTAATATTATATGAAAATATATATTATTTAATTATAAATTCGGAAGTTAAATGAAAAAACAAAAAGTATATATTTTTTTTGCATCTGGCAAACTATATATGTATTTGATTTTATTTATCTCATAATATATATGACAACATAATAAATCAATTATTTAGGAGGAGTGTCTGTTGGTTTAAGCCCAAATTTCTGGTTGCAATTTTTTCTACCTTGGCTTAGTTTTACGAAATTTGCTTCTCCGTCCAAATTTGGATTGAATTGAGGAGCATCAGTGAATTTTGTATCACAACAGACGTTCATTCTTTGGACAGTTTTTCCAATGTCTGCAGACGTCTTTGTGGGTTCAAATGTTATTATGCTAAATTAATAATTAATTTAAATATATTTCATTATGATTAAAGAAATAATATAATATTTACTCAATGCAACCATTTGAAATCTCAAATCTGCATTTAGCTGAAGCTAAAGCGACCAAAGCAAAGAGCTGAAATCAAATTTAATAAAATTAATAATTTTTTTCAATATTTTAATACCGTATATTTTATTACCACTAAGAAAGTTTTCATGATAGTTGTTAAGTGAACAAAATTAAAATTGAAACTAATAATACCTTTTAGAATAATCTACCAAGAAAACTTTCTTAGGTATTTTTTTTATAAAAGTATTCTGAAAAATTGTTGATTGCAAATATTTTGCTACTTATTTATTTGATCAATTGTGTTTTTGCAAAACAAAAAAAAAAGATACTTTGAAAAGAAAAATATTTTCGCAAATGAAAATTCTAAAATATTTTTAAAATTGCATGCGTATTAATATTCTATATTTTTATTATAAATTTCGTGTTACTAATTGAAAGATACTCCCATAGCTGACGTGTACACAATTAAATATGCATTCTATAATCACTGGCTGCACTTATCTTTATATTGTCCTCTTTTGGTATTTTTGCCAATCGCAAAATTGGTAAATTTATTTGAACAAATATTTTTCGAGTTATTTTCATCATGAAACTAAAATATCCGAAACAAAAATCCAAATCTGTTTATTTTCATTCGAAAATAGTTAAACTCCAAAAACTATTGTAATCCATTACATATTATTTATCTTTTACTTTTTCGTACATTGTAACTATTAATGTAATAAAAATAAAAATCAGTATGAGAGTGAAAATATATAAGTAAAAAAAAATATTTATTAAAAAAAATCATGTAGAATTTTTTCCTGATGAAAATTAATCTATAAAACATGAATATAAACAATTATTGCACTGTGGGAGCTAAAAAAAACTGTTGGTCAAATACAATCTTTTAACCTTTCAATCAAATCTTCAGATAAGAAGGTATAGAAAAATTTCAAGAAATTTTAAAGAAATTTTAATGCTTTTTTTTAGCCACTGGCACCATAAATTTTATCATAATCTTTTTTTTACCACTACATATTTTCAATTTCTTTTAATAATGTGTATATTAATTTAATGTTTGTCCGTCTATCTATAACAAAAATTAATTTCTTATAAAAATTTTTGAATCAATTTTGTCTTAACAACAAACTTTAAATTTTACTTTTTGTCTTTCCAAGCCGTCAATATTAATTTACTGATTAAATGGATTACAATAAATATTTTATGTGCTAAATTGGTAACACGATCAAAAACCACATTAATAATGGTCTTGTTTACCGCCAATTTTACAAGACTATCCCATTTACAAAACATTATTCATAACTAAATAATGGATATTAATTTTCCATCATCTCATAATCTCTTATGATACCAAAATATGTATAATATATAAATGTATTAAAAACGTTTTAATAGCAGTAATGGATATCATGTAAAATGAAGTGGAAATATTGTTGTTGTTTTTTTTATTTGTGGTATATAAAAAACGTCATGTTTTAATTTTGTTATTAGTCCAATAACCTAAACAAACCACAACAAATAAAATTGTTTTTATAGAAGAAGATAAAAGGAAAATTGCTATATGTTTTTTTTTTTTGTTTTAAATATAATTTTCCCTACCGGGCATAAATTTTTTACTTTGTAACTTGTATAAGGAAAATTTTTCAATTGCAAAAAATATCGTGAGATTAATAAGTTGTTATTTTTTTATAAGCAATTTATAATTTTATTTAGTGGCCAATTTTAAATTTTTGGCTTCAAATATAGAATTAAATATAATTTGAATTTCACAAATTCTTCATAAGTATAAAATATTTTTGTTTCATAAGAAATCGTAAATAAAAGAAGCTACTAAAATTTTAATTAATTAATAAATGAAATTGTATAAAAAAATGGTAAAGAGGAAATGTGGACATTTTTAATTTTATTATGGGAATACAGAAAATAATTAAACTAATATTTAAAAATAAATCATTTTATTCGAAATTCGGGAAATTGTTATATAAATTTAAGCTCAATATAATGAATAATTGCTTTATCTATAATTTTATTAAATTACATAGAATTTATTTTAGTATTCTGTCAATTTTCCTTTTCTAACTTAAATTTTCTTATAATATTAATTGATTGATTGAACTCTATATGAGATATCTCTTATAATTGTCATGGTTTTGCTGTTGATAATAAAACTTTCAATAAATGTGTTTGTCTCAGACAGAATTCAGAATATTTCATAATTACCAAGTGGTTTGTCAATACTTGAAAATGATTGAGCAAAAATTCTAATAAAAATTATTATTTATTTTTTCTTAAAAATCATATAAATCAAAATGAGTTCTTTATAATATTTTAACATACCGTATTAATAATTTATAATTAAAATTCAAAAATAATAATAATTATATGTTATATATAAAACTAGAAGGCTTTAGGATATTTACACAATTTAATTGCATATTGGAAATTCTTACCTTACATTACATACGACAATTAAGTAATTTTAAAAGAATTTAATTTTGTATACAATTAATTTTAATGATGGATTTGTGGTTGTAAATTATTCATATTAATAAAATATGTTATATCTGTTATATTAAAATCAATACTTGGGGTTTACTAAGAATAATAACAAATGTTGGGTGACAAGGTTGAGAGAGATAAATTCATTTGTAAGATTTTAATAACTTTTTTAATAACTAAATTTGAAATATTTGAGTTTTATTCAAATTTTATTGATTTTTCATTATTAAATATTTTTTTTTTTATTGAAAATCAGAAAATTGTCGATCAATTTCTGATTTTATCAAATATATATGCAGATGCACATAGTACCTATGGATATGAAGTTATTACAGGCTATGGTATCGATACTATAATTCCTTTATTAAAAAAATAATTTAATTTATAAATGTTAAAAAAATAGTTTAAGAAAAATAAGAATTTTTTTTTTTTAATAAAAATATATAAAAATATTAACAATTAAAATAAATATTTAAATATAAGTGGGCAAATATAACCTTCACCAAGAATTTTGCAGAAATAATTAAAAAAAAAATATACATACAAATATTTCCCTGACAATAAATTCAGTTGTTTATGTTTGATGTTTATTCAAATTTAATTTCAAATTATTCAAATATGAGTTTTTTTTTGTTAATTTTTTTTGTACAATAATGCCTGGTTTAGACAATGGCGAAATCTAATGGCGAATTTTTTTAAAGGATGGAGATATATATTTATGTATAAGTGCGGTAGAGACAGCAATATCGTCCAGAAGTCTTTTTGGTCGTCCAATTTTCGAAATTTAATTTTCGTCGGCTCTCGTCTTGTGCCATAATTGGACGTCCAAAAAATGAGATTTTATAGAAAAACTATAGATGGCGTGAATATTAAATATATACAAAATTATATTTTGTCAAATTTATTTTTTTATTTCAAAGCTAGGTATTCACTTCCAAAAAAAAAGTTGGCAAAATTGTGATCAAAATATCATAATAAAAATATGGAAATATAATATAATATAATATAATCATACTGAGTACCATGTGTATATGACAAAGCAAAAACTAAGAAAAAAATGTTGCCCCTGGTAAAATTTTCTATATAAAATCATACTTTTTTTTAACTGAGTACTAAGCTTTAGGTAAAAAAATGTATGAATTATTTTTTTTCAAATAAATTATTTTTTTTTCAAATAAATTATTTACATTGTCAAGCAATATTTTTTAGGAATATCAAAAAGTTCCTATTCCTATAATTTTTTTGAATGCCAACTAGATGCTATAAATTTTTGTCTCAGCTCAGTCTTTTGTTAGGCCAATTTGAACATGCTATCTCCATCTATTTTGCCTAAAAAATATTAGTTTCGCCATTGTCTAAACCAGGCATTAACTATTCGATGCGAACTTTCGAATTCAAATTCCAAATTCATTTCGAAATCAATTAAAAATATCTTCTTGTTTTTTTTTATCAAATCGAGTCTAAAGACTAAAATTTAATCTTGTCTTCAATTATTAAAGACAACTTCGATTATCATATAATTTCATTTTAGGTTCAATTAATTTTGATATAATAAAAAATTGAATTTATGAAAACATTTTCTGGTCTTTTGCAAAAATTTTTGTTTTTAAAAAACATCAAAGCATGAAATATCGAAAATAATTTTATGTATTTATTATTTTTATGCATGATATCCATGAAAAAATTTATTAAAACCTAGCGATTAATTAAATATATAATTTTTTTTTTAGTTTGATTAAATTAAAATTTGTATATATAAAACAGGACTGGAAATTCTGGTACAGCACACCAAAACGATTTTGTTTTGCTATAATTGGCCCCAGTTAAAGCACATTTCAGGGAATTAAAGAATGCGGAACGATTTGTTGTTGTCTTTTTACTGACTACATTAAAAGAAAAATATTGTAACGTTCACAATTTTTTTACAAATATTTTTTTTTTAAAAATTACCAAGAAATTTCTTTTCTATTTACAGAACTTAAATAGAAATCAAAAAAGAAATTTATCTGCATTTACATTTATATTCATAATTAATTAAAATTTGCGAATATTTGCATATAAATCTTAAGGGGTTTATCTCATTAAAATTTCGTAAAAAATTGTATGTAATTTTAATAAGTAACACAAAAATAACAGAAAATTATTTATTTACTTACCATCGTTTTTTTCGTAGCTGTAACAGAATTATAAGTGATAAAATCATAAGCAATCAATTTGAATCTTATCTTACTCATATATGAGGGAATTACTTAAAATTATATGTAAATGTATTATTTAATTGGGTATTCGGAAGTTAAATGAAAAAAGTATATATTTTTTTTGCATCTAGCAAACTATATATGGATTTGATTTTATTTATCTCATGATATATATGACAACATAATAAATAAATTATTTAGGAGGAGTGTCTGTTGGTTTAAGCCCAAATTTCTGGTTGCAATTTTTTCTACCTTGGCTTAGTTTTACGAAATTTGCTTCTCCGTCCAAATTTGGATTGAATTGAGGAGCATCAGTGAATTTTGTATCACAACAGACATTCATTCTTTGGAGAGTTTTTCCAATGTCTGCAGATGTCTTTGTGGGTTCAAATGTAATTATGCTAAATTAATAATTAATTTAAATATATTTCATTATGATTAAAGTAATAATATTATATTTACTCAATACAACCATTTTGGTAAATTTCATATCTGCATTTAGCTGCTGAAGCTAAAGCGACCAAAGCAAAGAGCTGAAATCAAATTTCATAAAATTAATAATTATTCAAATACTTTAAGATATTTTTTACCACTAAGAAAGTTTTCATGTTACGATGTTACTGAATTAATCAAAAGTAAAATTGAAACTAATATTTTTTTTTTACATTTCTAAGATATTTTATAGAAAAATTATTTTGGTATATGACATTGAAAATTCTTTTCAGCAAATATTATACTTCTTTTTTATTTGATCAATTGTCTGCCCAGAAAGTATTTGTCGTCATGTAAATAAATAGGTACTAAAATATTTTTCAAAATTATTTACGCACATTTGCGCGCGTGTTAATTCTTTTTGTTTTTATTCTCGCTAATGATAGTTAAAAATTTTGTGAACATGAGTCCTGAATCTTAATTTTACAAAATAATCCAAAAATAATCCATATTTTCTTATAGTTTTTTTTGCTTTAAAATTATTAGAATTAATTTTTTTCATACATTTTTTTTCCAACATCCCGACATTAAGAAAATAATGTAAACAGGCAGTTGCAATAAATCTTCTTTAACAGAATAACAAATTTATATCTTTCCAACAAAAAAAAACACCAAAAATTAAAATTCATTATATACAAAAATAGAAATCTTCTCTAAATGGAAACATAATTTCGTTTTAAGATGATGGTTGCAATAGGAAGTTTGAAAGATTTCATCACATTTATCTGTAAGGTATTACATACAAAATTCTTATGATCTTTAAAAAGCTAATTTTAGATGAAAAAAAAATTGTTTATTTAATTTAATGTTGCACGAGAGTTTTGTGGGTACAAAATTAGTAAGATTTCTTAACACAAAAAAAAATACAATTTAATGTTCCATATCAATTTTTATGCTATTTTAGAAATAAATTTTAATGAGTTTCAAATTGTTTTTTTTTTCTTGTATATGTAAATACAAATATATAATTGTAAATAAATCAACAAAAATAAAATTAGGTGTATTTTATGATCGAGTCTCTACATAAATAATGAAACTCTATACTAAAATTTTATGGTAAAGTCCTTAAAAAAAGTATAATAGAGAGGATACTAAAAATTGAAATTTTAATAGCATACAAATTATCATATTTTCCCAAATTAGTCTACAGATATAATCTATTTTATCTATTTTAAACAAAAACATGTATAAAATTTTATGTAAACATTTTTAACATATAATTAATAAAGTCAGCATATTTTAATAATTATGTATTTTTAGTATTTTTAATTATAATTAAATAGAAAAATTGCAACCAAAAAATCTGAATTTAATTAAGTTCTTGTTTTTTTTTTCAAAGATTTTTAATTTGAATTAATAATAGTAATTTAATTAATTATGATTTTAATTTTAATTATATAGAAAAAAGATTAAATTATAATTTTGATGGGAGGAAATTCCACACATTTTTTCTATCTAAAAACCTACTTTTTAAATAGATAATAATTGTTAATTAAAATTTTAATTCGAGTAAATTATGAAATTTAATAGGTAATTTAAGACCCCACGTAGTTTTGAAAATTTTATTGTAATTAGTTACAAAATAAAATAGTAAGTAAATTGAATTAATTTTCCTTTTATAGTTAATACAATTTAAATGTTTCTGTTAATTTGCGTTTGGTTTTCTTCCCATTAAAGTTGTCTTTACATTTTCAGACTTTTCATAAGACTAGTCCGTATGAAAAATCTCATGAAAATGCATACCGTCAGATTTTATATAAAACATCGCATGAGACTAAATATTTTTACGTTTACATCGTACGATTTTTCATCAAACAAAAAATCGCATCAAATGTTTTATGAAAGATAATGTAAAGGCACTTTAAGTGATATTTTATAGAAAAATATTTAAAATTCCTCCAATTTCTAACTATATTTAAATACAAACCAATTTTCTAATAAATTTACCAGAGAAATGTTTGTTATTTAACTTTCAATAATTATGTTTATAATATTGTTTACTTTGAAAATGAAAAAAAAACATTCTATATTAGAAGAAAAGTTCTTTTGAAAAAAATATTATTTTTAAACATTACATAATTTTTTTTTTTGTTTATTCTTAATATGAACCCATCCTCTAATATAGTAAACATTTTTAAATATTATTATCTTTTGAACACCTGCAGTTACTGTTACTTATTTTATGAAAACAAGTTTTTTCTTAAGAAAAATAATACTAAAAAAATTATCCAAAACATTATAAATATTTTTATGCTAATTATATAATTACAAAGATATTTATTGTAAATGTTTTCTGACTAACATAAAAAAAAATTAAGCTACCACTTTATACAATTCTTCTATCTTCATAGATATAGTAGAAGGCTCAAGAGATCAATGAAGGTATTGATCTAACATCTCTTTGAGGTAGATTGACATTATGTTGCTTTCTAAATTTAAATAGAACTATAATTTGCTTTGTAGTGATACAACTATTAATTGCAACATATGCATTTGATAGTGAGTCAATTTTGTTATCAATTCGATCGCTAGTATTTCTCTATTCCTAATAATTCTATATCAATTTCACTACTGGTACATTACAACTAAGAAAAATTACAATGAAATCAGTTTCGGCCGTGCATCAAAATCAAAATTAGCTTAGTACACTAAACCAAAAAGCCACTGTTAAATTTTCTTTACTTCTTTAAAAACTACGAATAAATAATCACCAAAAATGTATGTATATTTTATGTATATAAATCCATACCTTAAAATTTGACTATATTTATACTTCTAATATAATATGAAGAAATAAGAATATATTTATCTAAAGTTTTATTAGAAAAAATCTTTCTCCCCATGTGTGCTTTATTTTTTAACACTTGTCTATAAATTTAATTAAATTTGTGGTCTGGATATTTTCTATAATACTTGTTTAATGATCCATTTTTCCTAATTATATTCAATGATTTAAAAAAATAATTGTAGTAATTTATTGCCCTCAATTTTTTGTTTTTATTTAAATTTTATTTCATAAAAAAAAAACTATAAACTTTTGTCAATCATTGAATAATAAAATATTTCAACATTATTTATATTGGTTCACCCTCTAAAATATATATATGTATAATAGAAAATGAAATTTTTTAACTTAAAACTTCCGGAAAATCAATTCATGCAATAAGTTATTGGATTTTTTTTCGGGAAATTATAATTTAGTAAATAATTTTCTATATAAAACCACAACATCGTTTATTACATGGATGATGCACTGATGAAACACACAAAAAAAATATATAAACAATTGAAAAATGATTAAATTTTGAATCGAAAACACAATTATTAAAGATGAATCACTATTTTATATATGTACTATGGTCAGAACATTTATAAAATTATATCTATAAAATATGCTTGGGTGGTATTACAAAAAAACTGAAAATATAAAAACAAAAAATTAATTTTCTATAAGACCACAATGAATACGGAAGTCCAAAAAAAACTATACATATATACAAATGATCGGACAGACAGTATTATAGTTTGTATTATTATTTGGTCATTGAACTGAAAATTTACATATTATTTTCTATTGATCCCAATTGATGATTCTGTTTTATTAAAACCATAATATCAAATTTCATATTTTTTCTATATTTACATATATATGTAAAAAAAAATGTTATTGCTTCTGTTTGATTTTCTAAAATGAAAATAATGTCTAATAAAAAAATATTTAATTTTGTTGTTTTCTTTCAATAGACACGACATAATGATGACATACCAAATGGAACAACTACAATTGATGGTAACGAAAATGTATGGCTTATACATCGTGGCGGTTTTACTGCTGTACAATGTTTACCATCTTTGGCTGGTGTTGATAATATACAAACAAATGATAATAATAATAATAAAATACGAATACGTTTAATACATAATGGTGAAGAATTAATTGTTGATGAAGATGATATTGAAAAATCAAATCCATCATCATTAGATTTAGTTGAAGATATATGCCAATTAAAACATTTAAATGAAGCATCAGTATTACATTGTTTACGTCAGAGATTTGCTAGTAATTTAATACATACTAAAGCTGGACCAATTTTAATTGTTGTTAATCCAATGGCACCATTATCATTATACTCAGAAAAGGTAAGTTTTTGTTTTACAAATAAATTGAAATTTCATTTTAGTCAAAAATAGTAAAAGTATACAAAACGAAATTGACATCAATTAGTCAAAAATTTGTCGTTTAGGTTAATTGAGCTTGAAGAAAAATAAATAAATAGAAAGGTGTACTTTAAATTGGGTAGAGTTGATGGATATTATTTTGTTTGTTCATTTTATTGAGGGATCTTAAATATTGCTAATTGATTTTATTATTTACTTATCAAACCAAATTCAAATTAAAAATTAAATGGCTTTACTTATTTTAAATAAATATTGTCCTAACAATTATCTACTTTCATTTTATGTTATGAGCTGAGACTCCTAATTTCGTATTTGCCATTTCCATTTAATTTTAATCAATTGATTAAATTAATATTTATATTAATTTTCAGAAAACTCAAAATTTTGTTCTTTAATTTATTTAATTCAATATCGAAAGCAAAGCCAAACCAGCACGAGATCGTTCCAAAAGAAGAACCTATCATAATTATAAAATAATTTATTGAGAATTTCAATTTTAAATTGAATTGCATATTTTTAGGTGCTTAATATATAAAATTACATAGAATGTTTTTCATTCATAATTTTTAAGCAATTTGAAGACAAAAAATTAGAAACACAATAAATTAACAAACATTATGTCAATAATATGCCATATTTTTCTGCATTAATTATAATAATTGTATCGACTATTATAACTTTACGTTTACCATCCACCATTACGTTTACCAAATAACTTTATTATAACTTTACGTTTACCATTACGTTTACCAAATTTTACTTATTTTTCCATAAAGTTAAAAAATCAATAATGAAAATTGTTTGAGACAGCACATTTGGAAAAGCCTTAAAAGTGATGATTATAAATGTAGGACAGAAGACAAATTCAATCCAGTTCAATAATTTTTCAACAAGATAATTGAAAAATAAAACTGAAGATTTTTTCCAATACTCTTTTTTTTTTTTGTTAAAAATGAGAGAAAAAAAAGAAATTTTATTCATTTCCTTTTTTAGGTTGTTTCAATGTTTCGTGGTTGTAAAACAGAAGATATGCCACCACATATTTATTCATTGTCACAAACAGCATATAGAACAATGTTAGAAACACGTCGTGATCAAAGTTTAATATTTATGGGACGTTCTGGTTCCGGTAAAACAACAAGTTTCAAGCATGCGCTATATTATTTAGCATTAGCTGCTGGTTAGTTAATAAATTTAATTTTTAATTTATATTTTATTATGTGAATTTAAAAGGTTCAGTTAATAAACTGCTAACAGCTGAAAAAGTCAATGCATTAAATACAATATTAGAAGCATTTGGTAATACAAGAACTTGTCTCAATTCAAATGCAACAAGATTTACACAATTATTAAGTTTGGATTTTGATCATAGTGGACAAATAGCATCAGCATCAATTCAGGTAGATAAGAATAAAAAACACAATTTATAAATTCAAAAATTTAATTTATATTTTATAATTATGATAGGTTCTTCTTTTGGAACGATCTCGTGCTGGTAAACGTATTTCTAATGAGCATACATTTCATATATTAACACGCCTGCTGGCCGGGGCTGAAGGAATGCTACAAAAAGAATTACATTTAGAGAATATTTCACCAGAGGATAATAATCCATTTGTATCATTATCACAAAAATTAGAAGATCGTCATAAAGCTGCAGCGGAATTTACACGAGCTTTACAAGCATTTGATACATTAAATATTGAATCATCTGCTGTTCGTGGAATATGGCATATTTTAGCAGCAATTTATCATCTTGGAATAGCAGGAGTTACAAAAAGTATGAAATCTGTTGAATTAGAATTATTAATAATATAAATATTTTACAGTTGGTACAGGACCAGTTTCACGAATACAATTTGCCAATCCATCTGCAGCTCGTAAAGCTGCATCACTTTTAGGTGTATCGTTAGAAGATTTACTATCAGCAGCTTTTCCATCATCTGTTACACCTGGTAGTTCAAGTCCAGCAAGATCACCAAATGAAACACCAGACTCAGCATGGGAGAATTTAGAAGGCTTAGTTGTTGGTTTATACACTGAAGCAATGGCTGCTGTTGTTGCACTTATAAATAAATCAATTTGTACATCTGCTCATACAATTGCATCAATCTTATTAGTTGATACACCCGGTTTTCAAAATCCAGCAAGTTGTGGTTTTCAGTTGGGTGCGTCATTAACAGATTTGCGACATAATTACTTACATGAACGATTACAATTATTATTTCATCATATGACATTGGTAGCACCAAAAGATCGTTATGCTCAAGTAAAAATATATTTTGAAGTATAAATATGAAAAATATATTAATATTATTTTATTTTAGGAATTAGTTGAAATTGAAAGTGAAGGTTCTCCAGAAACTCATCCTGGTCCGTTAGTATCACTAATTGATAAAGCTCCACAAAATCATGTAGTCAGAACATCACAAAGAGATTTAAGAGAACAGGATAGAAGAGGTTTATTATGGTAAATATTGATATTATTGCAATAACTTGAAGAATTTTAGTTATATCAAATATGTAATTAGGTTATTGGATGAGGAAGCAATGTATCCAAATTCAAATGATGAAACTTTTCTTGAACGATTATTTTCCCATTATGGTGATCGTGAACATCAAACATTAATACGTCGGGCTGCTGGTACTAAACAATTTGTTTTACAACATTTACAGGGTACAAATCCAGTACTATATTCAGCAAATGGTTGGTTAAAAGCTAGTCGAGAACATCCAACTGTTAAAAATGCTGCAACATTATTACAAGATAGTTCAAAAGATGAAATTAATAGATTATATGTTGGTAGTTTGACACGTGGCAGTGGTATTGTATTTTGTGGTTCGATTGCTGGTTTAGAAGGCACACAATCATTAAGACGTGTATCCAGTATTCGTAGATCATTTACATCAGCTGGTGTTAAACGAAATTCTGTAATGTTACAAGTGAAATTTACTGTAGATGGTATTATTGATACATTAAGACGAACTGGAACACATTTTGTTCATTGTTATTTATTACAACATAATGCTGGTACACATTCAGTTGTAAATTCATCACCATATAATTCAATACATGGAAATGATGAAATGGTTAATGTTCCTTTATTAAGAAGTCAGGTAAAAAAGGAAACGAAAAAAAAAAAATAATTTTAAAAAATTTTAATTTATTTTTAAAATTTCTTTAATGCAGCTTCGTGGTTCACAAATATTAGAAGCAGCTCGACTTCATCGTTTGGGTTTCCCAGAATCAGTTCCTTTATCTGAATTTGTTCGACGATTTGGTTTACTTGGTGATGTTTTATCCAAAGACTTAACAGTAGAACAAATTTTAACACATAATGAAATTGATCCGACAACATATCGTATTGGACCAAGTCAAGTAAGTAATTTCTATAAATTAATTATATTATATTTTCTATTATAAATTAAATTTTCCAAAAAATTAAATCGTATTATGTATTATATTTTATACTAAATATTAAATTATTTTTACTTTCCGAGTATATTTTCACATTTGTCACGGCTAATATAATTTTAAAAATTTCTATATTTAAACGAAAATTTAAAATTCACAGCAATTAAAACGTTAATTTAAAGTTCACAAAAACAATTTTAATGATGGAGACTCTAACCAAGCGCATTAAAATTATTTAAATATTCTAGTCTAGAAAGAAAGTACAATTAGTAAAATTAATGGTGACGAAAAATCCATTATTTACTTGATATAAATTTGTGCCTCTTAGGTGAAAAATCATAAAAATTAAGAAATTTTTTTATCTGTATAAAAAACTGTACAAATATAATAACTGTGCAAACATTACTATACAATTTTAATTATAACTGTGCAGTTCTGAAAAAACTTTGCAGTTATGATCTTTTCGTGCATGTCAAATGAGACATACTAATCTACTTTGTCTTTCGCATAAATATTAAAAAAAAACAGAAAGAGTGGTTGTACATCATCGCCGCCGCTGCCACAAACCCAAGGGAAGAAAGTTTATTTGATAGTAAAAATTTTCACTGAATTTGTTTTCATTGGTTTTAGTTTGTTTTATTTATCTTTTTACTATGCCTTACTAAAAAAAAACATTTTATTAACTCTTAGCAAATAAATTTACAAAATGATAAAATTCTGTTAAATTTAATGTACAGTTTTATGTTAGAGAAACATGATTTTTTTTCCATGTACATAGTTATGTTTACCACAAACTATAATGGTAAAACAATGAAATTCTTTTTACCAAAAGTAGAGATATAACTAAGTGTAATTTAGGTGGTTTTGTCGGTGGAGATGGCAGCGTGACGAAATTTATTATAAGATAAATAAGTGATATTTTTTAGCATATTTTTTTTTTTATTAAATCATTTAAATGTGTTAGATTTCACACTTGTTGACGTACAAATAAAAAATCTTAATTTTGCAGAAATTTTTTTTTGAAATTTTACCACAAATTGGCTTGGAAAAAAAATAAGTATTTGTGTGTGACACTTTTTTTGGATGATCGTCTATTAAATTTTACTTTTATTAAATAATACTTTTATTATGGATCTACTTTTCCAAATTCTTTTTTCAAATTGGTATTAAAATTTTCAATATTCACAGAAAAATTAATTACTAATTTTATAACTTTTACTAAGTTTTTTGCCTAATTAATTTCCTAATTTCCTTTTTTTCGAAGTAATGTCTTAATTACTATACCAAACAAAATTTTCATAATTATTTATTATTTTATCATATTAATCAAAATCAAAAATCGATTTATTGAAAAATTATGCAACAAATCTAAAAAAATCACTATTCAAATAAAAAATTAAAATTTACATTCATTCAATTTGTTAGTTTTTTTTTCTTACTATTCCCCAGCTTTAAAGTATCATTGAAATGAATTTTTTTTTCTTCTCTTCAATAATCAATAATTAATTATGAGCATCCAAAAGAAAAAAAAAAAATCAGCCTTAAGCTAAAAACATAATTTCTTTTCAATTAAAAAAAAAAAAAAAAATTTAATAAAAAATTCAAATAACAAACTTACAAATTTCCTCTTAAGCTATATATATTTATCTCACAATTTGTCATGTCATTAATATCAAATAGTTTTATAAAGTCAAGTTTTTTTTTCTAAACATATATTTATAATTTTTTCAATCAAAACATTTGTACAGTTCCCATAATTATTACTATAAAAAAAATCAAATTTAGTTTTTTCTTTAAAAAAAAAATTCCTTTCGATTTCATCGAAAAAGTAAAAATAAATAAATATAATAATTATGATAAATTTCATCATTATAAGATGTGTATAAAATATTTGATTACAAATTATGCAAAATTTCAAAAATTTAGTCGAGACATTTTACCAAATGTGTGATTGTTACGATGATGATGCCGCATTATAAAAAAAAAATTATCAAATTTACATAATTGATCGGCATTTATCAATTTTTTTTTATTTTATTTAAATTTTTTTTTTTTAATTTTTCCTGTTGTATATTTTTTTTATACTATATAGTGAAAATGAAATTTTACGATTCATATTTTATTATACTACAAAATCTTTTTTTTACACTTGATGTAAATTTAAATTTTATGTATTATGGGTAGAGCAATTTAAAGCGAAAAAAAAGCAGACACAATTTTAAATATTTAATTTAAATCTTTGGATCTGGTCTGGTTTGGTGTTTATTAAAAATCATAAATTTTAAATTTTTATTTCCGAAACTATAAAAAATTATCATATTATAATATTAAAATTCACGTAACACGATAAGGAAAAATTATAAATGAAATTTAAAATAAATATTGAAATAAAAATAATATAATCAGATTAACAAGTTTATAATTTTTCATAAACTTATCAGGATTAAAAATAATTTACTTACCATTTTGTTGGAGCAGGTCTGCATTAAAATTAGGAAATATGTAGTATGTGCAAAGTACTAAATGAAATTAATGTATATAATGGAATTATACTGAAATTTGAAGTACTAAATGAAATTAATGTATATAATGGAATTATACTGAAATTTGACTATTTCTAAAGCTTTAACACGGGGTATCCATTTCCATAATGTTGCATTTCCATAATGTTGGCCATAAATGGAAATGGATATGGTAACCATTATGGCTAAAGGAGACCACTCAGCCATCTGCAATTCCATAAATGGATAAATTTATGGACGTCCATTTATGGATAAGTTTATGGTCGCGTATGACAAAAAGAAAATGGCGGAAAGTGGTTTAATTTGTAAATTTGGTTTCTTTTTGTGGTGAACTTATTAATTTACTTTCGTTCTGTATTCACAAAATACTATATTAGCAATAACAAAACAACGAACACGTTGAAAATCAAAATATAATACAAATTTCAATGACATTTCGAATGAAATTTCAGTAGATGAAATGCCCAGCTCAGTTTTTTTTTTGTTTAAATCCATGAATGGAAAGTGCTATGGAAATCGAAATTATCATGTCTAATGGAGAAGGCCTGTAAGGTATCGTGTAAGCTTCAAATTATTACTGCACAAATTATTCGGGTTTAATCAATCTTTTGGCAATCATTGTTGCGACAGATTTAAGTCTAGGCCAATATGAAATAGATTTTCCTAACATTATATTGCATTACCATCGTAATTCATTCATTTGATAAAAAAAGGGTTTTTATTAATCTTCCTTAAATCTAAACCTACACACAGTCACAGTTAAATTATCTCACACTTCTTTTTCGTATACAATATTTTTGTTCGATATAATTTTATAGCATGATATTAATTAAATTGAAAAATATCATATACTTATGAAACTTGATAAACTTGTTAGACTGCAACATAAAAAAAAATATTGTTTGCAAATTAACCAAAACTATATCAATTTATATTAAATTATAACCAATATCGATATTTTATCCAAATTTATTAATATTATCGCGATACTCTTACATTTTTAAAATGGTCAGTGTATATACGAAAAACAAGTGAAAGTTATTTCTTTAACATAATCCAAGGAAAGGTACCAGAAAAATAATTAAAATTAATTGCCATAAAGTCCAAGTTTTTTTTAACCTGCCTTTTTTTTGGAAAGCATTTCTTTTTTTTTATATATCATCAGGATGAAAGGAAATGTGATGGCACAGAAAAAAGAAACAAGACCAAACCACTTTAAATTAAATTGCTTTTATAGCTAAATATGACACATTATTGTTGGTACATTTTGATGTTTAATTGAAAATAATTTTAAGAAAAACTATTTCGTTGAATAATCTTCATAAAGTAACCAACCAATTTTACTTATTATAATATTTTCAGTTTCTGTTAAAAATATTTATCGTGTATTTAATTTTATTCAACAAAAATTGTAATCAATATTAATATTGTAGGTTGAATATAGTTTTTTTTTTTTTCAATTTGAATTTGTAAAATGCTTTTGATTGTGACATGAATAATTTTTCATATTAATAAAGATATTCAAATATATATTTATGACAGATGGAAATATTATATTTTAAAAATCAATTTTTTTTTTGTATAATTTCGAAATTTTATAATTAATAAAAATTATAGAGAAATTAATTTATAAAAACAAAACAATTAAAACCCGCACCCAAAAATATAAACAAAAAAAATTTAAAAATTTCTATAATAACAAAAATCAAATTAAATTTATTATTAATCAAATAACACATTTATAATTTTTTTTTAACTATAATAATGTACAATTTTCTATTTGACATTACGAACTATGATTGGATTTAAAGTATGTACATAAATTTATATATTATTTAAAATGAAAATGTTGTCGCATCGCCATCATGGCTAGCATCGAAAGTAATAATGTTTATTGTTTTTTGTTTTCTTGTATAATTGCCGCATCTGTTACGTACCATTTAAAATCATATTATATCGCCTTGGGCAAATGATATAGTACAATGTATACACATATATATTGTATATTGAATTTTCTGTAAGTCCCCATAGAGTTCATTGTATCTTCTTCAAAAAAAATAAAAACTTGAAAACGTATCTTCTTTTTTATATATTATTTTGTGTGTTTCAAAAACAAACCGACAAGATGGACAAGTTGATGATTCTCAAAAAATTTGTTTAAAAATTATATATTATAACGACATTCTCTAAAGTGAAAGTAATTATGTATGGATGGATATGTATTTTTTTTTATTGTAAATTTATAAATAAATATTAAATTGTTAAAGCCTTAAGGTGATATCGAATAAAAATTGCGTAAATACTCGTATAAAATTTTCAATTTTGAAAACTTTCCGCATTTTTGCAATACAAATTTTAAGATGTTAAAATTTTTTTTTTATTGAATTAGTGGAATTGTCATATAGACAAATTTTCATATGAATGAGATATTATAGAAAAGAGATTAAAAACTTATAAGCAAGCATTGTACTCGTGTATCAATGATTTCCAAGAAAAACGAAATTAGTTTTCCTCGATGATAGCTTTTTGCTGAATATTTTTGAAATAGTGAATATATTTTTTCAAATTTTAAGTAAATATTAAGCAAATATAGACGCACATTTTTATTAATTTACTTTTTTTAATGAAGAATTTAACTTATTGCGTTTTTAAATTTTTTGCCTATATATTTTTCAACACTAGGTTTACCAAGGACTCCTCTGAGAAAAAATTTTATTGATTTTCTTTAAGAAAATTTTTACCATATTTTATGAAAATATTATAATATAGAAAATATTATAACATATTTTATGAAAAATATTAATAGAAAATTAATAAAAAGTTTTCTCAGAGGGGTCAAATGACCCCTTGGTAAACCTAGTGTTAATAAAAAAAAAAGCTGCCAAGTTGGAAGAGTGCTTCATTCATATCCCCTTTTTAATCCACCTAGGATTTAATGAAAACGAAGATTTAAATAAAAGTTATAATTTTTGCAAAACTCCCAATTTTGTACAATTTGAAATTATTATAAAGTTTCAATATACTAGAAATTGTATATGCAAAATATATGTTAATTAATACTAACAATGTCGCAATTTTTACTAAGAAATGCTTTCAAAAAGGATAGAGTTGAAGGTACGGGTCTCGTTTTTGTATACAAATTGTAGAATACTTAGTATTATTAAGAAACTAATTTTTCATATTTTTCAATAGTCCCACCCAGACGGAGTATAAAGCTTCATAAATACACCCCCTGCCATACTGAAATTTTTGTAGTTTTAAGTGTTTTAAAGGTTTTTTAAACTATGGTAAATCGACGTTTTTGAAATATTTATTGAGAACATTGTATAAAGCTCTTGGCAAAAACATTGATAATGGAATGGAAGCAAATATATATTCCACTATTGGTTGGAATTTAAAATTTTACTCAGTAAAAAAAATACTGTTTGCTAATAGTAAACCTTTCTTTCAATTTCACTTATAAACGTAATCATAAATCCCAGATGGAATATAGTATGAAAGTTATGTAATACTGTGATTTCAATTATACATACATTTATATAGATTCTAATAAATAATTATGCACAATCAAAAAAAATCTCAATATCCTTATTCAAATTTACAAACTGACCATTGCTTTATAGATATTATTGAATATATTAATCAAATCAAAAATTTGTTGTGAAAATCATCGAGCACAAAAATTTTTATATTAATTTTTACAAATTAATGAAAGTTTTTTTTTTTCAATTAAAACAATTTTCTTTCTAATACATATATAAAATAAACTTCAACATTCATAATCAAACTGAAATAATAAGTAATTAATATACTGTGAACTTTATCAATTAGCATAAATTTATAAATTCTTTAAATATTCCAAAATCATATTATAATTCATGATAAAAATAATTTAATAAAATTTCTTTTACTTTCCTCTTTTTTTTCAATTAATTATTCATGAATTAATGCCAATTTTTATGGAATAATTTTCTTATAATAATTTTTTTTTTTTTAAATTAATCTTTTCTATTGTGTTTAGTTTTTTTTTTATATATTCTCTCTACACCATAAATAACATAAGAAAAATTTCTCATATTTGCACGTTATTGTTTCACCTTTTTATACGTAGAAATTTTGCTATTTAATTATATTTGCCGTGTATTCGTCCCATTATAAATTATACTATGCTTTTTTCATAAATTAAATACAAATTAATTTAAAATTATATAAAAAAAAACTACTGTAAAAATACTCTTAAGGCGTTCGGTCATTACTCTTCTATGTTGAATTTCAGTTCTCTCTGGTATATTAATTTTTATATTTTTTTTTTTTTTGGTATCTTGTCGCCTAACTTGGCTTCAGTCCATCTTATAACTAACACAAAAATTATAATAATAATAATAATAATCAAGATTAATGTAGTAATTTTTGATTAAAATAAATGAAATTTTGTTAGTTTTTTGATATGTACAAATTATGTACAATTTATCCAAAAATATTATGTATGTATAAAAAAAAAAAGAAGTGCTGAAAATTATTGTGACATATTTTTTAGGGGGAAAAATAAAAATTTGCTGTGAAAATAATGTTTTTTTAGAAAATATAATTAATTTATAATAATTTCCCGGAAAAGGGTAATGCCCCTTGTAGAGAACAATTGACCCAAAAATATGGTTTAGAAATTATGTTGGCATATATAAAGAAGTTTTATATCACATGAAATTCTGAATTCAATTTTTAAATTTTATAAGAATTCTCAACACAAATTTACTGGATAAAAATTGATTAACAATTTCGATTTATTTTACTTTCATTTTACATTTTTCTTTTTGAATTTCTTGTACATATAAATAATGTCCTTGGAATATCTCTAAATGTCCTTCACTATACATATTTGAATTCTCATTTAATTTACAAGTTAATAATAATAACTCATTAGTAGTTACATTTTATGTTTTCAAAATTATAAAAAAAAAAAACATATCTGTTTGTGTATATTTTGTACCCTTGAAAAACCTTGAATTACAATTATTAAATTAATTTCTTTAAAGTTTTCTGTAGTAATGAAACTTTTACCTTCTTTTCTATAATATTTCTATATGCTGCATTTTTTTTTATTTGTTAAAACCGCAGCACACTTTTTATTAACCCGAACCAACGGAAAAAAGAAATAATTCAATTGTTGTCTTTATTTGTAATATTTATGTTTGTGGCACATGCTAAGCCATAAAAATAAAATCATAATAGTTTTTAATTTTACAATTTTAGGGCCAGCATAATAATAATAATAAACACTAATTTATATAATATAATATTTAGTTATCAATTATGTCAATGAACCTATAATATTATAGTAGAAGTAGAGAGTAGGTTAGTAGGTTCAATTACAACTTATAAGTAATAACAAAATTTCTCTATATTTAATTATAATTTTATTATTGAAATTACAAAATTAAATAAAATTATTTTAATAGGACAATTTATTAAATTAATTAAATTTATTAAATTATTAATAATAACCAATACCTTTTTTAGATTATATTAAATAAAATATATTTTGTTTTTGCATTTAAATTTTGAGTGGGTGAAAATTTTTTATTATAAATTCAGTGTTCTTTTAATTTTTTTCACTTGTTTAACTATGATGAGATCATAGTTTTCATATATAATAGAATAATCATGAATTAAACTTTGATATTTAAGCATATGCTTAAATGAATATTTTTAAAAATAGGATTTTAAGAAAACTTGTTTTGTTTTGATTAATGATAGATAATTTATCTATACACCACACCACCTATATTGCTATTAAGTTTTTTTTTTTGCTAATCAATTTAGTTAAATTAATCAATTTACCATCCTGTTTATATATAACTTTAAAACTCAATTTATATCGAAAAAAATTTCGACAGTTTATGTTTAAAATGAAATTGTCATAAAGAATTTTAAAATTTTTTGTTATCTAATTTGTTTTATTATGATAAACAAAATTATATCACGTATTCTTGTTAGGCCAGAAATGTGTGTTGCCCATAAACAAATAAATATACATATTTTCTTCTTTTTTTTGAATCAGTAACAAAATATTTAAATTTATCAACTCTTTTTTTTTTTTTTTGTATGCTTAAAAGGAAATTATCCATCAAAGTTTTTGTTTTATATAAATTTTTGCACATAGAATTTCAATTATGATAATTTAGTATGTTTAATTTCTAAACGCCACTTAACTTGTAATCATATTAATCGTATTTTTTTATAACAATTTCGATTGAATTTTTTTTTTTTTTTTTGTTGTATATTCAGAGAAAAATATCTATTCAAATACGCACGTTTTTTATGCTCAATTTACTATTTGGTAAAATAAAATTTATGCAAAAATTGTTAGATTTCTACGAATAGTTTTACAAATTTTTGTTTTATCATTGTTTCTGGTATACAACATAACAAATTTCCCATAGAAAATAAAAGAAAAATATATTTTTTTTTTGATTATTTTTCGATAAATCCATGGAATTTGCGCTTAAAAACTCATAAAAATTGTGAAAAAAATGTGAAAATTTATTTATTTTTTTTTTAGCTTGGCAGTTTTGCTGGTGTGAATTACGTTCCAGTATAATTCATTTTCACACTAGATTTAGATTTGATCTTGAATTGTGTTGTGTGTTTGTGATCGCTTCTAAAAACATAAAAAAAAAAATAATAAAATCTACAACGGTTTTTGTCTTTTCACGTAAATTATAAGAAAAAAAATAGATTCTATTATACCTGAGGGTGATTTGAAATAGAACAATTAAAATTTGCTAATTTATTAAAAAGTTCACATTTGAAGAGCTTAATCAAAGTAAGATGAGTGATAAGAGCATCTCCGATCTGAACGTCTAGAAAAATGCATTTTTACACCTTTTAGAATTGTAATATTAATCGAATTTTATTAATGACACTGTGAAAATAATTTCTGACATTTCTTTAATCTCAGCTACCATCTTAATTTTGAAGTAAATTCGTTTTCAGTCTGTAAAAACAGATAAATTTATCCTAATAATCACAATTTATTTGAAATTTAACTCAAAATATGCTTATAATAATGAAAAGCATTAACTTTTTTGTGTTCATAGAAAATTTATGCTAACTAAACCGAATTAGAGTACATACAAATTGCAAAAAAAATATTGCGAACATATTTTTTTATGCACCCATGAATTTATAACTTTAAGAATCATTTTTTTTTATACTTTGGATATTTAAATTTCATCATTGTCTTTTGGAATTGTTATGTGAAAATAAAATTATATTTGCAACAGATTAGGTAGTTTTAAGTTTTCTTTAAAGGGAATATGTTAAGAGGGTCCATTGAGAAGTTTTCATAAAAGATTTGTACTAAAAATTATCTTCTATTGCAATCTGTTACTAATCATTCATTTTCCTTTTAATGTTCTTGCAAGATTGAACTATTTGTAGGATTAGAATTTATTTTGATATTGGAACCTAAATAATTTCTTTTTGTACCTAATATTTTCCTTTTTGAAATCAAGTTAATTTTATAATAATTTTTCTTATGTTATTAATATCTTTCGTCTCTATACAGTTAATTATTATTATACCATACAAAAAGATATTATATCTTTTTTGTTATTAATTTTATGTAACACAATTTTTTTTTTCTGTTTTCTAATTTTATATTTGTTTTTTTTTTTAATCATATTTAAATCTGCAATTGTTAACACTATAAACTTATTGGTAAGAAAAAAAGAAACAAAAATTAATGTAAAATCTGTAACGTCTCTTTAGTTCCAATCTGTTAATTTATGTTACGGTCAAGTTCAGCATAAGAAAAAAAGTTATGATTTTATTTTTCAATATTTTTTGTTGTTGTTTATTTTCATTTTATATACTCTTACGTTTTGTTACACGACATTCATGTAGTTAATTTAAAAAACAAAACAAAATTATAATCGTGTTAATGTAATATTTAAAATATAATTACTTAATTACATATTGTTTGGATTTAATTTTCCGCTTAAAAATTTTTAAAATCTTTAATTTTTAATGAAGAAAAATCTTTTTAAAAACAAAATTTATGGAAAATACTGTAATTATTTTTATATTTTGTGGATATAAAGTGTTTTGCTTATGGATTATAATTTTATTAATAATTTGTGGATTATTATCAATTATTTGGTTTATTATTGTAAGTTAAATTCATGTTGATATATTGTATTTTATATATTTCTTATATTCTTTAGACATAAAGCTCTGAAAAATTAATAATTGGATAATGATATATGAAAATAAACGATTTTATAATTTAAGTGCGTTGTAGAGACCTTAACGATGTTTGAAAGTTTGTTAATTTTTTCTAAATTTCTTGCAGTTTCTTAAGACTTATTATTTGTTACCAGTTTCTATTAAAGATTGTTGGTGATCAACTATAACACAATTTGTCCAGTATATAAGTATTATTAAACACTCGATTATGAAGTGAATTAAACCGCTGAAAATTGTGTAATTTGAATAAAAAATAATGTAATTAATAATTGAAAATTAATTTCTATTTTAAATAACTTTAAAATCAAGTTTGATTTTAATTTATATTTACATAAAATATATACAAAATTTAAAAGTTTTCAAAAATTTCTCCTTACACATTGTCCCAAAAAAATATTTCTGTAAAATTGTTTCACCCATCACCATCACTTTTAACACAATTTAGTTTCTCGCCATCCTCTTCTAAATCAACAATTTCAATTTGGAGAAAAAAAAATGTTCTTTAAATCATCTCATTGTCAATCAGACTTCAGACTTTAAAAATGTATTTTTTTTTATTACTATTTTTGCAATTTTTGTTTTCTTGTGACATATGTAATGCTGCATAAACTGCGTCACTTATGGCTACGAAAAAAAAAGAAAAAAAGTATACAATCAATAAATGACATTGACATTATCGATTAATTTATTAGCAATATTTTTATATGATATTTTACCATTCCATTTTCTTTAACTGTGTATACAAATTTCAATATTAATCAAGTTATTTATATTACATATATTTTCTCTGTAATTAATTCCTATAAAGAGCTTCTATTTTATTTAACATATAAATTTAATTTTCATATAAAATAAAAATTTTTTACTTGGAATTAATTTGTTATTCTTATTTTTCCTTCTTATTATTTGTACAATTTTAAAAAAAAAAGTCATCTCTTTAATGGCACTCACCAGAATTGTTGATAAAAGCCAACAACTAGTAACAAGGCTATCAACCTCCA
This sequence comes from Empis stercorea, assembly GCA_949752835.1. NCBI lineage: Eukaryota > Metazoa > Arthropoda > Insecta > Diptera > Empididae > Empis > Empis stercorea. The sequence goes on from OX457086.1 coordinate 14,873,817, forward strand.
CAATTTATTTATTTTTTTTTAGTATTGATTCAATATTCTATTTTAGATTCTATAAAAAAAAAATTCTTCGATTTTTTCTTATCAAAAAAGGAACATTAATAAAAAAATTACATAAAAAAAAAAACATGTTGATATATTTTCGCACTAATTTTAGATTAACATCTTCACCAGATAAAATAAAGTGCAATGCAACATATATTACATATAACTAAATGTATAAAATTATACCAAAACTACTACCGAAGAAGCTGAATGTGAAAATTAGTTTTTAAAGATATAATAAATGCAATGCAAAGATATAATATCGAATATTGATTGAACGGCAGGTGTCTCATTAAAAACATGTTTCTTATTCTTGTTCTGTTTTAAGATTTCTATATTATTATTATTTTTTAATTTAATTTCTTGTTAATTTGTCCTTGAATATTATTATATATTAATAAAGATTTTCTGGAATATTAAAAAGGAATATGATAAGGAGAAAAAATATCTTGTTTTAGATTTTCCAAAGAATTACGGTGCAACCTAAAGTAAAGGATGCGACGTTCTTAAAGTGGAAATCAATAAGTATCTATAATGTTAAATTGAAACGACGAACTTATTGCCATTTATTGTGAATTACGGATGGTTTAAATATAAAAATCCTTTATTTGTTGCTTATAATTTTAATAATTTTAATATCGAACTTGCTTAGGATATTTCCATTTTCTGATGAAAAGCAAATTATGAATTTTATCCCGATTCGAAAATGATAAAACATTTGCACAAAAATTGACAATGTTTAAAATAGCATCTAGTAATTTATTTACTTTACACAATATTTCGGTTCGTAAAAATGGTGAGGAGAGGAGTCAATTGCTCCGTTTTTAAATTATGTTGATCAGTTAAATAAAAAAGAAATATGATTAAAATGTAAATTGTATGAAAAATAATTAAAAATTGCATGACAATTTTTATTAAAGTTTTTCATTATTTTGTACACAGCCTTGTACACTTTTTATTCAGATAATTTTCACGAAGTTCTATTTAGAATCTCCTCTGCATATTATTATAAATTACCTTTTTGACATACATACTATTTTTTTACTTCACATTGTCTTGTACATTTTCAATTAAAATATTATATTTTTTATTTTTATGTCAAATGATTTTCCACCTTGAAAATTATATAGTTTCATCCTACTGCCCCCAAATAAAAATAAAGAAATAAATAATATAACAAAACAACAAGTGCATTTTATTTATAATAAGAAGATGATTTATATTTACAACCCAGAAATTCATTTTAGTTTTTGTTCCCAAAACTATAATAAATAATAATAACATACAAAATAATAATAATAATAAATAATAAATAATAAGAAACATAAACACGTTTAAAGTTCATCGAGGGCTTTTACGAGTTCGCTTCTTGTATATAGCATAAAAATTTATTTATAATAAACATGTTTTATAAATACAGCACGAAAATAATCTCATGTTTTTGGAGATAGAGTATATTATTTTATAAACATTATTTAAAATGCATTATTTTATTTTACTGAAAATTTAATAACAATAATAACACAACAACGCAAAGTATGAAAAATATTTCGTCTTTAAATTTTCATGAATATTTTTTTTTTGTTTTTATAATTGAATTTTTTTGTTGTTATGAGTCTCACAAAAAAAAATTGAAAAAGATAAATTCCATATAAGCCAACATCATATGTGTTGGATCAGTGAAAGTTTTCATCATCATATATAAATAATTTTCTTACAAACAAACAAAACAAAAAAAACGAAGAAGAAATTAAAAGTATTTTTTATATGTATATAAAAAAGAAATATCTTTAAATTTTATAATCAAATTAAGAGTTTGTTGAAGATGGAATTTATACTTAAGATTGTCAGAAAATTCAATTTTGTGGTATCAAAGAATAATTTATTCAAATGAAATTGAATTTGTGAAGAAAATTGTCAAGGCAAATCAAAAATTCCATTCTAATAGTTCCAAAAGTTACAATTAAACCAGAATTTTTATTAATAATCCCATGATTTGCTGAATTTTTTCTGATTTTTCAATTCAGTTAATGCATTTTTACCATTATTGAAAATATATACCGTAGCTATCAAAAAGGATCATGTAAAGTTATTATGTTTATATAAGAATCACATTAGATTGTCTACCGTATTGGAATTTTTAATTATTTCTATTATTTAGATATTTAGGAGCCATTTATATTCCATTATAGGTTCTGATTCAATTAGTAATACATTCTTGATCAAAACAAATGTAGTTTTGAATTATTGCAAATTCCAATGAAGCCATAAGGGACTATTCACTTTGGATCACTGATAATTATTTACCCTAGCATTGATATCAATTTTCCTATCTCTTCGTATAAAATTCAAAATTATTTTTAAAAAAATATATTATTAGTAGTGACGCATCAGATACATTCAATATTTTTATCATCATTATTTATATTGATTAAAAATAATTCGAAAATATAATTTAAATAATTATAAATCATAAATAATATAAACAAAATATACAACAAAAATAAAAACAATGAAATTGCAAAATCAAAAGATGTTAAATGAATAATCAATCAATATAAATTGCAAAATAATGTTTTGTTTTTATGGTATTTAAAACGTTTGCAAGCAATAATATTTTTTTTTTATTATATGTAAAATATTATTTTGAAATATGGGAAAATTGATTTTTTCAAAAAATGTTAAAGAAACCAAAAAAATTATATTCATAAAAGATACAAGATAAAATTTTGTTATTAAAAATATTTTTACATTTTGGTAATTTATGAATATGTATATACGGTATAGAAAGATCACCATTTTATGTATATAAACAGATTTTTGTTTTCAATAAGCAAAGCATTAAAAATTTTATGTTGTAAAAGAATTTTTTCAAATATAAATATTTAAGAGATCTTTAAAAATCAGATAACTATATAAAAAAAATTGTTATAATTGAATACTAAAACTAATAATTGACCTAATTTTCAAGGTTCTATACATACCTATAACTCACAATTATTTTTACTATAGGAAAAAAAAACACAATCTAAATTTACTTTTCTTGTTAACATTTTGATCTTTTTAAAATTGCACGAAAATGAACCAATTCTGTTGATAATTATAATGAGAATATGCTTTATTTACACTATGGTGTAAATTATTGACAAAATTGAAAAGGCAATTATACTCTGCAATGACCTTTAAAAATGTTATGCGAAAAAGCATAAGTATATTTATCTCATGTTTTGTCATACAATGCTTAGTAGATTGGGTACGGTAAATGAAGTTCATGGCAAATGTTTTAATAGCCATACACTGTTTATAGACTATTGACTAAGTATATTTTGTACTAGTGACTATACCCATGATATTATTGCTACAACACAAACAACATAAATTTATATATCATAATTTATTTTTGCACCAGGCTAATTGAAATTAATCGCAATTTTAAATTCAATTGATTCAGTCCAGCTAAATTATAAATCAATTGAATCATATATATATAGTTAATAATTTTATTAAATCTGGAAATATTAATTTCAAATAAAACTAGGTAGGTATATAATATTAACCTACCTAATAAAAAAATTAACTAAATTATTTGAAATATTTTTGCTAAATTGTAAATTAAATAATTATCGAATAATTATAATAAATAATAAATTACAAAAATTCCCCAAATACTTTAAAATCAAATTTCACTTGTCTTGTATATTTCTTACTTTATTATGTACATAATTTTCCTTATTATATTTTCATTTGATTTTCGATTTCTTATATTACTTTCCATTAAAAAAATATACTCATAATAAAATATATTGAATATTAAACAATTATTTATTTTATGTTATGCTGTACACCTCAGAGAGAGATATGCTAGCATAAAACATAATAGCTTATTAGTTAGTCTTTTAAAATTCTCAGCTGTGAAAAAAATTTCAGAAAAACTAAACTCTGGGCATGCAGTCTGAGCGATAGACAATAATTCTTCAAAAATATCTAATATATAATCATAATATAAAATATTGAATTGATCGATAAAATATTTTCTATAGTTGCAATTTAATTTAATTGTACAACATATTTTTTTGTATCTAAAATTGTTACACTTTTTTTTTTAATTTGGGCATAAAAATATATACATACTCGTATTCGTATAATATAGAGTAAAATTTTTCTTGTATAACATAATTGTTAGGTATATACAAACAGAAATTTTTGTTATTATTATTTTGAACTTTTGGGTTAAAGGCATATAAATAAAATTAAGTATTTATTTTGTTTTTTTTTTTAGATTTTTAGATTTTTATTGTATTATTACACCTTGTTGGTTAAATTATTTTTATGAACTACATTTTTTTTTATAGATATATAGATTTTTTTCTATACGATTAGGTTTTCATAAATATTTCCAGGGCAATTATTAGTTTACAGTGTTAATTTTTGTTTTGGGGTTAAAAAAATGGTTTTTTTTTCTTTTGGGAAAATTAGTTCAATATAGAAAATATATGTAAAAATTTGGTTGTAGATTATAATCATAGATTTATTAAAATTTTTATAAATTTTGTAAATATCATCTATGGATATGGATATATAAAATTAGTATATATTTATTCATACAAGCTTATGATGAATATTTACTTTTATTAAATATTTGCAGAAAGTATATTTAATAATTTTTGTATAAACACAAAATTCAATTGCAATAGAAATAAATATAATATATGTATAGTTATTATACTTAAGTGGGCAAACTTGACTGATAATAATGTTATATGTATGTCATCTTTTGTTCCCTATTTTGACAGATTGAAATTGTAGCCATATAAAAAATTTGCGTGAGCTATAAAATGTCTTTTTATTATTAAGTGCTTTTTCTTGCTTGTTTTTTATTTACTCTCGTGTTGGTTGTGTTAGAACGGTCAGTAGTTTTTTTCTTCAACATTACATTTAGTTTTCATCACATTTATTAAATGTACATGGTTGTCGTTTGGCATAGTTCCTAAATTAAAAAAAAAATGTAATTTATGTATAAAAAAGTATTTCTATAATTTCTATATTTTTATAATAAAAAAAAACGATTTTAGCTCAGAAAACCGAAGACAGTGATATATTTACTATATAATATCTAGTAGGGAAATACTTTTACCATATTAGTAAATTATGAGGAATAAAAATTACTAAAGTATGAAAGTAATTTGAATTTACTAATCAAATCTGATAGTCTGAAGCCTATCATCTCTCCCTTATAACTACACAGAAATTTCTGAAATCATTAAATAATTATTAATGTATAACCTGGAAAGATGATTTTTCATAAAAAAAAAAATTGTCACTTACTTTTTACGTAATTGTTGTTAAAGAGTGTAATATTAAAATATCTGTAAATAAATTAATGATTTTTTAATTATAAAAGACTTTTCTACTGACCCCATTTTTCAAAAAAATGGAAGAAAAAAAATCAATTATCCCCAAAAAAAAAAAAAACTAAAAGTGTAGTCTTGTAACTACTGTAAAAACTTTTCTTATTTTTTGTATGATCATCTTTTATATTTCTATGTTTTATGTCTCGTCTTTTCACTATACATATTTTTATTTACCATTTAAAAAAAAATATATATAAATAAACAAAACGACAACAATTATTTATAGAAAAATGAAAATTGTGAACATTACAATGCGTACTTCTGACATTTTTCTATCCAAACAAAACAAAAATTCATTTTAAAAAATTTCATTTTATTTTATTTATTTATTTTTACCAGCATAATTTAAATGAAAACTTTGTTAACTACAACAAAAAAAATCTCTTTTTTTTTCTATTGCATATATTAATGTAAAAATTCAAAGAGATTGTATATTTACGAATTTTTTTTTTGTGTATCTTAAAGATAAAATTTCACAAAAGTTACAACAACAAACATTCTATAGAAATGCAAAAAAAAAAAGACCACGAATTGTCCAACAAACCAAAGCAATGTATTTTTTTTTCTCTTCAATGTACCCATATTGTTAATTCTTACATTCATTCGTTTTAACGCTACCAAAAAAAAAAAATAATAATAAATATTATAACCAATATTCAAAGTTGCGACCAACACAAAATCTCTACAAAAAAATAAAAATCATATTAAGCAGGTTTAACTTGATCGTTAGATATAAGTAAAATCGTTGACGGGTGGGGTAACAGCGGTACAAAACCATATATATGATATAAAAGATAATGGTAAGCCGCGCCGCCGCTTACACCTGATCAACATTAATCGAATATACACGGCTTAAAGTTTGAATAAAAAAAAAAAATTTTATTATTATTATTCTTATAATTTCTTTTTTCACTGTGTTGTACTCCCCGGCTGATGGTTTGACTGGTTTTTCGGGGTTTTATATAGTAGTTAGAGGTTGTAATGTACATAATATATACATAGTAATAATAATAGTATATAATACGATGGTATGTATGGTGGTAGATTGAATGGAACAAAAATTATGTTTACAGTTTGATATATTTTTATTGCTTCAAAGCACCTCAGTTAAACGAATGATTTCGCGAGCATAACAAGTGCAATTTTGGTATATAAACGGTGCGCGCTAGTTAAATTTTTTTTTTTTTTTTGTAGTAATACTATATAGAAAAAAAAATAGTCTATGTTGTCTAATTTTTTAATTTGGTTAGATTAATATTTATAGTATCGCGGAACTTTTTAATATAATATTTTTTTTTGATTTATGATACTTTAAATCAGGAATTAATTTTTTTTTATATAGTACATAATTATAAATTCGAAATATTAAACGAGAAATTTTTATATAATTAATTATTGATTCATGTCGGCGATATTTAATATTTGTTTTTAAATTAATTAACAAAAAAAAAAAATTATTATATTATTAAAAATTAAAATTGTAAAATAATTCAGCATTAAATAAAATTTTTATATTTTAAAATATAAAAAAAAATAATTATATTACGTTTTTTCAAAATTAATGTGACTGTGAACCAGTAAAAGAATGATTTGAAATATAATATTTTTCAAATTTTCTTTTTTTAATACGAAAAAATTAACGCTTGGTGCTAACAAAAAAAAAGCGTTTCATTAAATAAAAAACTATATTCTTATATAAAAAGAACATAAAACTCTTTAGTGCTTAACATTATAACTAAATACGTTCAACGAAAAAAATCGTTGTGAAAAAAAAAAATAATAAATTCTAACAACAACAATATGGATAATCTAAAGAAAACTACTAAAAAATCATTAACCAAAACACAATCAACATCATCCCAACAATCAACATCATCTTCATCATCAACAACAAAAGGTGTACATAAATTATATACAAAAATACGTCATAAAATTGAAGATAGTATGTCACCATCTAAAATTCAATCTAAATTAAATAAACAAACAATAATAGGAGGATCAACAATTGGAACAACAATAACAACATCATCGCCATCATTGTCTGTTACAAAATCAACATTACCATCAACATCAGTTTTTAATCCTAATTCAACAATACAACAAGTAAATAGTACAACAATACCGTCTGTACCACCAAGACGTAGTGCTAAAAAGAAAAATCAACAAAATATAAAAATTTTAAAAAATTATTCATCATCATCAGGACAAAATATTTCTATTAATGGTGGATCACCGAAAACATCTGAACAAATAAATTTATTAGATGATATTGAACAAATAACACGATCATATGAAAATATACAAATATCAAATAATCCAAATGGTAGTAATAATAATAATAATAATAATTTAAATTGTTATATATTAGATGATGATAGTGATGAAGAATGTAATATTAGTTTAAATCAATCAAATATATCATTAGAAGATGAAATATTTGAGGAATTAGAAAAAGTTGCCCATGATGAAGCTAAATTAAATGCAGTATTGAAAAATTTTGATAAAATTTTATTAGATTATAATAATAGTGATTTGAAAGATAATCAAATGATTAATAGTAAACCAATTAATTTTAAATTAACAAAAAATAATAATAATAATAATAATATTACTAGTAAAAGTGAAGAAAATTTATTACATTCAATTGATACAAGTAAAAATAAATTAGTAAAAAATAATTTAACTAATAATGGTCATCATAAATTATTACAAAAATCAAAAACATGTAGTATAATTGAATCACGTTGTATATTAAAGAAAACAACATCAGATCCAACTAAATATGATAAATCAATGGATAATAATAATTTATTAAATAATAAATTATTAGTTACAAAAAGTTTATGGAATTTAAAAGATTTTGATAATTTTGCTAAATCTGGTAAAAGTTTTGATAAAAATGATTGTAAATTACCAATTTTACGTACAAATATAAATAAATCAACATATAATAAATTAGGTTCAAAATCAATTACAAATTTAGCAATAACACAAAAGAAAATATTAAAAGTAAATCCATTAACACGTAATTACGATATGAAAATAAAAAATCCAAATTTATCAAAAGCTAAAAGTGTATTAGAATTATCATCAAATGGTAATAAATTTCATCCAATTTGTAGTCGTACGTCATCAGGTAGCAAAATACCAATAATGAGAAGAGAATTTTTATCAGCTAGTGGTCGTAGTAATAGTTTTTGTGATCAAATTTATAATGGACAAATAACAACAATATCTTCACCTACACCAACATCACAACATCATCATCATAAGAAATTAACACAAACTAATTCAACACCATCACCAATTAATTCAAATATTAATACAACAAAACCACCATTACAAATTGGTCGTGTTTTACCAAATCAAAAACGACAATCATTAAATAATCCTTCTATATCATCATCAGTTGTTACTGTTTCTAACAATGTAACTAGAAATAATAGTGGAAATTCCCAACAATCAGTTAATAAAATTATTCGTAATTTAAATGAAATTACAAATTCAAATCAGCAACAACAAAAATCTATGCCAACTCATAATAATAAATTATATCAAAAAGTTTCTTCACCATCATTATTACAACTTTCTTCATCAACAATGAATTTATCAGCAACTGGGAATAAAATAATGAATAATAATAAACGACGACTTATGACCTCAGCATTATCAACGCCTCATTCATTAAATAAAATTGGAATTTCAAATTTTATAACATCATCTTCATCGTCGTCTCCGTCGACACTATCATTACAACCAAACAACAATAATAATAATAATGTGAAAGTGAATGTTTCTAATATTTGTACTACTAATACAACACTTTCTTCTTCATCATCATCACCAACGACAACAACAATAAAATTATTAAATAATGACCAACATTTAACGAATTTAAGGTCAACAAAACAACAACAAAATTCAGTTTATAATCAGCAGCAACCACATAAAAATTCAATTAGAAATTCATCATCATCAACATCAATTGTACAACGACAAAAAAGTAGTGACTTATTATTAAATAAATGTTTAGAAAAAGGTCAAGAAATTTTACGTAAAGTTGAAGCATTTGGGGATAATTGTAAGAAATTGGATAATAAAAATGATAAGAAATTTACATTCCTTGAGAATTCACAAAAGAATGGATTAAAATTTCAAGAAAATAATACAAATAATAATAATGGGACTGGTAATACTTCTAAATCATTAGAAATTTTATCAGTACTAGATAATAATAATATAATTGAAAATGAACCAGAAAATCAACAATCATTGTCAACATGCCATACTGAAAAATCGGATAATGCTAAGTTCGTGATTACAAATCATAATAATAATAATGAGAATAATAAAATAGATCACGATAATAGCATAAAAGTAGTTGAAGCATTATTAAATGATCATGATGACAAGAATATTTATGATTATTCAGCTGCAAAAGTACAAATTGAAGACGAAGCAGAAGAGAATGAATTCATGGAAGATTTAAATAATCTTTTACCACCACCCGTTGATTTTTCATCAACATTTTATGATTTAGAAAATCTAGATTGCGTTGATTTGTCTCTAAATAAAAATACATTATTTTCTACTCCAATTCCAATTGATAAACCACCCAAACCAATTAACGGTTTAATAACTAACAATGACAATGTTGAATCAACAAAATTATTATATGCAATTGAATCAAGTATACAATGCCCACGCATGGAATCATGTAAAATAATCCCACCTATTTTAGGTGAACCATCACAACATATACGTGATCTAATGGTTAATGTTAAATCAATATCATCAGAATCAAGTTTACGTTTATCAATGACACCAACAACCCCACCATTACCAACAACAAAATCAATAATAACAACTTCACCCACTATTAAACCATTATTACAATTTCCAATAAATAATATTGAACCACAACAACAACAACAACAAAAACCGGACCAATTAATTACAAATTTGGTAATCAAATCTATACCAACTAAAAATAATGAAAATGTTGATGATATAATGACCGTTGTTACCAATTTAATTAATGATGAAAAAGATTATCATAGTGATTCAGATGATTCAGGTCATATATCAAATGAAAATGAAGATATTAATTTAATGACAACATTTGATATTGTTAATTTAAATGTTGATGAAAATATTATTAAAAAATCATCAAATCAAATTCAAAATAATAATAATAATAATAGTGGTAAAATAAATAAAATTAGTGAACTTTTAGAAAAATTTGAAACATCATCTACATCAACAACAACAACAACAATTGATACAACAAAAAAATTAATAAAATCTGATAATGAGTCAACATTAGTAATTGATACAAAACCAACAAAATTATGTACAACATTAAAAGTAGCTGAAGTTAAACCAGTTAAATGTATACAATCAACAGTGGAAATATATCCAACTTATTGTAAAGAGGTAATTATTCAGATTTCATGAAATTACCAATTTAAATTATAATTATTTTCTTTTTGTAAATTTAGTAAAATTTAATAATTAATATTTAAATATTTTAATTATCATATATAAAATTGTAAAATTATTAAATTTTTGGGTTTTGTTTGTTTTTTATTATATATAAAAAAATAAAAAAAAAAATTGTTTAAATATATATTTTTTAATCTATTAATAAAGGATTTTCATAACGATTTTCCGATAATCAATTAACTCGAAAATTTTTAAATTAATTTATACCAAAAATATTTTGGTTTTATTTTGGATCATTTATATAATTTCGAAATTTAATTGATTTTTCGTAATTTCATTATGATATCAAAATTTAAATCTAATATTTGTTTTTTATTTATTAAATTTTAAATCCTTTAACACAAAATTATTAAAATATTCTATTATCCTTTTTGATTATTCTATTATATCCTTAATTCCTTTATGAAAAAAAAAATAATTGTAGTTTTGCTATTATATGCTTGGTATTTGTAGTTAGTATAAATTATTGTGCACTTATATATAAAATATATTTTTGTAGAAATATTTTCTTTTATAAATAATTTTTTCGAAAAAAATTTTCCCAAAACAAACATGTTTACCAAAAAAAAAATCAAAATTTAGTTATTTTTGATTCACAAAATAAAAAAAGCTCCATATATTTATAATATATGAAGCAAAATATTTTTACGATCTAAATTTTTTAATCCCATTTTATAAACACTTTCGATTATTCTAAATTGAATCCATTTTTTTTTGTAAATCAAAAAGTTTTTCTACAAAAATTTTTATTTTAAAATTGTTTAATTATTTATTTAAATATTTCTTTGTTTCTTATTTCCGTATATTTAAATATTAATTTTCATAACTAATTTTTGGTTTAAATAATCTAATTTAGTTAAAAAAACTAATAACCTTTTTGAAAACCCACTAATTTTTAAATAATTCACAATTTCACAAAAATGAGGAAATCTATATACCTATATAAAAAATATTTAATGTGGGATGTTTTAATTGTTTTTTGGTGGGTTAAATAAATATATATAAAAAAAATTGAATTTAATTAATTTAAAAATTGAATTTAAATAAAAAACTATATTATTCTATTTGAAAGATCTCCATATTATTCTATTTGAAAGATCTAAAGTTTTGTAGAATGTCCAAAATAATTTATTAATTTTCGTCAAACAAATAAAATATAACCGGGCAGATTATTGGATAACTATAAGAAGATTGGTATACAAAAAAGTGTGTAGTTGCATGATTAATACTCCTAATTTCACCCACCACTTAGTTATAATTTGAATATTAGATAAATAAAAATAATCTGTTAAATTTTCCTTGGATCAAAAAATTCAGATTATTAAAATTCTAAATTTTCTTTGAATTTATAAAAAAAATATGATACAGTAGACTAGACAAAATCATATTAAAATTTTCAGTTTACCCCAAATACTTTGCTTTACAAATAAAACAAAAATAGTATGTATAATTAACACACTATAAATATTTTCCAATTTTCCACAATCCACTATAAACAATTGACTACAAATAAAAAATTGTTGTTTATAACCCCCAACAAATTAATTGTATGTATGGTATATTAATAAAAAAAAAACATCTGGTTCACATAATTTCATACAAAAATTAGTTACAATGTTTAATTGTAATATTGAACTACAAACAAGTTATTTTTAAAATAAAATTGTTCTAATTCTTTTAGTCTTGTGGCCTTTATACGATTAATATATTAAATAATTATTTCTAATTATGATCACTTCAATTATGTTCACTTCATTGCAATTTATCTGTTCATATAAATCTGAAATATTTATACTATGTCGAATTCAGGTGTTGAAATATTATTTTACAATTAGACAGATTAATTTATGTCTTACTTTTAAGTATTTTAGAAATAATATATGAATAGACAATGCAATTTATCCTAATGACAAATTTTTCATTTACATTAGATAATTAAAAACATGATTTTCGTAATTAATTGAATTGAGTTTATATACCATATTTGGTTGTATATGTCATGGCAATAAAATAATTTACACAACATTTGAGAATGATTTTTTTTATGTTACTTGAAATTAGAGACGACTTGCATCCGCTGCATGCAGTGCAGAATTCCATGTATTTGGTTCCATATAAAATCGTGTATTCTAATTGCTGCTCTGCATGCATAATTCTGCACATGTATTTCCAGCATAACAAATATTTTGACGATTTCTATCCAAATTTCTTTTATTAATGAGTGTCAATTTTGTGATGTGAATATTTATATTAGCAATACAAACATTAAAGTTTCTACAAATAATAACTAATAATTTGTTCAACCATTTCCAATTTATGCAAAAACAAATTAAATCTTTACTACTTTGTTTAATTAATAAATTTAAACTGAAAAATTCATTGATTTGTTATTCATTAATATTGTCTTCATTTTTTTTTTGCTCATTAATAAGAAAACTAAATAATTTTATTTGTATATGGCAATTTAAAAATTTTGACACATATTTTAAAATAAATATTTAAATAACATCGATTGTAAACATTTTATTTAGTACAATTCAAAATATTTATGAAATTTTCTAATATTAATTTTATAACACACAAATTTATGTAAATTTATTTTTTATTACTATACACAAATCGCCAGGTCTGAAAAAATGTTATTTGAATTAAACATAAAAAAAAAATTTACTATCAACTTTTACGAATCTCAAATCAATAAAATAATGATTAGGTTAATTTAATTAAATAAAAATATACATATCTGATTAAAAAGTGTGTTGAGATTTGTTTGAAAACAACAACAACAACAAACTAACTATTAGATTGTCTTGAATTAAATCTTAAAAATGAAATCGAAATTTATTGGAAATCAAAAGAAGAAGAAAGTAAAAAAAATTAAAGAAACATAAAAAAAAATATGAATGTATAATAAAAATAAAAAATTATAAATATTTATTTGAATTTTAAATTGAGATTTATGATAAAAATGACCGCAAAATTACTATTTAGGGTCACACGATTATGGTCAGATTATTATATAGATTGTAAATATATTGTAAAATAAATGTTTATAAAGATTTCATTTTTATTTAAGTAACTTGAAATGGTCAATTAAATTAGATTGATCTAGTCTAGAGAGTTGTCTGTAATATCCAAAGAAGATCAGGACGATCGTTTAGGCGAGATATTTTTTTACTTGATTAAATTAAAGTAAAAATCAAATTTAATATTATATGTACCAATTATAGTATAATTGGTACATAATTTAATAGTCTTAAAATTAGAATTTTCTTATTTAATAAGGACATCAATAATTTTTGTAATATCAATAAATTTAGATGCAACTAATTGGTCTTCACTCTTACTTTATGCTACTTTAGAAGGTTTGTATTAAAAATTAATTATTTTAAATTAATTATAAGAACTACAATTTTTCTAATCATTAATTTACACCTCTAAGTTGTCATTGATTCACCAGCATCTCATAATATAATATTTGTTTCCACAAAATTGAAAATATCTGCTTGATCTTTATAAATCGAAATTTATAAATATTGCCCTATTCTTCAAATTATCCTTGTATAAAATATTTCATTGTAATTTAAGGATTTAAAATGCGAAAGTGTTTGATTTATATCCAATTAAACTATATGAAAGTGAAAAAATATTTTAAGTGAATGTTAATGATTTTTATTTTTATTTAGTAATTTTCTAATAGTCAAGATTAATTGAAGATCTTCACATCGCCTTTACTGTTTGCTAAAGATGAATTTATAAATATTTCTATATAATACATTATTATTATTTTTTGGTTAATTTACCAATTAATTACACTCTAGTCTAGAGACACTCTATAATTTATACTGAGTCTAATTTAAATTATTTACGATAAATTTATAATTAAATATTTATTTATTTTTTTTATATCATTTTGGTGATATTATTTTTTCTTCATTATAAATATTTTGTTTATTTTTTTATTATAAATAAAATTCACCATTCGTAAAAAAATAGAAAGTTTTTATTTGACTATAATTTTTATTTTTTTGCAATTTGACATTTTGATTGATTATTGCAATATCTTTTTTTTTTTTTTTTTGGATAAGGTAATAATTATTTTAGTAGTATATTATTTTGAATTTAAAAATTATAAATACTTAATAATATATTTAAAAAACTTTGGATAATTTTTAATGGGATGACAAGTGGAGTTGAGGTCATTGAATCAACACAAAATATTATTATATACCCTAACAAAGAAGAAGAGTAAATAAACTATATACAAATTTCTATTCAAAAACAATAATACATAAAATGAAAGAAGGTAACATGGTTGATTTAATTTTAATTATTTTTGATTTATTATGGATTAATTTTATATTATACAAATTTTTTTGTAACTGTTTTTTTTTCTTTCTGTATTTTTGAATCATTAGAAAAACTGAAACTAATTTGATATTTTGATGGGTGGCTTTTATAAAATCTACAATTACAATATGGCTAACAAAAATATATCGAAAATTTGTTTTGGTCATTTTTGAATAGTTCGTAAAATAAAATTTCAATTGAACCAGAAAAGATTTTTTTTATTTAGGGTCTTTTTTTTTGTGTTTGGTTGGTTCATTGATGATAAATTTACGGATAAGGTCTAATTATTTATATAGTTTATATTTTAGGTATTTTAGGGCCGTAACGAAAAATTTCCGAAGAAAATATATATTTTTTTTTAATTCTAAGCTTTTAATGGCGCCAGAATTTAATTTGTTTTAGTGACTTTACATATTATGTAAAATTACATAAAACTATTGAATAATTCTTTTTTTCGTTGTTGAAAAATTTGGCTTAGAGCCAACTTAATTTTTATATTTATTGAACCCATAATTCATAAGAAACAATAGTTTAGTACCAACAAATGTTGTAGACGCCATAATTTATGATCATCAACAAGAGCAACATTTAAAATTTACTTAATGTAATTTACGTGAACTTTGCAGATTATACACAACAATACACAAATTTTATATTTGGTTGAGAAATCGTTTGCATCAATACAAATCATAAAAAAGCTTTATAGGCTCAAATAGGACTGTTACCCCATTGAAAAGACGAAGAATTATTTTGAAAATCTCATGACTTTAATATAGATCTTCGTGAAAAGACGAAGAATTATTTTGAAAATCTCATGACTTTAATATAGATCTTCGTGAAAAGACGAAGAATTATTTTGAAAATCTCATGACTTTAATATAGATGTAAATAGTAGTAATGAAGAAAATGTCTTATAAAGCTGCTACATAATTTATAAGGATAATCTATTATTCTTAAAGATCACTTGCTGCTTAAGGATGTTTACTTGTTCAATTTTTGTATTAAACAACGATTCAAAGAAGACCGCATATGCCCATTAATATTAATGTTTGACGCGACCAACTAATAAAATTTACCTCTCGCAATATGGAAGATAAAATTATTAAACGCTAAACTATCAATTTATATTTTATTGAAACCTTTTTCTATCTGCCAACTATAACTAAATCAATAAACTCCAGAAAATTGACTTATCTTAAAATAATCAAATTGAAATTTTCAGGAAAAATTTAGCTATAAAAAATAACCAAATAAATTTACTGATTATTGTCTAAAAAAATTTCCATTTATATAAATCGTTTTTTTTTTTTTTTTTTTGAAATATTAAATAATAAATATTTAAAATTTATTAAATATTTAATAATTTTTCATTTACAATGTATATAAATTTTCTCATTATTTTCAGGTACTTTTTCGTTCTGGTGTTCTTAACCAATTGGAAGCTAAACGTGATGAACTTTTATCAGATAGAATTATTCAATTGCAATCTTATTGTCGGGGATATTTAGCTAGAAAACGAGTTTCACAAAGACGTGTTCAGGTATAATATTTATAAATATATTATTATTGTTTATGAAAATCACGTTTTTCCAATAAATAGAAAAAAAATTCAATGAAAAACTTTTATTATTTTTATTCTATGTTTGATTGCATTTCATAGATTAAATTCTCCTTTAGGTTATTTTTATTTTATTTCCTTTTTTTTTTAAATTTGAATTTATTATTTTTATTGTTAAAATTTTTTTTTATCATTTTCCTATTATTCTATTTTTTTTTACAAAAAAAAAATAAAAATAAAGGAATTGGCTGTGCGTTGTATTCAACGAAATGTTAGAGCATTTTTAGCTGTACGCGATTGGCCTTGGTGGCGTCTATTAGTTCGTGTTACACCATTATTAAATGTACATCGAACTGAAGAACAACTTAAAATTGCTAATGATGAATTACAAAATTTACGTATTAAATTGGAAAAAATTGAAAATGATCGTAATTTACTTAAGACTGATAATGATAAATTGGAAAATAAGGTAAGTTTAATATTAATAAAATATTTTTTATATAATTTATACATTTGATCAGGTGGTCTATAATACCAGGTGTTAGTTTGTTATTTCAATTATTGTGTGGTTCATTTTCTTTGAAATATTATATCATTTTGGCTTAGCTTAGACTTAGACTATATTATGATTTTGCTTATATATCTCGTTTAACTTTCAACGGAAAAATATAAATAAAGGACGACTGTCATGTTTGATATTTCACTTAAATCTATTAGAAACAATACTGAAATTTAGTTTATTTTAGGATGTAATTTTTAACTAACTAAAATTAATTATTGTTTTAGTTTTTATTTATATTTCAATTCCCATTTAAATTGTCACATAAATTTGCTAAATGCAATTAATACATAATTTTTTATGATGTTATATAGTTCTATCTGGCAATAATAATAACTTTTAACCTAAATACAAATTTAAATATTTTATTTTAATTTCATTTTCACTCAAAAATAAATAATCCACAAAAAAAAAAAATATAAAAATAAATCAGATTTTTTTTTTTAACAAAATATTTTTTTGGCTTCGAAATTAATTATTATTCTCTAAGAGTTCTGAAAAAAAAAATATAAGTTTTGGGGTTCACTTAAATTTTTTTGATTAGTCTGCAAAACTTTGTGCAGCATATTATGTTACTTTAATACTATACCTTCTTTCTCCCATCCAAAAATTTAACAATACATTAAAATAATATTTCCGCAATTTAAAAGTGAAAGAAAAGATGACTGATAAAATTGATAGCTAGCTGACAAAATTTTAATGGATTCTTTTTTTTATTTACAAATTGAAAGTACACAGAGAACTCGTGTAATATCTCAAATATCCTAAATTGAAGTACATAGCTATTACATTTAAAAAATATTAAATTTTTTGCCAAAAATATATAAAATTTTTGCACATATCTTGGCAACTGATAATTGGCATATCCGCCTGAATAAATTAGAGAGTATTGTTTAATGAAAAATCGTTTGTATAATTGAAGTGAATATCCGCGGTAAATATTTTGATCTTTTTTTTACAGTACCTTAAGAAATATATACGTATATTAAATAATAAAGAAATTATGAAAATTAAATATTACATAAATATTTTGTAATTTGAATTTTAGAGGTTAAAATTTTCAAAATATGAAATTTAGAGGTGAAAAAACTATGCTAAATGCTATAAAATTTAAAAATTGTAATTTTATAAAGAAATATATAAATCTAAGGAATTTAGAATTTCTATAAGTCTATTTACAACGTACAAAATTCGTCCTGAAATTCATATAGAAAAAACAAATATAGTGGCATTATTATTATTATTTATAATTGAATTAAATTGGCGACTAAATCATCCCCTGATGTGGCAAACCATTAATCTATTTATTTAAAATCTATAAATCCCTCATTTCATATTTTAAATTAACCCATCAAATGCCAAATTTCACAATTTTGTCTTTATAATATATTTTAACGCCAAATGTAAATTATAAATTGACCATCAAAATTTTTCTTTTAAATATTAATCGAATGTTGACATTAATTTAAAAAATTTCATATAAATTATTAAATTATTATTATTATTTTTGGCTTTTCAAGTTCATTTCCGTTTCTAATTTTCTAATAATATAAAAACTTACCATCAAAACAAGCAAGAAAAAAATATTATTACATCAATGAATTCAAAAAATATTCTTTCTAATTTTCCCCAACAAAAAAAAAATAAATAATTAAAAGAAAATTATTGATTTTTAATATAATTTTAAATTTTTATTTGCATTTAAAGATAAAAATTCTTTAAGAAAAATAAATTAATAATCATATTTTTTTGTTGGTTGAAAATTATGAAACACGCGAAAATAAAAACTATTAATATTTTTTTTTATATGATATTTTTTTTTTAAAGATTATTGTGGGTGGTTTTTTTTCTGCTGTTCGATTTGGAAAATATCCAAAATATTAAAGATACGAAATATAAAAATTGTGTTGTTCCGATTATAAAAATTTTGTTTTTGTTATTTTTTAATTTGTAATCATTTTTATTAATTCTTTTTTCATTAAAACTTCAAAAAAATAAAAATAAAAAGAATTTTTTTTATAAATTTAATTTTTTTTTATATGTTACCAAGTAACTTAATAAAAGTCACCACAGCGAGTGGTGAAGTCAGAACATTTTCAAATATACATAATATAAAAAATTGGAACAGGAAAAAGAAAATTAAAGATTTATTTTAGATAAAATTATTTCACCATAATTTTCTCTTTTCAAATTTTGTTTTCTAGATTTTCTAGATTTTTCCAACAAAATTCAATTTCTTTAGATAAATTTAAAATTGATTATTAAAAATAAATTTTGGAAATAATTAAATATTTTATTAAACAGATTTTACCATAAAATTATTTTTTGTCTAAATATGTTCTACACAATATTTTATTCATGTTTCCAATGAGTTTTTCTAATTTTCAATTAATAATACAAAATTTTCTTTACATAAATATTTATCTTAGCATCCGCAAATATTAAGACAATATTAAAATCATAATAATTTCCCCGTTCGATCGATAAATTTTATTTTGTTTATAAAAATTTTGATGATAATTTCTCATTTAATTTTCTTGATTTTGTAAAAATTTCGCATTATTATTTTTTTTTTTTACAAAATGAAAATTTCGTATTAATTTTTAAATTTTCTCATAAAATTTTTATAGTTGATTTTATATATTAAGTATGTTTATTCGGAAAACGTTTAATAGTGTAAATTGATTTTCGAAATAGAAATTACTATATATATAATTAAAAATTTAGTTTCCGGCTACACAAATTAATATATAATACGATGAATGCTTGAACAGATTGCTTTCATAATACTATTTAGTCCGTTTGGAGCTATTATGAAATTTACGTTCAATATTAATATGAACTGACTAGACAATTTGCTGCAGAAGGACATTTATTTGCTGCAGCAAGATAAATTAATAATGTCCATCTTCCTTTTTCCTATACTTTCCTTGCACCATAAACAATTTTGCGGAAATTTTAATATTAATTTCTAATACTGATTATCATTAAAACCATTAATCTGTATTGCAACCTTATTTAAATAGTAATTCATCTTGGATCTTTAATTTTAGTTACCCTAATCATAGTTCTTAAAAGTTACGAGGGTAAATTTGAAACCAATTCCTTACTCATTCCCCAATTTTATGTTAACAATTTTTATTTGTAAATCTGTCAAAAACCATATTAATTTTTTTTTTAATTTCATATGAAAATGAAAACCGAAGCAAATAAATTTATAATTTTGCAATATAAATGAAGGTCCTATAAATATAATAAATCGACTCGCCGCCAATTCAACTAAAACATATAAATAAAAATATTATATTCAAATCTATTAAAATCAACGCAATTTTCTTGCGGTCGTACACAACACCCGAAAAAAAAAATTAAATTTTCACAAAAATAATTTTCACTCTTATATATACAGTTTAAAGCAAACAGTGGCCAAAGAAAAACGTGTCGGGACGTTGTCTTTAGCCGCTTGGAAAATTTTATAATTTTTTTTATTTTTTATCGTTAATTTTTTATATAAATTTAATATAATTTTGTTTTTATTCCCTCATTTCAATCAAATAAATTTTACATAATCGTTGCATTGAAAAGAAAATTTATGTGATAAAAGAAAAAAAAAACAATTGAAAATCTTACAAAAAAAAAAGTTAAAAACATTTTAATTAAGTAATTAATCAAATAAGTACGAGAAAACATAATTTAATTTTGTGTTAAAATTATTATTCGAAATTTTTTTAATTTTATTCTATTACAAAAAAAAAAAATAAATCTATTTTTATCCGAATTTTATCGACCTCGCGAACTAAATTTTTCTTATTGTATTTTTGCTGAGAAGAAAATTATAATTTTAATTTTAAAACATTTTTTTCTTCATTTCTAATAAAATAAAAAAAATTGTATTATTTTATTTTTGAAATTTGTTTCATCTAATCAGCAACCAAACAAGAACTTTTTATTTGAAAATTTTTTTTTTTAATTTATTTGTGCTCTTTAATGTGGTGTGCTTTAAAACTCAAATTAATTATAATTAATTAATAAAAAAAAAAATTATGTAGAAAAATCATATAAACCACCCCTTGAAATAATGTAAAATTAATTTTGTGTTAATTAAAAAAAATATATATAAGTAATCGTCTTTTTTAGTGTTCGTATAATCGTTTTCGTTTTGTAATTTATTTATTTATTTTACCTAAACCATAAAACTAATAACCATAAAACAAAAATGACACCAAAACCAAATCCACCAGCAACTGCAATTGGTACAGCACCATCGATAGAAGATTTAAATTCACAATCAGAACAACTAACCGAATTAGAACAAAAGGAGAATGAAGAAAATTTAAGATTATTAAAAAAATCTGTACAAAAATTAATTGGAAAACCACCAGCACCTGGGAAAAAAATAATTCGTAATGCTGAAGATAAATTACCACCAGGTTTCCGACCAATTCAGAGCTCATCAAATTCAAGATCTAATTCACGTGCCGGTTCTAGGGCCGGTTCTGTTGAACCATCAGCTGTTTTACAAACAAATGGACCAATACGCCGTAAATCATATTTTTCTGAATTAGTTAATTCAACGAATAATAAAAATACAGAATTATCAGAATGTAAAAAACCACCAATTCAAAAAACTGTAGCAACAACAGGTCCTGATCCTCATAAAATTAAAAGTAATGGTATTGATGAAACTAGTTCTATGCAAACTGAATCATTGAAAAATTCTATTCAAACTGAATCATTACAAAAATCAAATTTACCAAAAAAGAATCGAAAAGCAAATCAAACAGACAGTAATGAGAATACAGAGACTAATGATGATTTTTTAGCTAGATGTGAAGCAGTTAGAAATGCTATGGCTGCAAATCGAGCCAGTCCTTTTGGTTCAGAAGAAGTTATCAATAATTTACGAGCCAGTTCATTACAACCATCATCAGAAGAATCAACCCTTAATTTAGGTACAACTTCTTACACATCACCACTAAAAAATTTAAATATTAATTCAGAATCTACAGAGTCGAATAGATCTGAAACAGTACTAAATGCTATAGCTGCTGCTAAAGCTAGAACATTTGGAACCGATGATTTACCCAATTTCCGATCAAATTCAGTTGAACCAATATCAAATTTCAATAATCGCCCGAAATCTTATCATTCTGAATTATCGTCGACTTCATCAATTGGTGGTGGAGATTCTGTAATGACAATGTTTAGGAGATCATTAACACCAACTAGATCAGAGACAGTAATGAATGCTATTGCTGCTGCTAAAGCTAGAACTTTTGGAACATCGGATGAAATACCCAGTATCCGAGCTAGTTCTCTTGAGCCCACATCATTACAATCAACTTTACGTCAAAAATATAATTTATCTGATTTACTTAACTCTTCATCTACTGATGAATCTAATGAAGAAGCTAATGAATCTATAACACCATTAAAATCTGATATTAAATCCAAATATTTGGGAACTGATTTAATAAATATGCGTTCAAATTCCGTTGAACCAAAATCTTTATATTCTAAAAGCTTAAAATCGAAATTAGTCAGTTCAAAATCAAAAGATGGTGAAGAATCTACATTACCAGCAGCTGCTGGCAAACCACCAAAACCACCTGTTCCTCCCCATGTACGTGTTGCTCGTAAACCAATTAAATTATTAACAAATATAAATGTTCCATTTAAAACATCATTAGAAGATGACCCAACATTATCACCATCAAAAATAACAAATCCTTCCAAAACTAGTATTATTAATAATGACAATAGTATTAGTAAGAGCATTTTAGGAAAACAACAACGAGCAAATTCTGTGGATGTACTATTAAAATTACCATTTAAATCTACACCCACAAATAGATCTGAAACCGTAGCAGGTGCTATTGCTGCGGCTAAAGCTAGAACATTTGGTACAGATAGTGAAGACAATATGACAACATCATTGTATCAATCACCACATTTACAAAAACATCGTGCTTCAACTGGTGGTATTAATACAAATGGATTTTTTTCACGTGAATCATCTACAGCTGGATTAACATCTCGATCATCTAGTCCAGTTACATCAGTATCTGGTTATAATAATGGTTTATCAAATATTAATAATAATTTACCACCAAAACGACCAAATACCAATAATAATAGTATTCGTAATACAAGAAGTGCTAGCATTCAACCGCAACAACAACAAAATGATAATCGTGGATCAACACCACATCGTATATATCCACAATCATATACACCAGATTTAGATATATTTGAATTACATCAGATGGAACAATCACCAGTTATATTTGATGCAAATTTATCATTTGTAATGGGTTGTAATAAACAACCAATTAAACAAAATTTCCGTCCTTCACCATCACATCAAAATTCTGATACAGCATCAAATCATTTAAGTGATAAAATTGCAAATTTCTTAAAACGTACTGATCATGTTATGGATGAATGGAAAACAGTTGGTAAACGTAATAGTGTTTGTGGTGGTGATGATACAATTAGTTTAATTGAAAAACAACGTGAACGTAGTATGGAAAGAGGTGAAAGCCGTTTAGGACGTTCAAAAAGTTCAACAAATATATTAATAAAAGGTTTTCAATTAGCTAAAAGTTTACCACGTACACCAAGATCGCGATCTAGTTCAATAGCTCCAGATATATCATCACTTGATGATGATGATGATAGAACAATACATGAAGATGAGGTAAATGAATGTTGTTAAAATAATAAAAAAAAAATTGTTTTTGGAATCAATAAATTTTATTTGGTGTTTAATGATTTTTTTCATTTGTGGAAAAGAAAAGATTTTATCATATTTTTTTGGATTTATTGTTTTAAAGAGGAAAATATTTGTATATAGTATACGATCTTTCGGAAAATTATTAGATCGTATACAAGTTTTGTTATGCAATATTTATTATATATGATATCTTCATTTTGGATTGAATCAGGTATTAAGAAAGAATTTTATTCAAAATGTAAGTGTTTAAATAAGATTTTATGTTTAAATAGCCAATATTACTTTACAGTTTATTATCCATTAAAAATTTAGTAAATTTGAAATCGCTTGTGGAAAATTATGGTCAATTATAGAAAAAAAAATACTTTTTTTACCCTGCAGAAAAGTTTATATTGTTACAAGGTTTTCATACTCATTTTAACTTAAATTCTTCAAGAAATAAAATTAAATATATGTACATGGGGCTAATATGTTGTGATGTGACACAGATTTTTGATTACATTGCTCGAAGGAACCATTATTGTCTAGTCTGTTATAATCTTTGAAAACTGTACACTATTTAAATAATATATTATTTTTAAACAATTTTAAATATTTTGCAATATAAATTTAAATATATTATTTTGACTAATTAAAATGAAATATATTTTTTATAATTAAATTTATAATTTTAAAATTATTATAAAACAACGCCATTAAAATATTCTTATTTATTATATTATTTTATTTTATTTTACAAAAATAAATTTTATAACCCCCGGCGCCATAAATTTCGCCAAAAAAGAAAATTCTTTTATAACAACAAATTATTTGTTTTTTTTTTTCAAAAAAAAAATTATTTTAAAAATCTTTTTTTACTTTTGGCCTTTCTTTTTAAAAAAATATAAAAATTTCAAAAATTATTTAATTTTTCGCCCAAAACGCAAAAAGAAGTCATCTTGTCACTCATATAAAAATGAGAACAAAATTTTTATTCCAAATATTATAAAAAAAAAAGATTCATTGTTAAAGTCAATAGTTGAATTATTTTTAAATTTTATCCTTGAAAATTTCATATTTTTTTAAAGAAAATTATGATTTTCATTTTCTTTTCAAGTTTAAGACATAAACAAAACAAAAAAAATTTAATTTTACTATTTTACTAGTTGGAGGAAAAGTGATAATTTATCACATAATTTTTTTACGTCAATAAAT
The DNA here is from genome assembly GCA_949752835.1 of Empis stercorea. Taxonomy (NCBI): domain Eukaryota; kingdom Metazoa; phylum Arthropoda; class Insecta; order Diptera; family Empididae; genus Empis; species Empis stercorea. Next base: position 14,899,172 of record OX457086.1, read on the forward strand.
TTTCTTCGTTAGAATTTTTTTTTTTTTTGAATATTTGAATTATAATATTTTTGATATTTTCCAGGCCAAGTTGGGTACATAAGTTTTGGTTAAATGAATTTGAAATTTCAGATTAAGAAGAACTAAATAAGATTAACTATACTAAATTAAAATTTTCAGATTAAATTAGAGTAAAGTTAATTATTCGATAGAAAATAGAGTAAAACTTTTATAAAAAAAGAAAATTACTTAAATAAAATTTTAAATAATTAAATGAACTTGACAATTTTTTAATTTTAATTTGCATTCTCAAAGATTCTAATGAACAAAAATTAAAAATTAAATTATATAGAAACTTCACTGTAAAAAAAAATACTATGCGAGAACTTAAAATTTCTTGAAATAAACCCCAAAGTTTCTACACTTACTTTGTTACTAATTCATTATTTTTCTATTTTCCAAATCTAAAATTAGGCCAAGATCATATTAAATTGGTGACATTTTCTTCTTGGATAATTTTATGTTATTTGACTCATTCTAATTTATTTTTGTATTTTCAAATTAAAAATAAAGAAAAATTAAAAATATTTTATAAAAATAAATAGAAAATATCCCAAAAAAATAAAGGACTGGAATTTTTATATTGGCTTTTAAATTTTTGTTTTTGTGAATATTGAAAATATCTTTTCTTATTTATGTGTTTATATATTTAATTTGATGATTTAATCCACTTAGTAGCAAATTAAGAGATCATTTAAAAAGAGGAAAAAAAACAAATGTTTAAAGATTTATAATGCAATGGGAAATTTAAATTTAAAATTATTAAATTAAACGCTTGAACTTTGTACATAAATTTATATTAAATGATTAAAATTTATTCAAAATTTATGGTGGGCATGTGAAGATATCACTACAGGGGCGTAGTATTACTGAAAGTGCAATCTATTCTAAATCGAAAAATTTCTTTGATGAAATATTCATAACAACAAAATTAAATAATGAGCTATAAAAGTTTATGTGATTTTAATTAATTAAATTAATGAATCAAAAGATGTCCTATAACCTTTAGTATATTCCTGCAGAGTGTCGGCCACTAAAAAGCCAATAAGCCAGCTATTAAATATTAAATAGCAAATAAATTGCTAAGTTAAGACATAGAATTGAAAAATAATATTTCGCAAAAAAAAAATTATAAATTAATTACATTATAAAATTTTGACCTTCAATGCGCCTTAAATTAATTCTGGGCTAAATCAATTTTTTTTTGTATTTATTTTAATAATTTATTATGAAATGAAACAACACAACACACTTTCCATATGGAAAATTAATAATGGAAAATAAAAACTTCAAAAAAATAAAACATCTGTTTTTTTTCAGTGACTATCATACTTGACGCCAATTACATTATTTTTATATTAATTATTCAGATCTAGGAAAGCAAAAAAATTAATTATTTCAATCATTAACAGTGAACTATCAATAATTATAATAATTATCGTTAAAATATTAAGGTTAGATAATATGAAAAATAGTAAAATATCATTAGGCTAATAGGTCTAAAATTTATCATTAATTAATTTTATTATATACCTTGGGTCGAAACACGCAATAAACTATGTATGTCATACCTCTAAGCATAGCTCAGACATACTGTCGAATTATTATATTACTTACTAATAATAATCGACTGAGTATGTTATATAAGTAGTGGAAGTTCCCCCATAAATTATAGAATTTTTACTGCATCAAATGAATTATTAATATAAAATCTTTGAATGAAAAATATATTAAATAATTATTATCAGCAACTTTCTCATGAAATTTATTTAAAAAAAACTGAAATAAAATATAAAAAAAAAAATTTTTAAAGTTCATTACGTACGTTCAACTTAACAATTCCTCCATTCTTGTCACCATTTGCTTTTGTTTTGATTTTACTGTTTTTTATCATAAGAATATTTCTCATCACTATATAGTTTATTCAAGTCAGTAACTAAACTTAATCTGAATATAATATAGTTATACATATATAAAAAAAATTCCAACCACACATCAAACTACCAGACGTTTCTAGACTTAATGAAAAGAAAGTGCATAAAATTATTTTAGTTTTTTTTTTATTTAGTTTGTTGATTGCAATATATAATTTTCTACTATATATACGTATTATAATGTATTGTTTTTTTTTTGCAGCTTTCTGAGATGACAGTAGATTTGGCTGAAGAAAGATCAACATCAAATATCGCCAGTGAACGACTTGAAGCGGAAACAGCTGAACGTTTAAAATTAGAAAAAGATTTACATGAACAACAAAATAAAGTGAAAAATTTACAAGAAACATCCGAAAAATTAGAAATGGAATTAATATGTGCTAAATCGGATTTAAATGGTATATCTGAAGATGAAGATGGTGAAAATGATGATACAGCTGGTGGTGTATATAAATTGAAATATGAACGTGTTGCTAGAGAATTAGAATTTACAAAACGTCGTTTACAAACACAACATGAACATGATTTAGAACAATTAGTTGGATTGAAAAAACAATTGGAGAAAAAGGTTAGTCAATTTGATTTTATAAAAATAAAATTTTCAAATAGTTAAATGAAGGTTTACTTTTTGTTTTGGATACATTAGTTATTTCCGTCCTTTTTTCCTATTCAACATAATATTTTTTTTTTGTATTAGTTTTTCAACGGATATTTATTTTTAATTTGGTTTGAAATCAACCTTTGTTTAATATAGAAACAAGTTCTAAGTTTCCGCACAATTAATTCAGGGTAACGTTATTCAATCCATAAATATTATGGTACTAATAGTTATGGATTGAATTTAAAGTTATTTCCATCAAACCGAACATACTAATAAGCTTTTTATTAGTAAAGTGTAGAAGTTGTTAATTAGCTCTTTACATCACAAGTCACAAGTATGATATTTGGAATCAAATTACTTGTAACCACTTTGATTGATATATTTGTCTCTTTTTCAACTAGTGTGGGAAATAGTGCCACTGGAGGCAGTTAAAAGCTAATATTTTATGTGACTTGTAATTACAAGAAACAACATCAATAATTGTAGTCTATTTGTCATCATGTCATCCATGTGTAAATTGTAACTCTAAAATTTTACATGACTATAAAACTACAAATAATTCAAATTCTAAAATATGGTTAACCCCTTAATATAAATATCCAAGTCATAATAAATTTCTATACTATCTCATCAAAACAGAAAAACACTTCTATTTTCAAAATTACATAAATTCAACATAATTCTTGTATGTTTATTTATCTTATCAAACAAATAAATAAATAAAAAAAAACCCCAAAAATATCTTTTGAAAAAATGTTTAGTTATATGATTTTTAGTTTTATTTTTCTTAATTATTAATTCTATGATATTCTTTACAATCAAAATTGTTTTTGTTTTTTATGTTGTTGTTTTTTTTTTTGTACATAATATCATAAAAAAATATATATCTTTAAAAGAATATCTATTCCATTTAAAAAAATCCAACAAAAATACAAAAAAAAATTTATACGTTTTTTTTTTTTTGAAAACTCGTCAGCTGGCTGATGCATACGAGGAAGTTGAAGAGCAAAGACAAGTTGTCGGTCAATGGAAACGTAAATCACAAAAAATGACAAATGAACAAAACGATTTAAGAATGCTATTGGAGGAACAAAACGGTCGTAATAATTTACTTGAAAAGAAACAGAGAAAATTTGATATGGAATGTCAAGCATTACAGGTAAAAAAAAATATATAGAATTTAAAAACATATTTTACACTCAGGTGTGGTCAAAAAGAGATAGACAATAAATTTTTACAAAAAAAAAAATTCCAAATATTAATATATATATAAAATTATGTGCATTTTTGTTGTAACGAGTGAGAAATATACTAATATATAAACATTTTAATACTTTCATTGCATAGGATGCAACAAGACAAGAAAGACAAGCAAAAGATCGTCTTGCTAGAGAAAAGGACGTACTTATTGCTGAAAAATTTACACTTGAACAAAATTTATCGGTAAGAATACGTATAATTTTTAAATTAAATTGTAAATTTTATAAATTAAAAAATTGTAATATTTTCTATATATAATTAGGATACTCGTCTTGAGCTTGATCTCAAGGAAGAAAAAGTGTCTGCATTACAACGTGAATTAGAAGAAATGACATTCGGTGGTGGTACTGAAGAAGAAGTAGCACAATTACGTCGTTCTAAAATGGATATGGATCGACGTCTTAAAGAGCAAGAAGAAGAATTAGATGAAATGGCTGGTCAAGTACAATTATTAGAACAAGCAAAATTAAGACTAGAAATGACTGTAGAAACAATGAGAAAAGAAGCACGACGAGAAGCACAACAACGTGACGATGAATTAGAAGAAGCTAGAGGTAGTGCTTACAAAAAAATTAAAGGTAAATATCAATTGAAAAAATTTTAATTATAAATCAAAATTTTATATATTTTTTAATATTTTTTTCTTTTTTTTAGCACTTGAATGCCAATTAGAAAATGAACATGAAGAACGTACTTTATTGTTACGTGAAAAACATGAACTTGAACGTAGATTACAAACAAATGAGGAATTAGAACGTGCTGATCGTCAAGCTGAAGAAGCAGCTAATCAAAAGTTACGACGTGATTTAAGAAAATATAAAGCTCTATTAAAAGACGCTCATGCTCAATTGGAAAGACTGAAAGCTGATAGTCCTGGTAAGGCATTAATTCGACAATTACGTAATCAATTAGAAGATGCTGAAACAGCTCGTACAATATCAATGAAAGCTAGACAAACAGCTGAATCTGAATTAGCTGAATTACAAACCCAATTGGATGAAGCACAACGTGGTAAAAATGAAGCTGAAGATAAATCAAATTCAGCACATCGTGATCGTGCTGAATTACAAGCTCAAATTGAAGAAAATGAAGAAGAAATGGCTGAATTAATGAAAAAATATACAGCAACAGTAAAACAATTAAATAATGAACAATCTGCTTTATCTGAATATGAAATAAAAATATCAGAATTAGAAGCTGAACGGAATTCACTAAAAGAAAATATTGCTGAGTTACAAGCACGTTTAGAAAATGTTGAAAATATGAGTGATCCAACAGCTGCAGTGCAATCAAAGCGGTAAATTAAAAAATTTACAAAAAAAAATAAAAAATATTTTATTTGATTTAAAACAAAAATTTTTTACAGACTGGAATTACGAGCCAAAGAATTAGAATCACGTTTAGAACTAGAACAAGCGACCAAAGCCCGTTTAGAAGTACAAGCAAATCGTCATAAAGATGGTATAGAAAAATTACAACAAGAAATCACACAATCAAAAATGCGTGAAATGACTGCTCAGGATGCATTAAAGAAATCACAAAAAACTTTACGCGAATTACGTGAAGAATTTCATACGATATCAAGTCGTGAACAAGAGTCTGTTAATCGTCGTAGAGATTTAGAAAAGAAATTAGAAACACTAGAAGCTGAAGCAGCATCATTACGTAATGATTTAAGATTGGCATTACAACGTATTGCAGATTTACAACAAGCAATGGAAGAGGGTGACGATGATGTTACAGAGAGGTAAATCTACAATTATTTATTAGAATATAAATAATAAAATATTAATTAATATTATTCATTTTTAGTGAGAGTGATAGTACAGATGGATCTATAAGTGATTTAGAAGAGAGACTGAAACCAATACAAGTTAAACGAACATCTATAACAACAAACGGTGTCAATGATACAAAATTAGTATTAAGAGAACATAGTGAAAATAGTCCAAGGTAAATAATTATTGAATATTTTGTACATTGATTTTAAAAATTTAACAGAAAAAAATATTAATTTTAGAATAACAGTAACATCACCATCAACAGCAAATGTAACAGGTGAAAATCTTAAAAATGGTGACTCATCTTTTGCATAAACATTTTTTAAAAATTTAAATCATTTTTCTAAGTAAAAAAAAAATCATTTAACCTAAAAAACTATATACTTATAATCTATCTAATATATTATGTATTATATACAAAAAAAAATAATTGTAAAACTAAATTTCATTATTCTTATACATAAAAACTTTTCAAACAAAGAAAATTTTTTTTGTACCTAAAAATATATCCTATAAAAATTATCTTCTCCTTTCATATAAAATAAATAAAATTTGTAATCAACTCCAAATAGTTATACATACATTTAAATAAACTTAATAATCGATTTTTAATAATCATTTAATCAAAATCGTCATATAATATTAAGCAAATGTTTTACTCTCTGCCCTCTTTATAGGATACATTAATGAAAATTTACTTAATTACACAAGAAGAAAAAACAATCATTATTTAATATAATTTGTTTATTTAATTATTAATTTGTTTTAAAATAGACTTTTTTTTTATATAATATTATATTTTTTATGATCGCCTAACTTAATTATGTAGCTTACGATCCACTAGAATTTATTTTCATAAAATTTATAAATGAAAATTATTATAATTTAGCAAATTGAAATAATTATGAATTTAGACAATTTAGAGACAATTTTTTTTTGAAATATAATAAATTCAGCTCATAAAATAGTAAATTCAGCTAATGAATTCAGCTATATATTCGTTGTTAGAATTAATCTTCAATCATCTCGTGACATTATTTATTCAAAAATCTTTTTAAAAACATATTAATTCACCAATAAATTATAAATAGTAAATAATCAACAACTATATAAATAAATTTTGAACTGATTCTAATTATATTTTAATTAAAATTTATTGTTAATAAATTCGAAATTATTGATAAACTAAATTATAAAAATTTCATTTATAAATTTTGAATAATAAATTTTATTAAGTTAAAAAGAACACATTTATTTTACATCATTATTATTATTATTATTATTTTGGTTCAAAATAAAAATTATAGATTTAAAATTATCAAATTAAATATAATGAATTTGATTATACATATATATATAATATTTAATAAAATATTTTGTAAAACTTTGTATTATTAATTAAAAAAAAAATATTATTGATGTTTTATAAAAACAAAATAACTACTCAAATTAATATTACAACTATTTGTTGTTTGCGTAATCATTTTTTCTTTTAAAAATAAAATTATAATTTCGGCTTAAAAACTTAAAATATATTAAAAAATTTAAGCAAAAATAACTTTTAAAATTTAAATAAATAATAGAAAATATTTTAGTACTATATAATTATAAATATAATTTTTGAAAAAAAAAAAAATAATAAGCAATTTTGAAAACATACACAAAAAAATTATTTAATAATTATTAATAACAATTTTGACAAAATGAATAACAACAAGAACAACAACAAAATATTTAAATATTTGAATAATAATAAAAATGAAATAATTGTTATTTAATTTTAACAGAAATTATAGTTTTTTTTTATTTAATTAAGAGAAATATTTAAGATTTTTAGTAGCTTTATTTAGATTTTGTCTAATTTAGACTATTTAGTGGTACTCAAGAGTTCTGAAAAAGTTCTGCAACAGGAAACGGAGATAATATAAACAGAGTATCAAAGTATCAGGAACGATTTTAGAAAACTAATTATTAATTTATCAGAAAATTGTTATTCAATATCCAAAACTCGGATCAAAATAAATAGTAACCGTGAAACTTAGTTCTGGTACAATTCAAAATCAACTAAAATATTTGTAATATAATTATATTTTTTTATTTATGAACTAATCAACAATAATAATTTTCACATAAATATTTAATATATATATCTTCAACATATTTTAAATTTTTTACTTTGATTTAAATACAAATTTTACTCTTCAATAATATCATTTTGATTTTCATCATTTTGTTTTGGTACTATAATAATTGAATCAGTTGATATTTGACGTTTAATTGTTTTCTTTGAATCAAATCGTGCTGTTACTGTAGCAACTCTAATTGCAGCTTTAAAACCAACTCTTGCCTTTTGTTTAGCCAATTTATTTTTCCATTCTTCATCACGTGACGGTAATGAATCTAAATAACGTGACATTTCATCTTTAATTGGATCAGCTATAGCCAAAACTGACATACTACCATCAACAGTACCCAAAACTAATGATTTACCATCTTTACTACTTTTAACTGCTGTTAATTCAGCTTGTAAACGATAATTAGCAACTAGAACAGTATCAATAGTACGAAAAACACGAATAGTTTTACGACCACTATGATAATAACAAACATATTCATCATTTTCGGTAAATAAACAAATAACCGAAAATACACCTTCAGCTACTTTGGGTATAAAAGTTTTTACAGTAGTTCCTTTACGAAGCTCTAAAAGTTCAAGTCCACCTCTGCAACAAAATAAAAAATAACAATTATTTTATTAATAAGAATTTTAATTGAATTTTATACCTTGTTGGTGCATATAGACCATATTTACCATCTGTTGTAATATGACCACCCCATTTCATAATTGTTCTAAGACGATTTTTCGTTTTAATATCAATGACACTACCTTTTTCACTACTTATAACCGCAACTTGATGAGCTTTTGTTGGTAATGGAACAAGTGAAATTACTTCCTACAATATAAAATTAATATCAGTAGAAATATTTTAATTAATTAAAACATTTTACTTTAATATAACATCCTTTTAATAATATTTTTGTAACATTAGTTCCATTTTGTGCATTATAAACAGCAATACAATCTTTATTACTCCTGTCTATAGTACATACAATTATAAATTGTCCATCAGCAGATATTACTGATCTTCGGAATGATAATCCTGGTACAATTCTAAATGGATATTCAAATCTAAACTGAATTCTTCCATCTGTAAACGAAATTAAAATTAATAAATGATAATATAAACATAATCAAATTTGTTTTATCAACCAGGAATAGTTCTAATCGTTGTAATTGCTGTTAATCGATTACTCTCTTCACCATTCTCTTGTTTTGTAGTTGTATTAATATTTGGACATGAGACGGTCATAACTTTTGCACCACCTTCAATATATGTAATCTGTTGAATACCCGGTTGATCATCACGAAATACAACTTGTTCTGAAATCCGATTCCATATCAATATTTTACCAGTTTCTGATGCTACTATATATTTTCCATCCGGTGTTATTTCAGCATGTGTTACAATAGCACCAAGTGGACTATCTGCTAATTTAGATAATAACCGGCCAGATCGAATTTCCCAAATACCAACACAATTTCGGGTTACTGTTGCCGCCAAATCAACAGAAGATAAACTATAAATATTTATATATATTTTTTAATTTTCTGATATTTTTCATTATTCAAATTTACCAACCTAATATTATCAATTTGTAATTCATGTCGATCTATAACATGAACTTTCTCAAATATATTATTAATATTCCATACTTTTACAGATCGATCAATTGATGATGTTATAACACTATTCCAATTACCAATTGTTAATGCTTCCAATTGAATTATACGACCAAAATGTGCATCCAATATTTTTGATAATTGTTTTGTTTTTAAATCCCAAACATATAAACTTTTTCGTACACCAGCAACAGCATAATTTAGTTTTGAACTAACCATTATTGAATTTGATTGCATCATTCTTGTTGTTATATTCCGGACACCATGTGGTAATGGTAAATAAATTGCAATTTTACCCAATGAATTACCACCTTTACCAAAATCCCATATAACAAAACCTTTACCAGTTGTACCTAATAGCATACGATCATGTTGATCTAATTTTAATTGTAATATCATTTCTTTATCATCTTTTTCATAACGTGGTAATTCTTCTACATATTCCCATAAATATGTTTCAGTTTCATCATTTGATTGAAATTTAAAAACACTTATCTAAAAAGAGAGTACATTTCGGATTGGAATTTTAATTATATAAGTAATCTATTATTTTACCTGATAATTATTTTCATTTGTACAGCAATAGAGTATAGTACGATTTTTATTTATTGCCATTGCACTGTGAAAATATACTGAAGGTGCTGTACCAGTTTTTTTAATAGTATCAATACGAAGACGTGTTTCAGATATAATACCAGACCAATATATAACATTATAATCAGATAGTGAGACGAAATGCATTACTAAAATAGAGAAAGATATTAGATAAATAATTTTTAAAAATAATCTTACTTAAAATTTCCCATCCTTCTGTATCTTCTGGAGCATTAAATTGTTCTATAAGATTTCCTCTCATATCAAATCGGACCCATTTCAATTTCGTATTAATAAAAAGACTAATAAAATTTAGTTTCAAAAATTAGTTACATTAATTTAAACTAACTGAAAATTCACCTTTGATTTAACAAAAATAATCCTGTAACATTATCACCTGTACTAAATGGATTTTCAATAATAACAAATTCACTTGATAACATATTCAATAATACAGTTTGATTATTATTTGAATATGCAGCTGCCCATTTGTTATCTGGACTTAAAACTAATTGTTGCATAATTCCTTCTATACCAGGATTTACATCACGAGTTAAATCTGATGTTGATAAATCGAATGTAATAAAATGTGTTGATATTGAAACCATATAACGATAATCACTAGTCAAACAATATGCAAAAACAGCAAATTGATGTCCTTCCAACGAATACTTTAAAAAAAAAATTGTAAATTAGTTATGGTCATAGATGACATTAGAACTACAAAACCTTTAATGGTCCTCCTGGTGTATGTAAACAATGATTAACCGGAATTAAAGCACAATCTTTTACACCATTTTTATCACAAGCTCGTAACAACATTTTAATATTTGGATTACCACCAATTTCAGGTAATAAACGTCCAATTAGCTGTGGTGCCAACATATTTGGATGTTCAGCTAAAATTGCACCACCCAAACGAAGTGCATCTGCTACCAACATCAATTCACGTTTAGCTTCTTTATCATCAGTATTTGATGAAGCATCTTCAAAATCAGCTAATAAAGCTTGCAAAGGACAACTTGATAGTTTTGCATGTAGCCAATCATAATTGAACAAAACATTCTCATAAAGATCACGAAATCGACGTGCACGTACCAAATGAAATGGTAATTCACCGAATTTTCTTAAATTATAACGTGATACAACACCTTCTTTATTGAGGAAAACAAGTGGTTGTATTGGAACTTTACGATCAGCAGAGCCTTCTTTATCAGCAAGATTGAATCTGCAATAAAATTATAAGTTTAAATAAGAGAAATTTTTATCAATAAATCTTTTATATACCGATGTCTCTGAATTTCGGTATATTTAAATGGTTTTGGTACACCACCACCCCAAATACCTAAATAATAATCAGCTATTGATGAATGAAAATACATTGCCATATTCATATTTTTAAAATATCTTTCACGTGCTGTATCGCGAAATTGTCTATGATACCAATTCATTACATTAACACCATCAGCTTCACGTTCACTTAAATAATTTGGTAAATCATTACGAATACGTGTCCATAATAATGGTGGTATACGTCTAACTGGTGGCATATGATATTGATATACATCATCCAATACTTTATCATCCAATGATATTAAATCTTCTAATTCATTTTCAGATAAACCAGATTTTGCTGCTGTTATATATGCTAAAGCATGAAATACTAATATACGACCATGTTGTTTTTCAATACGTTCAAATAACATCATTATAGAATCCATAACATTTGATGCTAAATGAGTTTCTTGTGGCCTAGTATAACTACGCCATCGACAAATTTCAGCAAATACTAATTTCACAAATATTGGTAATGAACATTTAGTAATTGCATTAGCAACTAATCGCCATTGGTAATTATTTAAATCACGACATGCTGTTTTCATCCACATTTTTATAACATTCATAGCTAATTCTTCACCAAGTGCCGTAACTTCAATAAAATTATCTTCAATATCAATCATTTTTCGTAATACATGATAATCTTGTGAAACAATTGGATTAGATTCTTCATTTGCACAACTAACAATAATCTATAAAATATGTAAAAAGGGAAAATAAGCTTTCATCGTCTTAAATTGATATATATATAAAATTTACCTCCTTGACAACATAAATTAAATATATTCATACCTTACAATGTGGTGGTAATCTTGTTGGAATCCAAGAAACATGATTTGTATCTTGAGTTCCACAAAGTTGATCAACAGAATCAAGGTAAAGTGTAAGCGGTTGATTTGGACTGGCATATGTTAAAAGTTGTTTAAAATGTGCTGTTAATGGTACTAAATCATCTGGTATATTTTCAAATGGAAGCATATAATTATAGGATATCTACAATTAGCAATAAACATAATAAATAAATAAATTCAATTAAAACTTATTTTAATTAGAATACTTGTTGACATATTGAAATTAATGTTGGTGTTAATGCACTTGAATCTGGTGTTGTACCCAAAAATCGAATTATATTTATTGGTTTTTTACCAGAAAACCATTCTACAGCAACTAATGATGCTGTTTTTGATAATAATGATGTTTTACCACAACCACCTTCACCATAATATACTAATGGTTTATCAGAATCTCCTAACATATAATTTTGTATACGTTCTAAACTTTCTTCTCGGCCATAAAAAACTTTTACAGAATTATTACATGCATGTAAATGTTGTAAAATTTCTGTAACAATTTGTCCCTGAGCAGATGAATCTTCTTTACGCATTGCTCGATCTACTAATTTAACAATATTTTTATAGAAATGTGAAATAAAATGATTTAAATATTCTTCATGGGTTTCAATATCTAAACCTTCACGTCCAATCCATTCAACTGTGTATCTGGATATAAAAAAAAGGATTATAATAACAAAGATTGTGCAAATGTTAGAAATTTTTTTGATTTTCTGATGAAATCGCTGGCAATATACAAAAGCGCAGTATTTTATTTATTTTAAATATATATAATTTATATAAGATGTTCAATCAAAATCAAATATAGCAAAAGTGCAACTAGATTTTAGATTTATCTTTAAGAAAATTATTATTATAAGAATATTATTTGTGTATAATACAATTTTTGGAAGAATATGTACATATATGTATAAGAGTTTGATCATCTTATTATAATTTCCAGTTCAAACGAGAGTATATAGATTGCTTGAACTGTAAATTATAATCAAAATTGAATTTCATCATACCAGAACTTAGGAAGAGTTATATATCATAAAGAACTGAATGATGAATTCAATTGTAAAATTATTAAATTTATAAATATTTTATAATTAAATTTTTTAATAATAAATTAATAAATATTAAATTTATCCAAATAAATGTAAATATAATATATAAGAAAAAAAATATTTAGATTGAAAAATGTGCCATTAATACTTAACATTTGCCTAAAGAATATAAATTTGAATATCGTAAATTAAATATTTATTCAAACTGTGTCATTTATTGTTGGTAAATTTATCTGGAAAATTATGAACATTCAATATTTAAAATGTACCTACCTAAAATATATATACAATCAAATATTTCAGATAAATCGAATTTATTTAATTTGATAAAACTAAAATTAAATTAAATTCATTAATAATTAATTATAAATAACCAAAAAAAAAGTGTTGAATTTGGGAGCAAAAAACTTTAGTTAGAAAATATAAAATTAAATATATATTTAATTTGAATAAATCATGCAAAGTTAAAAATTAAAAAAAAAAATATATATTAAAAAATTTAATTAAAAATATAATATTGTATAAACATATTGCATTTAATATTTATATAGTAAAAATATTTGGAAATTCTTTATATGAAATTATGATCATGCACTAAAAACATAGAATTACTTTTGCATATTTGTTGATTCAATTTTATTTGGTAAACGTTCATCTCTTAAATTTGCCAATAATTTTGATGATTCTGTATCCAAACTACGATTTATAATATCAACAAATGATGATGCCTTTTTAATATTTTGTAAATTAATATTATTTATGTATCTAACATATGCTAAACAATGATTTTTAGTATTTTTAACACTTAAAATACCATTTATAACTTCACGTTCCGTTACTATAAAAATATAAGATAAATGTAATATATTTATGTATTTATTTAATATAAGAAAAAGTTGTTCAAATCAATTTTGGTGCCAAAAGTTTCCCCTTTTAATATATTAACCTAAACATTTTCCATATATTTCTTTAATTTAATTACTGACCTGACATAAAATAATTATGCATTGTTTCTTTATCAAATTTTTCAGTTGAAAATAATGATAGTGATGCTTTACGAAATAATTTTTGCATTTTTGTTAATGTATCCCACCAAACAGCTTGATCTTCAGCTTGTAATTTTGGTACACGCTAAACAAAATTTATAAATATATTACAGATAATTTTTAGTAAATAAAATTGTTTCGAATTACTTTATTATTAAAATTAATTAATATTGATGAAATTGGTTGTAAAACTGATATTGGTGGTACAGCATTACTATCCTTTTTATACCACAAATCTAAAGAAGCACCATCTACTCCCATAGATGTTAGTTCATCTCTGTAATATTTAAGATTTAATTTTTTATAGTAAATAATTTATTATAATGTTATTAATAATCATTACCTAATTTGTTGTAATTCAGATGATAATATATAAGTTGGAATTGGACGATAACCATATTTTTGTCCCAAAAATACAACAAAATTTGGACCCATTGATAAACGTTGACAATTTGCTATTTCACGCATACAAAGTTCTGTAGTCATATGATCATCAGTTGCTTCATCTCTTACACCCCATCTCATGTCGACAACCTATGTTTAAAATCATATAATTTACATTATATCATCAAATTATAGTTTTGTCTTGTCTGAGAATGTAACAGAAGAGGAATGATCAATATTTGATCTTAAAATAAATATACTTATAGTGACCTATTTTAATGATAACAATGTCTAACTGGCATAGGTAAGGATTTTACGTTAAGTACAATAAATTATCATGAAAACCGCTTAGAAAAACAAGAACATTAATCAATTTCAGGAACTTTTGTAATGCTATTAAGTAAATAAAATTATGAAAGCAAGGAAAACTTAAGTACATTCTTCAAAGGAAACGATCGCAAATTATTAAAGTTTGTGACATGGCAATATACCTTTTTAACATCATAATCTTATTCAAAGATATTTTTAACTTAATAAATTCCAAAAATTATGTTCTTTTATTACTAAATTATTAAAGAAACAAAAAATTCTCATTTCCTAATACATATTTTTTTCCGATTTCAATCAAAATAACGAATATTTATCGCTTATAATAATCTTAATATTTATTTTTTTATGTATATTATTTTTAGGCAAATTATATTTACCAATATCACGTAACACCAATAAAAATTACTTTACTTATTTTATCATTTATTAGAGGTAACCGAAAAAAAAAACGAAAATTGTATATATTTTTTTCATTTATTTCTTAACACCCAATACCCAATTGAATGTCCTTCAATTTATTGATCTCAAATTTATATAATAGAAAATTAAAAAGCTTTTCATGCAAAAAAATTTGGAAAGTATACAGTCAATTTTATAGGGAAAAACTAAAATTTGAATATTTCCATAAAACTTAAATGATCAAAAAATTGAGTTTATGAGTTTATGAAATACATTATATGTATATTAATATTCCATAAAATTTAAATCAATTTTTTTTTTTTTATAAACTGTAAATAGAATTTTAACACTTAATTGGCGGAAAAGTATTTTATAAAGTATAAAACAAAAATGAAAATTTCACATTAATATCTACAAAAAAAAATATATTTTATTATGTGATAAATTATCGTGCTAAATTTCACCTATAAACAAAATTATTTTACAATTTTATTGTAAAATTTTACAATCATATTTTCGATGGTAATAAAAATAATATTAAATATGGAAAATCATTTGTGATTCTACCCCAAAAATTTATATAAATTTACTATTGAAAACTACCAAAAAAAAAAAGGTTAAAATTCCCATTAAAGACATAAATTTTTTTTGTGCAATATAAACTTAAACATTTTATCATTTTTGTAAATTTGAATATCCTTTTTGTTTGGATGACAATATCTCATGCAAAAAGTTCATTATATTTTTGGTATATTTCACATTTTATGTTGTTATTAATTTAAAACTTTTAAGTTGTAAAAAGTTTTTTGGGATAATGAAAAAAAACTACGATAAAAGTAAAAAATAATAGCTAAAAAAAATTTCACAGACAAAATAATAATCATTTTTTTGGGGGGTTTCGTAGGTATCATCTTTAACTTAACATGTAAATGGTAAAAAATTTTTGATTATAAAAATAGAAGGGTTGCTTTGACTTAATAGTTTTTATATATAGTAAATTTACAAATAGTGTAAAGATATGAAGTATACTTATATGTGAACACAAAATATTTGGCACGAATATTTTTTTTCCTTAAGAAAAAAAAGAGTTGAAAATTTACAAGGTGTTTCATAAAATTTTGGAGATAAGTGATGTGATATTTATTGGTGGAAAATATGAGTATATAATTCAATCATATTCAGTTTATAACTAAGCAAATATGCAAAGTAATTTTATGTGGAAAGTGGAGAACATAAAATTTCAATTTTTAGTGAATTCTTAAAAGCATTTAGTATTGTAATGATCGGAACTCTTAGTAGTAGCAGTAACCAGAACTAATATGGTAATATAGGCCGTTTTCGTAAACGCAGTATGATCGCAGTACTGCAATATTTTAATTCTTTTTACTGGTACATATTTTGATTATCGAGACAGAGAAAAAGTCGACAAATTTAGCTTAACAAATGCTCCTTATGTCGAACTGGTTGCTGTCTTTTTGATTAAACCACCATAATAACGAATAAAAACATTGCAGTACTGCGGCCATAGTTTTGATAACATGGTGAATATAAAAGCGAAAAAGTTGTACTACGTATAATAGGATTATTTTCGTAAGGAATAAATTATTATTTTTAAAATTCACCCATAAATTTTGACTCTTAATAGCAACTGTAGTAAATTTTAACAACATAAATAAATCTGTCTTAAAAATTCAAGTCTTTTTAAATTAGTTGGATACACGGTGAAATATATGAGAGAACTAAGTTTTAATTGAAATTAGATAAATGTTGAATTTGTCTTTAAAAAAATTAAGTCTTTTTAAATTAATTGGCCCTTAAAATATCAAAAGAATATTGGGGAAATTTCTAAGTTAAATTATATGCTCCGATCCACATAATTAACTCATATATTTTTGTTTTGTAGGATTATTCACAATATTTCCTAAACACCCTATATTTCACATATGTAGGTATATCTCAAATCTGTTAGTACCAGTCACCAAAAACCGGCTGATAATTTTACTTTTGTTTAATAATTTACATATTTATATGTCATTTATTTTCACATAAAATTTATATATTACATTATTACAACTTACAACGTAATTTTAATAAGTTTTTTACTTTTAAAATGACAATTTTTCTTTAATTACTTACTTCTCTTTTGCATATATATATTTATAATAATAATAAAAATGGTATGAGTATATATCTATTTTTATATTAATTAAATATAATAATATTTACCTGAAATTCCAAACCATGTTTTTCCCTACAATAATCCTTAATTCGTGGATAACATTTTGCCATTAATGTGTTCCTTTCCATTGTTGTATCTGTGTAAACACGAAATCAAAATATGAAAATAAAAATTATAAATAAACTTTTTTTTTGTCGAAAAAAGTTATATAACGTTTTTTTTTGTACCCGTAAATGTTGAACTAGTAAAAATTCGAACAATTTTTGAGCTAACCGGTGGTAATGATTTTAATGAACCCAAAAATATTAAATCAATTGTACGGTCATCCATTTTTTATATAAAAAAAAAACAATTCTTCCTCAAATTCAAAAATTTCAACAACAAAAAAAACAAATTATTTCTTTTTTTGCCCTTGAAAAAAGCTTTGATTTATTAAATCAGATAAAAAATTTCAAATATTTAAATATTTATCTTAAATTTTTCTAAAATACTTCTGAATGTTATGATTTGCCATAATATACTGTACTGACTAAAAGCTCATCATTACATATCCTTTTTATGTTATTTAAATATTTTGTTTGATCGATGAAGTTAATAATATATATTTGATTTTTCCTTGGATCTTTTAATAATAAACAACATGAACCGTTGAAGAAAAAAAAAGCATATCAGTAACATTGATTTACTTGTTTATAATAGTTGACTATCATGGTTTATTATTGAACTTGTTGAAATAAAATTGTTGTTTTTTTGTTGTTAGTTTTCGAAGGTAGAAAGGATATATAGAAATTAAGAATATCGATTAGATTTCGAGCTTATAGAGAGAGAGTATTATTATGTAAGTAAATTTAATGAATGAATGTTTTTTTTGGTTTGCAACAGGTTATTGTTTGGGTTGCGAAATTCATATTCGTGTAAAATATATTAAAAATCCTTAGATAGAATAGTTTACCCTTCCCTTCAGTTATTGGTAGGTTTTTAAGGGTATAATGTATTTATGACCTCAGTTATTATGATTGACGTTATTCACATTGCGTGTCCAATTTTTTTGAAAATAGCGCAATATATTTTTAAATAATTTAAGAGGAAACAAGTTTTTGTTTTTTTTAGTTGAGATTGCCAAGGTTAAATTTCAAAAGATTGTTTAAAAATATTACCAATAATTTATTTTGAATCCGCATAACGCAAATTTTTGTTATTGTAAATGCATATTCGTGGGTGATATATCGTAAATTTCCAATTCACTAATTGGAAATTAACGATCTATTATTAGCAAGTTTGATAGATGAATCGAATTTCAAGGAAATTTTAGACAAAGCGAAAAATCATAAAGTGACTGGGCGAAACTGGTGGTAATTAGTGAACTGAGCGAAAAGTTGGAAAACTTATTAAATAACTTTATTTTTATAATTTTACATAATATATATATTTTTATTTCAATATTTCTTTTTTTTTTTCTTGTATAATAAAATAATGAGTGTTTATATTTATTATCTAAGAAATTATAAATAAAAATCTACTTTACTTATTTTTTGGACTAATATAAAAAAAACCAAAAATAAGATGATCTACAATTTTTTCCTGTAATAAAATTATTTTTAATTCTACAATACAGAAACTATTTAATTGTAGTTTTTAGTTAGTATTTTTATTTAATAATTATTTTTTAGTTCATATTTATTTGTCAAAAGTTACTCACCAAATTATTAATTATTATTATTAAGAAGGAATTCTTTTTTTAATATATTTTTTTACAATTTTGGAAAACTTTAAACCAAATTATTTAATTAATTTCAATTCAAATAAATAAGTTTTTCTTTTTCTTTTTAAATTTTATACAATTAATTTTTAAAATAATGAAAAAATGAGTATTATGATTTGTGCTAAAATGACTTCTTTAAATAAACAAATTAATAATTAAAGTAATAATTTAGCTCAATCGATATTGAGTTGAATATGTATTTATTTATTTTGGTGATGGACATATGGTGAAATATATGAGAGAATTAAGAGTTTTAATTGAAGTTAGATAAATCTTGAATCCATTGACAGTTTAAAAAAAATTTCACTATATAACTGAGCATTTTAATGAGCTGTGAATTGACTAAAAATAAAAAAAAATTATGTAATTTAATTGAGTTAAACACACTCAATCTTAACTGAAACCAAATTAAAAAATTTATATAAAAATTCATCTAAAAAAAAAAAACACAAATTTGTTAAATAATAAAATTAAATAATTTTTTTTTTTAATTAATAAATTGTATAAAAAAGTTTACACGCTAAAAACTAAAATGTAGAAAATAAAATAATATTATTATAAAGTTTTTCGTTTCAATTATTGATAAAACTTAATTTTAAGAGGATAATTTCATTATATTTTAATATAAATAAATTATAATTAATAATATGTATGTAATAGAGAGAAAAATGAGTTGAATTTGAATTTATTATTATTCATTGTTTAGGTTTTTTATTTTTATTTTAAATTTTCGATTAATTTAATAATTAGTGTTTGTTTTTAAAGGCGAGTGAATGATTATTAAATTATAATTTTTATTTGTAATATAAATTTAAATATTAATTAATTTTATTTTTATTAGAAATAACAAATATATAATTTAAGAGATATTCTCTCTGTTGCTTGTTTTTTTGATGAAATAAAAAGCGCAAATACAATTTGTTTTTAATAATAAAATAACTTTTATAAATATTGTTTATTTTTAATGGAAACAATAAAAAAAAAAAATAATAATGAATAACTTAACGAGTTTTATGATTTTGTGTGTGATTATAAAAAAATTACTAAATTTTTGCTTCTTAAAATTTTACATTTTTGAAAAAATAAAACAAACAAAAATATTTTATTTTAATTTTTATAAGGTTATTTTTTTTTATCTATTTTATTATTTTGCTTACATATTTTAAATATAAGTTCGTTTAATAATTGTTTTAAGTTTACTTCTCAAATAAGACACACAAAAAAAGAACTATAGAAGTTGTAATACTTTTTCTTTTAATTTTTTTTTTTTTTTTTTTTTTTTAAATTGAATTTTCTGTTTTAAATATTATTTTGATTTTTTTTTTTTTTGTATTTTGAAATAAAATATTGCTTAATTTATTTTTGAAAATGAAAAAAAAAAAAAGAAACAATAAAATTATAGATATATTTTATTTATATATAATAATATTATATTTAAAATAAAAATGTGATTTAACTTTGCTGTTGTTTATATTGCGCTAACTTTTGTTGTAAAAGTTCCAAGCGATTAGGTGATAATTCTGATTTTTGCTGAAATTATTATTAAAAAAAAACATGTTAGAATAATTTAAATATCAAATTTTAGATTGTTAATATTTACAAGACAATTTTTCTTTAATACAATTATTTTTGATCATATAACGAAATCAAACTTAATATCGTAATAACATTTTACGATATTAAGTACTATATTATTTTCAATCTGAAGTCTTGTACAGTACATAATATATATCGAACCGTTTATACCTCATGAGGAAACTCTATACGATTCGAACTTCTCAAACAGTAGACGACCGAATAATAATGAATGTTTTAAAATTGAAAAACCACCTTTTAATGAAATTATATACTTACTGTTATATTATTTCTAATTAGAGAGACTCTTGGTTGTATTTGATTTAAATTTAAATTTTCATCTGTTTCTTTATTATCAATTAAACGATGTTTCATTTCTGTTACTTTTGATGGACTAGAATTACCACGTAAATAATGTAATTTTTCCATCCAATAATCAGGATCTAATTTATTACCAGGTTGACGATTACTAGGCATAAATTTCATACCTAAAATAAATTATTTATTTATTTTTTTTCATAACATATTAATATAATTTTACCATATTTATTATCGCCATTTGTATGATTTTGTGAGTTTTCTTTTTCTATATCAGCTAAACCATCTTCAATATATTTTTGGAAACAAGGACTTGCACCGTTTAAAAATGGTACAACGTCAACATCTGGATTTTTTGTCTATATAAATAGTGAAATTGTGAAAATATTAAATTATTGAATTTTATATATTAAAATATAACTTTTACCTTAAATTCATATAATTTTGTCAGTCCTTGTTTACTTGTTTCTTTATCAGATATTAATTTAAATATGTGTGACATTGTTTCATTAATTTGATTTGATAAATGTTTTGTATGTTGCATATCTTTTGTTGATGATGGACGTTGTGGTGAAATACCTGGACCAGCACCATCTTTTTGTAAATTCTAGAAATAGAATAAAAATTAATAATAATAAAAAAGTATAATTTAATTTACCTACCTTTAATATTCGAATTAAATATGCATGTAATTCTGAATGCGATGGTATTTTATTTAAATGCTGTAATATACCATTTCCTTTAATTTTTGCCATATTATGTATAATTGTTTTAACTGTACGTAATGGTGTGTCTGATGGTCGTTGTTGCCACCAGGCACTCGGTAAAGCTAACATAAATTCATGAACTTCAAATAGGACAGCATCATAATCTAATTCATTTGATCGTTCTGGCATCATTTTAACATTACGCCAAATACATTTCATTAATAAATCAGTAAATTTTGGTAATCCAGCTGATGGACAAGTTTCCTTAAGTAATCTTATAAGAGCACTAGAAAAAGAAACATAAAAATTGAAAATAATAAAATAATTTCGTACAAATTATTATTCTTATACCAATTCAAATTTGTGAAATTTGTTTTATCCAAGATTTTTAAACATATACCATTTATTACTTTTGTATATTGTCCATCATCACCAGACGCTAATTTTTGATCTGCCATTAAACCTAACAGAACTGACATAATATTTTTTAAACTAGATACGCTCAATGTTTTTCCCAATGTTTTTGAATTAAAAAATGCAAAAGTTATTGATAATAATGGTTGGTACATTATTAATAAATCTGAGATTGGTAATTGTGAGAGATTCTAAAGGAAAATATTATAAACCAATAATTATTAAATATTTTACTTTAAAGAAAAAAAATTACTTTAAATTGTGTTGTAACACTTTGAATAAACATTTCTTCGTAATCACGAAGCACAGCCTGTTTATCGGGAGCTTGAATAATATCACTTAATTCACTCATAGCTGCCCGTGATGTTAATGAATCTGTACTAGATATAGCATTAATTATACGCACCAATGATGGATCTAATTTGTTTGGTAATGTATCTGCCAAACTAAAAAATTAAAAAATTTTACAAAGCAATTATGAAAATTTGAATTAAAAAATAAATAAAGATAAACCAATTAAAAAAAATGCTTAAAACTAAGATTAATAGGATTAAATTACATTGAACAAAAAAAAATTCACCCATAAATTTCTATACAAATACAAAAGAAAGTTAATTTATAAATTAATAATGAATAAAAGCTGAATTCTTCAATTAATTAATTGTTTGGTTTTTTTTTTTTTTTTTCAAACTAAATTTTCATTACTTTTGTGTTGGCTGATGAACACCACCTGATCCTAATCGTGATGTATATGATCCAACTGGTTGGGGTGGACTCATTGTGTATGCGGCATTATAAACACCACTACTTGGTATTGCTGGGGATGATATTGGATGATTATCTGATATTAATTGTTCAAATTTCTCTGTTGGATAACCAATACCATCTTTTGTATGTATTTTAATTGGTTCATCCATAAATGATAAATCAACACGATCTACTTCTTCAACAGGCATTTGATGTGATTTAATCCAATCTTTTTCAATTTCATCAACAACTTCCGGTAATAAACAGAATGGACCAGATGGTTTTTGTATAAATTGTGATTGTGGTTGATCAAATGTTCTGAAATTTTTTTAAAATATAATTTCATAATTTTTACTTTTCAGATAGCACAAAACCAGGTATACACATAAAAATAAATATCAAGAGATTGAAACCATTTCAGTATTATCATATTAATTTGTTATGGAAAATAAAATCGAAATATATCTAAAATAATTTCATATAATAGTTTTCAAAAACGAAGAAACTGAAATATGAGAGCGTACGGTTTCAAAATCTAGATTATGTGCCCAGTAACTTTTAACTATACCCTAAAAATACTACATAAAACAAGCACAACAAAATTTATTAAACAATTATAATAATTAACAAAACTATGAAATTGAATAATTTGTGTAAACATTAGAAAAAGAAAAAAACAAATTATTGAATAGAAATTTATTTATAATGTAGTTTTCATTTATAAATCAGAATATTTATTAAATTCACTATATTTGTATAGCAAATAATAGAGAAATTATGAATTTGTGCTAACAAATCTAACAAAACAAGCTAAAATATATTTAGAAATTTCTATTTTATATCCTTTAAATATCTTAAAATATCTTTAAATATCTTAATTAAAATATAAAATATAATTAAAAATATATAAAATATAATTAAATATAATTAAAATATATAATTAAGATATTTAAAATATCTTTAATATCTTTAAATATCTTAATTTTTAAAATAAAATTCCCTCTTCAAAAAATAACAATTAAAATAAAATATTTTAAAAAATTGAATAAGTATTTCTTTTTAAATTACTTTAGTAGAAGTGAAATGTTTTACTCACAATCAAAACCAATTATTATTATTATTATTATAATATCTGACAGCGGCAATAAAAATAAATTATATATATTTTTAAGAGAAACAATTAAAACAAAAAAAAAAACTGTAAGAAAAAAATACTCCTATAATTTACTACAGCATTTCTAATTTAATCTACAAATGGATTTATTTTTAGAGTTAGCACTAAAATCAAATTTCGTTGTATAATTTATTTCAATTTTGAATATGAAAAATATTTATATTATATTCACGATAAATTAATATTAATTTATTTAATATTATACGATCGTAAATAAATTCCCTTCTTCATTTTATGTAATCATATTTTTATATAGAAAAATAATAATTAAATACATTTATCAATAAATACAGTCATTTTGAATGTTGTGCTGTTTACACAAATAGCAAGTGAGTGGATTTTCTTTTTTGGAAATTTCAACTGTTACACACAAATATTTTAAACATTAATTTAACTAAAAATTACATTTCATCCCAATAAAATTTTACCTATGCATAATTAATAAACAAAACACAAAAATACTAAATAAACAAAAATAAACAAAAAAAAAATTATTTACGCTTGTCTTTTAAGAGTTGGAGGTTCTTTTACTAACCCTGAATCTTCTACCTTCAATGTACTATAAAAACAAAACGTTTTTATTTTCGTAAATATATAACAGAAAAAAAAAACCAAAGTAAAAAAAAAATAAAAATGTTTTAATTAATCATTTTGTGTATTAAAAATGAACTGACCTTGTAACAACTGGTGAAATATTTTCATCTAATTGTACTGGTTCATCATTTACAGCATCTTCAATTTCAATATTATTTTCTGGTGTTGTTGATGTTGCTTTAACAACTTCAACAACTGATGGTGTTGGTTTTTTAGTTTTTTTAGCACGTTTTATTCTTTCATCCAACATTGATAAATCTTTTTCATTTAAATTACCAATTAATTTATAAACTCTTTCGCCAGTTAAAAAATATGCTTGTACAACACAATTTAATGCAGCATTACGTACAGAATTATCACGATCAGATATATGTCTAGCAATTTCTTTTAATGCTGTTTGTGGTGTTGGTTGGCATACAGACATTGTATATGTTTCAATTAAATAACCCAATTCATCTAGACATTCCGTACGTTGTCGTGCATTTTTTGATTTTAAACCATCCATTAAATATATAAAAACTTTTGCAAATGGATATACACAACAGCTTTGACGTAATAATGTACGAACACCATTACGTACTGTGTCTTTTGGATCACCAATCTGGCAATAACAACAAAAAATTAAACATTAAGTATATTTTCAGTTAAAAAAAATTATTACCTTTGTTAAAAGGTGAGGTATAAATGCACTACCTTCATTTTCAGCTAAAATATATTCATGTTCTATTAACATTTGAAATACCATATTTAAATACTCAAGACCCTTCAGCAATACTGAAGGATTAGTATCGTAGAAACGTAATGATAACCATTTTAATATTAAATCCAAATTACAAATAAGTGCTTTTGAATTATTTGGTAAATCTTCTATTAACGATTCAATCACTTTTAGATGATATCTAAAAAATAATGGAATTATTTTGTTAACGTAATTTATGTAAAATTATTGCAATAAAATTAAGTAGCAAACCTAAAATCATCATGAAACATATTTGCCATTAGACCTTTATTAACATTAGCTGCACTCATTTGTTCTCTTAACAATTCTGTAAATTCTTCTCGTGGTGTTGTAAATGTCCATTTTAATACACGCATTTTTTGTTCATCAATTAAACGTTGATTTTTTGTACTATTTACTACCAATAATGGTGATAAATCAACTTCTTCATCCTTTTTCCTTGAATTTACTGCTTTATCATTTGTTTTCGTTGCTATTTTTGAATTAACTGATTTAGCTGTAGCTATTTTTGATGGTTTCGATTGTTCTTCAGCAATTGGTGCTTGTTGTTTACCTTTTGGTAATGGTTTAACTGGTAAATTTGGTCGGGCTTTATCTAATGCAGCTTGGATATCTTTTTTTGAAGCTGGTTTTTGTTTATCTAATGCTTTAACCATTGCCTCAAAACCAATATGAATCATAACACCTAAAACAGCTTCATTTGCATTTTTCCTAACATCAACATTACGATCACAAATATTAGCATATAAATGTTGCAATAACGATGATAGTTCATCTTTTGGTATTGATTTAACTGGTATGTTTGGTAATTTTTCAGCTACCCAACCCCAAACTTCAATTTTTAATGCTGGTGGACCAGTTTTTAATGCATCAGCTAACATTTCACCATCAAAAAATTCCTTATAACCACATTGCTCACCCCATGTATTTATGCATGATAAAGATGTTTGTCGAATAAAAACTTTATTATCACCTAAACCATGTAAAAACATTGGAAATAATGTACGAATATGTACTTTGCATGATGGACCCATTGCTGTTGCTAATTGTTCGCATATTGCTAATGTTGTTTGTGCTATTTTTGCATTACTATCTGTTAAACGTGGTGCTAATGCACGTGCCAAATCACCAATTGTTGATTTTATTAATTTTGCTTCATTTAATATTGCTTGTAATTTAATTAATCCTTCATTTCGAGTTTTCCAATTTTTATCAGATATTTCTGCTAAAAGTGATTCAGTTATTTGTGATGATATATCTGTACGTGGTAATAAATCAGTTATATTTATTGTTTCATGTACATCATTTCCTCCACATTCACTATAAAATAACATAATAATTATAAATATTATTTTTTTTAATTGTTTACTTACTCGTCGTCATTAGAGGACACTGGACTAGAACTTTTCTTAACACCACGTATTGGTGTTGGTGGTTTTTGACCGACATATTTATTTATTTCAATTTCAATTTGATTTCTTATAGCTGGTTTTTCACTATCCATTAACATCATTATAGTATTGCCCATATACATAGACATTGTACCACAAAGTGTAATTGCAGCTCCACGTACAGTTGGATTTGTACTTTGAACACCTTTTTTAACGTCATCAATTAATAATTTCGGATTAATCTGAATTTTTTAATTTTTTTATTTCGTAAAGTTAAAAGATCAAATTTAATCAAAAAAAAAAAAGTTGATTACCTGAAAACCGAATTCTTTAATTGCTGTATTCATCCAATTAAGTGCTTCAGATTGAACTTTTGGCGATTTTTGTTCAAAGGCAAATGACATTACTTTCGAAACAGTATATTCTAACTTCGTAGCTTCAGCAATCGCAGTTAATGTTTGGGCAGCAACACTACAATTTTTAGCATCTGCTAATTTCTCTGTAACATCATTTAAAACAAAATCAGCTGTTGTTGTTGTAAATGTAAATGTTTCAGCAATATTTCGTATAATATCAAGTTTGATTTTTAATACTTGGAAATTCATTTCCTAGAATTAAAGAAATTATTTTATTTAGAAGAATAAATTTAGTAAAATATTTTTGTTTACTTTTAATCCTGGTTTCCTTTGACTCAAAGTTCTAATTAAAACTTGTGACAAACCTTGTGTTTTGCTATCAAATTGGTCAATTTGACCAATAAAAATTTCAACAGCTGCTAATCGTGTTTTCCAATTAGCATCAACTAAACCAGTCAAAATATCCGCTGATAATATTTCTTCAGCACGTGATGATATTTCTTCGGGTGTTAATTCACGTTCTGTTGCTATAACTTTTGAAGTACTTCCAGATTTCGTAATTGGTACTGTTGTTGATGAATTTGGTTTCTTGACAATATTCTTTTTTAGACCAGATGCTGTTGCTGGTCTCGAGACTGGTTTCGGTTCAGAACTACCAGCTTTTGTAGTAGTAGTTGATTTTGCTGCGGCAACTGGTGCTGTAGCTGGGCGTTCTTTTTTAGCTCCAGCTATCTTAATTACAATTACAGCTTTATCTTGAAATTCTTTAATTTTTGCCATTTTTAATGCATCTACTTCAGTCAAATGAACTCCAATAACTTTTTCACCTATTAGTTTTATTAAAGTGCCAATTGCATCTGCAGCTGAATCACGTACAACTGGATCAGGTTCATTAAGAGTTTTTAATAATGTTGTTACCATTAATTTCAATAATTTTTTATTTAAAGCTGTTGGTTGTGTACGACTGAATGCTCTGGCTAAAAATGATGCTGTTTCAGCTTTAACACTTGGATTTTTATTATTTAAAGCTTCAACAACATCGTCTTGAATAGATTCGAGACTTGTACTTGGATAAATAGAATCAATAGCATCGCGAAGTGCTGTAACTACATTAACTTTTTTTTCTTTAAATTTATCCAAAATTGCTGGAACACATGCCTACCAATAACAAAAAAATCGTTCATTAAAATATTTTTATATATATATATGTATTCTCTTACCCCAGCGTAAATTGAAAATTTCTTTCCTAAACCTTTTGCTAATGATGACATACATTTACCAGACATTGCTACTAATAAAACATTTGAATCTTTGGTAAGAACTTTTTTAAGGGCTCTAACTACATCACCATAATCTCCATTCTCCAATTTTGGATTCTCTAATAATTTTTCTAATGCTTCTAATGATTCTTTACGTTCTTGCCATTTTTTCGATTCTAATTTTTCATAAAAATCTTTTGGCAATTTTGATAATATATCAATTGGATCAATAAGATCTAATGGATCAATTTGTTCACCACCGTCACCTTCTTCTACATCATCTAAAGATTATTAAAAAGAATATAAATCTAAATATATTTCCTTGGAAAAATGACTCAAAAATTATGGGCTTAATTATTTAAATATTATTTTGGCGTGCATTACAATTAAAAAAATAAAAAAACATAATTAGAAGAAAACAAAAATAAATGAAGCATAAACAATGAAGTTACTCGTTAAGAGTTCAACAAATTGTATGGAAAATAAAAATATGAAGAAAAAAAACACGTCAAATTTATTAATAAATATTAGCAAATTAATTCTTATGAGGTCAGAATTTTGTTACAAATAATTTTGACAGTTCAATATATTAAATTAATTTATAAAGCGAATAAGGAAAAATACAAAATAAAAATAATTTAAAAGACAAGAAATGTAAAAAACGATAGCATGAGAACATCAATAAATTATTAATAAATCTAAAAACAAAATCCAAACCATGTCCAATTAAAATCTTACAATTTCAAACATTTTTATAAAAATCATTTACCATCTTTATCATCGACTGTTTCACCAACTGTTGCCGATATTGCCTTTTGTTTTTCTTGTTGAGATTTTAAGTATCTAAAAAAGATATATATATATATAAATTATAATATTTTAAAATATTAAATTTATACATTCTTACCTTAATGGTTCCGGTTTTTCACCTTTCAATTTATCAAATTCACTTTCCAATTCTGTAATAGTAACTTGTGGTAATGTTGCAATTTGTGGTTTCATAGCAACTCCAATCCAACTAAAAACAATAGTCATAATATTAATTTTTATACATCAATTTATATAATTTTAGACTTTACCGATAAATTTCAATTGCCAATTGTTTTCCTTCTTCTCTTACAGTTTTATCACGATCACTCATTAATGGTGCTAATTTTTTAATTAATGGTTTTACACTAATTACCTTACTACCAAATTCTTTAAGTCCTAACGTAACTGCAGATGTACATGCTGATACAATTTTTGGATTTTTATGATCCATACCTTTAATTAATTCTTCAATAACAGCATCTTGTTTTTCAATTTCAATATACATTAATGTTACTTGTACAGCAAGTTCTCTTGTTTTTGTTTTTGGTGCAGCAATACATTTTTGTATAATACCAGACATTGTTTCACCAACAGTTTTACCAGCATTAGCAGCATTTTCAACATATATTAAAGCTGCTTCTAAACCTTTTTCTTGTGCAACAGCATTTGAATCAATTACAAATTTTTTTATTAAACCTAAAAATTTATTCCATTCTGGTGATTTTTCATCATCAATAGTACGAAAAATTTTTGCTGCCTCTTCATAACCATCAACTCGTGCCTTCCATAATTTATGAACGCAACGTTCTTCAATTGGCAATTTTTTATATTCAGTATCTTCTTCCATTTTAACAACTGCAGGTGATAATTTTGTTAATACTGGACAATTTAAACTTGTTGTTGACTTATCTTTACCGCAACTGAAATTTAAATTATTATTTTTTTTTCAATAAATTATTTTTAAAAAAATTTTTTATTAAATAATTATTTACTGGAGAACAATATGTTCATAAACAAATGCCATAATATATGTATATAAATGAATAATTTTAACACTAATAATAGTTTAAAAAATATTTAATAATATATAAATATATATTTTAAAAAATAAATAAAAATCAAATAATATTTTAATCCAATTTGTATGAATATAGAAATGTATTAACATAGAAATATATATTTTATATCAATAAAATAGAAATTGTCACAGTTGACTAGGCTGAACAATTTTTTTTACATAATTTTTTTTTTGTATCTGATGAAATCAACTTTACTTTAAATAATGAAATTGTATTTTTTTTTTTGGTAAATTTTGGACATTAATAAATTTGGGGTAATTTGTGTTTAATTATTTCAGAATAGATAAATATCGCCGTTTCCGGTGTATTATAATTATTATACTCTCATTCTATTCTTTAAACTAAAAAAAATAGATTTAAAATTAAGAACTCTTTAAATTACAATCAATAAATTTTGAAAATATATAATGATAATTAAAACCAATTTAAATTTAAAATGTATTAAAAAAAATTTAAAAATGATAATAATATTAATTTATAATACCAGACACTGTTTCACCAACATTTTACTGTAAAATATGTCAAAGTAAATTTTGAAATTTATTTTTGATTATATTTTATATTATTATCCTTTACCTGATATAATTTGTAATTAGAATTAAAACACCTTTTTTCCCAAAAAAAAAAAAAAAAACAATATAACAAAAAATATTAATTTTGTGCAAATTTTTAATTGAAGGATTAATTTAATGCAAAAGTATTATACTCTGCAAATATAGTAACTTTCAAATAAACAAATTATATAAAAAATAACATTAATTTTAATAATAATTTGTGACAATAAATCCATTGATTGTTAAGACTTAAATTATATTAATTAGTTATTTCAATAAAATATTTTTTGACAATAATTTTATTTTCGCCCAAAAACGAAAAATTACAAAATTTTGCATAGTTTTTTTTTATGATGATAATTATTCAAATAATATGATGGTAGATCAGTTAAGATAAATTAGGCGTTACATAGAAAATTTTCAAACTGTAAGTGCAACAGTTTCCAGTTAACATTTAACATTTTTTAAGTATGTTTTCTAATATATTTCCCTTGTGTGAAAATTATTTTGTGTGTTGTAATATTATCAATGGACGACATAAATAAAACATAGACAAAACTTATATTAAGCGCCCAAATTATTAATTAGTTTTGAGTATCATTTCATCTAATAATTTTACTCAATTACTTAGTTACATGAAATAAACTAAAATAGAAATTATAAAAAAAAAATTATGTTGACTCTAATTCTCTAATAAAACCTTGAATATTTTTTTATATATCTAATTTAAAATTGAATTTATAGTTTATTAATGTGAAATGGATGCACCTACGTAATATTTTCTGTTAATATGAAATTATGAATATTATAGGCAGGCAGTTCTTTTTTTTATTATTTTTGCCAAACAAGTTCACCCATTGTCAAGAAACTTTTAATGTAATTTAAGTTAGTTAAGCTATATTATTATGCTCCATCCTCTTTATCTAAAATTTCAACATTGAAAATATTAAATTTAACTTATTATTAGCATTGAAAGAATTAGTTATTTAGAAAAGCGTTTTAATTTTGTTTCAATTTCAATTTCCAATTTAGGTTTTGTCATAAATGTGTAGTAAAAATTTGGAATCACCGGTAAAGATCTAAAATGAAAAGACTAAAAAAATGATAGATTATTTGTCAATTGAAATACACAAAACTCGAAATGATCATTAAACTAATTTGTATTAATTACAATTTTAAATAAAATAAAATAAATAAATTAATTAATTTTAATTTCTGACTATTACGTCTTTAATTTAGTTTAAATTAAAAACATAATTTATATGTACTTATGAATGTTGAATTATATGTATAAACATAACCAAGAAGTACAAATATTTATATTTTACAATTTTATAAATAACTTCATATATGGGATGCAAGCAGATATCATTTGAATTTTGTAAATAAAATAGAAATATAAAAAAAGTAATAATAATCCTTGAACTTTATCATATAATTTAATATTCTGACTGACCTTTATTGAAAAAAATAATACAGATTCAACACACAAGAGAATAAATTCTTATTTAAAAATTTATTATTTTTACCTAGGATTTTTTTTTAATATTGCATATTTTTTGTTACGATATTATATAAATTGATTTTGTATTTTTGTACATTTAAATTAACTTTCTAACAATAAACTAAATAAGTGGAATGAAAAAACTAAACAAAATTGTATTTAAATTTCATAATTTCATTCCATAATAAATTAATGTGGGTGTTTTTTTTTATATATTAAGAAAAAATTATAATCAAATGAACCGATAAAATAAATAAATAATATCTTTAAATAAAATAATTTATCAACAAATATACGATTAATTAGAAAAATATTAAACATTATTGATTGTTTGTTAAGTATGTTATCATTTTAAATCTGAATTACTATTTAAGTTCTCCAATAATTATGTCAAGAAAATATATACACAATATTTAATTATAGACAACGAAACATAGTATAAATAAAAGACTGAATCATAATCAACAGTAAACATAGGAAATATGTAGCTATATAAAATATGTAGAAGTTAATAAGAGAAATGAAAATTGTCAGTCATCAAAGTTTTTTTATGAAATCATCGTTTTTGGGTAGTATACTACTATTTTATCAAAATGAAAAAGTCTAAAAATTATTTACTATACTATATAATACGAACTTTGTATTCCATAGAAAGCTTTAATCATTTATACTTTTTATTAATAAGATTGTTATTAATAAAACCACAAACAAGATTAACAAAATAATATATATATACTACGGTAGTGCCTGATACAAAAAAAAAGTTAGGAATAGATATTATAAAATCAAGGGTAAAAATATTCAGGGGGTGAATAATAAAACAATAATATAAGAAAAATAAATATCAATGTTTTTTAAAATAAAATATATAAAACAAACAAAAAATAAGGAAGAAAATGTGCGATGAATGTTTAAAAGGAAATTGTAAAGAGGTGCTGCGCAGAGATTTGACAGACATATTTCCACACAAACATAATAGAACTGAAAATATTATTTATATATTTTCTTATAGTTTTCATTGATTTTCAACACAAAAAATAAGATTTTTTTTAACTCCGAAAATAATTTATTTATATAATTATGCACAAAACGAAAGAAGAAAAAAAAACAAAATAGAAAATAGAACTTCTTTACTTTGGCGATAAAGATAATTTTTTAAGGGCCTTTTTTATAAAGCAAAATCAAAAATAAACTGCACAATTTATTATATACACAAGTATATATATATTTTTAAAATTTACTTTGGAATGTGTTCCGCAGACAGAAAAGAATAGTAAAGTCAACCAAAAAAAATCTATTATGTATTAAAAGAAAATTGAGAGAAAAAACATAAAATTAAATTAACTTTCTAAATTCAACTAAAACTAACCAAAAATTTGGTTTGTTAATTTTTTTTTTTTTTTTAGCTTTGTTGGAATTATTTATTATATAGCATACTATGAAACTTTATATACCTAGCTAGAGTAGAGAATGTTTAATGATTTCCCTATCCCTAGTCAAAAATTATAATTAATAATTTTAAAAATCTTTTATTTATAAATTTATTATTTTATTTTATTTATAATTAATTATAAGTCAAAATTATTTTCTTATTTAATTTGATATATTAATTTTTTTTTACTTATAATTAAGGTAGAAGCGCGTCCATCCTGTAACGGTTTTAGGATATTTAAAAAATATATTGCTTTTCCTAATTTCTAAAACAATTTTCTATTTTATTTTACTAAAGAACAATTTAAATAGTTTTACTACTTTTTATAACACAGTAATAGTAATATATTTCTATATACTTTTGTAGTTTTTTACAATTGAAATTGGTAAAATTCAATAAAAAAAAATCCAGCGCAGTGTCAATCACTCACCTCTTTTCTTACCCGAACAATAGAAAAAAAATTTCTTTTCCACGCAAATTTTCACATTTATTTCATTTGTTTTGTAATTAAACTTTTTATTCTCAATAAATTTTAAATTATTTAATTATATTATTATATTTCCTGTTCAATATCGAGTTTAAACGTAAAATTCTTTTGCTTTTTCTTTTTTTTTGATAAATTAAAAACTTAAAATAAAATTATGAACGTCTACCAAACACGACAGAAAAATATCATAAATGAAAAAATGTCGCAATTAGGGTTGTCGTTGTCGAAATTATGTAAACAATTAGAATCGATTCTTATTAAATGTGTCAGATATTTTTCATTCATTTGCATTTTTTCATCGATATTCTTATTAAATGTGTCAGATATTTATCAAAACTGTCCACTCAATCCCCTTTTGCATGGAAACGCTGCGGATTGAATTTGTATTTTTTTACTTATGGTATTATGACACTCGCTGTCCTACAAGCTAGTTTTCAGTCTATAAAAAGTCTCATTTCAAGTCAATTACTCAATCCCTGTTTCCATGCACACTAATCACTAATCCGGATTGAACCATTGGACTCGAGTTGAATTCGCCATGGAAACTGCATACATGTCCATGAAAAAAAACAATGCGGATTTAATTTCTATTTTTTAACTGTTTTATATTTTCTGTTTTATATTATATATTTTTTTTGCTATATATTACAAATATAAATTTAATTTCAGAACTGAAGTTATCCCGATAACCGGTTGAGAACCAGCTTTTTTCTTTTTGAAAATGTTTTATCAATTTCATGAATATAATATTAATTCCACTTTTTATTTTTCAAACAAATTTAGAGTTTAAAATCTCGCGATTTTAATTACCAATTATATTACCAATTATACCAAGCTAGTGGAGCTATACCAAGTGGAACTGTCCGATCCGAGTGAAATTGTGTCTAGTGGAATTGTGTCTAGTGAAATTGTACTAGTGGAATGAGCCTAAAATCGTTTTAACACGTTCACTATTCATGGTAGTGGTAGATTCACGCCCATGAGACACATATGATTCATTTGCTATTTGTTTCATAGTGGATTTCTTAATAATGGCCTAATGTATTATTGATACATTCATATGTATCAATTTATTATTTATGACTTCTTATATGATTCATGAGACATCACAAAGAAAAGAAAAATGCATAAAAAAGAAAAAAAATTATTATTTAAGTTTTTAGTTAATTTTATAATTCATTTAAACATTTAATTGAAAGAAAAATAACTTTATTATTATTGCTAATGAAGTAAAAAAGCAAAAAAAAAAAAGAATTATATAATTTCCCCGAAGTACATATTTCATAGAAGTACAGTTATATATGTAGTTTTCCAGCGGATTCAACTCTATCTGGGCTAGTGTGCATTGAAAGTGAGATTGAGTTGGGATTGACTTGACTTTTCGTTAAATCCATTGAAACATTTAGAAGAAAATAAATATTGAAAATATAGTAGAGTAGACAAATTTTTTTATTCATATAATTCAAAACTGACAGCTCAATCCCATATGCGTGGAAACAATGCGTGGAAACAATCCAAGACCGTTTCCATTTCCATTTCCATTTATGGATTTCCAAACAAAAAAAAAACTGGGCATTTAATGGACTGAAATATTATTCGAAATATCATTGAAATTTGTATTATATTTTGATTTTCAACGTGTAAAATTGTTTTGTATTGGTAATATAGAATATTGGGAATACAGAACGAAAGTCAATTAATGAATTAACCACAATATGAAACCTAATTTACAAATTAAACCACTTTCCGCCATTTTATTTTTGACATATTCGTCCATAAACTTATCCATAAATGGACGTCCATAAAGTTTGCCATTTATGGAATGGCTGATGGACGAGTGGAGTGGTCTCCATTATCCATAATGGTTTCCATTTCCATTGCCATTTATGGACAACATTATGGATAGTCGAGACCCCGTATTAACGATAATCCCTTTTCAATCTAATCCCATTCAACTCAATTCCTATTCATGGACACACTACAATAATCTCCATTTGTATTATAGCTTTATGCGGTAGTGCAGTGGCATGGCAGGGGCACGGGCACTGTCAATGCAATGACACTTATACCAATTTCTTTTCAACTACAAGTGGTGTGGTGTGGTGTAGGAAAAAAAATTTTTAGTACATCTTCTACACACCTTTGATAAGTATCGGCGCCTAGAAAAAATGTTAACACTTTTATGTAACACCTTGAAATTGGAAGGTATACAAATTATACACCTTGAAATTCGAAGGTATAAAAATTGTATATACATTACATACTTATAATTAATTATTTGAATTAATAATGTTTTTATCACAAATTATGGAGAAAAGTATATAAAAATTAAAAATTATGTGGAATTTTAGTAGTTTGTAATTTGTAATTAAAGTATGTATGGTGTTTATTCGAGCTTACACTTTTGATACATAATCTTCCACTTTGTAGGGTGTAAATAAAGTGTAGTGAAAAGAAATTGGTATATATAAGAGATAAGAGAAAGAAGTCAGAAATATCTGTAATTTTTGGATACAAAACAGGTAAATAAGCAAATTTATTTACAAAAAATAAAAAGCAGAATAGGATATGGATGGACTTTATTTATCTCATATATATAGAAAATATACGAAAAGAGAAAATCTTTCAATTTTAACCATATGTTCTTGCTTTTTGACCCACTGTTCTTATATTTTTGACATTTAATTAAAAATATCTTTTAATTAATTATATAATAAAAAATAAAATACATTTTGTTTAGTCTAATAATCTAGTAATAATAGGAGTAAATAAAAGTATTTAAAGTAAGTTAATTGTTCTTATCAGATTATATTATTATTATCTGTTGATATCATTCCTTTTCAATTTTATAATCATATTTTAACAATTAAACGTAACAACTTTACAAACATATTATATATAAATTATTAAATAAATAATAAAAAAAATTTTAGATGATAAGAAAATCTAGATTATTGGCTTGTCAGCAAATCTTTGTTGCATCAAATTTAAGAAATAATATTAGTACTTCTATATTAAATTCAAATTGTGATATAAAACGTAATTATTCCTCGACGACAGTCCAAAGAAAGCATTTAAAAATGAATAAATTTGAATTACCAAAACGTCTTCAGGGAAGTACTCCAAGTGTTTGGTAAATTATTTTGTATATTACATTTATACTTTATAAGAAAAATACTTATTCCCAAAATTATAGGACAGAATATATTGCATTAGCGTTGGAATATAAACCATTAAATTTAGGTCAAGGATTTCCTGATTTTGCTGCTCCTAAACATGTTACAGATGCTTTAGCAAAAGTTACAACAAGTGATAATCCATTGTTAAATCAATATACTCGTGGATTTGTAAATTTTCAATTCATATTCATACTCAGTTATTTTTTTCTAAATATAAATAATTGTTTCTTCTTTTTGTTAGGGTCATCCAAGACTAGTTCAAGCTATTTCAAAATTATATACACAATTAGTTGGACGTGAAATTAATCCATTAACAGAGATAATTGTTACATCGGGTGCATATGAGGCATTATATGCAGCAATACAAGGTCATGTGGACGAAGGTGATGAAGTTATAATTATAGAACCATTTTTTGATTGTTATGAACCAATGGTTAAAATGGCTGGAGGAGTACCAAGATTTATTCCATTGAAACCTAAAAAGACGGAAGGAACTGTTACTTCAGCTGATTGGGTATTAGATGATGATGAATTAGAAAAAATATTTAATTCTAAAACTAAAATGATAATATTAAATACACCGCATAATCCATTGGGTAAAGTATTTAGTCGAAAAGAATTAGAAAGAATTGCAGAATTATGTAAAAAGTGGAATGTTCTTTGTATTTCTGATGAAGTATATGAATGGCTGGTTTTTGATGATAAAAAACATATTCGAATTTGTAAATAATATGATAAATTTATTAACTGAGAAATATATAATATATGCCATTTGATTTTAGGTACTCTTCCTGACATGTGGGAAAGAACAATTACTATTGGTTCAGCTGGTAAAACATTTTCGGTAACTGGATGGAAAATTGGATGGGCATATGGTCCAGAAAATCTTATGGTTAATTTACAAATGGTCCATCAAAATAGTGTTTATTGTTGTCCAACACCAATTCAAGTATAAAATAGAAGAAATCTTAAATTATGTATAATAAATTTTTACTTTTAGGAAGCTATTGCAATGGGTTTTGAAAGCGAAATGAAACGATTAGATAGACCTGAATGCTATTTTAATAGTATTGCACGTGATTTAACTATAAAAAGAGATTTTATGACGAAATTTTTACTTGAATCCGGTATGACACCTACTATACCTGAAGGTGGTTATTTTATGCTAGCCGATTGGCGTGCATTGGGTATAAAAAATATAGATCTGATTTACCTTATATATTGAAAATATGTTATTGTTTATAGAAAATAAAGTAGATTTGTCAACTGAAACTGATAAATATCGTGATTATCGGTTTACTAAGTGGATGACGAGAAATATGGGACTGCAAGGAATTCCACCAACTGCATTTTATAGTGAAGCCAATAAACCTTTAGCTGAAAATTTTGTACGTTACTGTTTTATGAAGAAAACAGAAAATTTAGAAAAAGCAGCTAAACTATTAAATGATTGGAAATAAATTGTATAGTAATTGTTGAAGAAATTGTGTGTTGAAGCATTCAATAAATTGTAAAATAATTGTTAAAAATAAAATGATAATGAAGCTATTATATTTTTATATAAATATTTGTAGTATTTTTTTTTTCATTTTGTTAGCATAATATTAAATAATGAAACAAGATACCCAGCTTTCATCAATCCATCTATGTATGCTTTCGAATTAAATTGGTATTGGATATGGGAAGGAAAGGAAAATTTTAACACTGGATAAATCAATAAATTTGTAAGCTGATAACAGTTCACAGTATGTATATGTTCCAATATCAATTTTTGAAAAAAAAAATGTACCACTACTGGGGACACCCACCACAAGATTGAATTTAAAAAAAATCTTTAGAACATAATAAAGAAAATATTTTATTTCCTTTCAGCTTATTGTATATATTTTCTTTATACTTATTCTAACCTCATTTTTTTTCCTCTGTATGCAAATTATATTACATAATAGACCATTTTAAATTTATCAGTTAACTATACTTTTGCAGGATGAATTTCATTTAAAATTAATCAAAAACTGTTTTAAGTGCCAATTCTGGTACATCATATCCCAATTCTTCTGGTGTATTAATACCTAATTCATTCAATGTTGGACGAATTTCACTTAAAAGATATGGATAAATCTCAGCTTTTTTATCACCGCATTTATCTTTGCATCCTTCAAGCCATCTTATTGCCAATGCAAAATCATTAAGACGACGACATGCTTTTAAAGCAGCATTAATAATAGCTGGATCTGGTACAACATCCATACCAAGAATATCATTCATACCTTTGCGACATTCCCAGCCATCAATATCTTTACGATTGAAATAATCTTCATAACGTTTATCAAATTCTTCATCAGATTCACCATGTCCATGGGATAAACGAACTGATTCAATAACAGTAGCCCGAGCTGCTGTAAGCCCCAATGAGCCTCTTAAAACACCAGAAAGTTGGGTAACAGCTGTGCGTAACATCTATGATATTAAATGATTTTTTTTTATTTATACAAAAATTTAAAATAATAATTTATTTAAAATATTTATAAGAATTTTGTAGTTAATTTAATAATTACTAAAAATCATGAATACCTTTTTTATTTTTATTTACCAAAGAAATATGAAAAACTGTGAAAGACGAAAGTCTAGTCTTCTTTAAAAAAATTTTTTGCACAAGTGTACGTCAAAAAAATTGGAGCAGCGTCGATTTGAAATTAGAATTGGCTCCAATTCAAATATTTTTTAACGACATCTAGTGAGAAAATTTAATGCTGACATTTCGTAAATTATTTTGAAAACGCCGTCTTCCGACCGACCGACTTTTCTAGATATGGATATGTCAAAAAACGATTTTTTTTATTTAATCAAGAAGCGGGTGCGTTGTATTGTGAGGAAGAGTGAATTATAATAAATTTTTTTCCATAACATTATAATTACATTAATTGATAACCAAAATAAATTAAAAATGTCATCTAATGTAGCGTAAGTATTATTGGAATTAAAGATTTTTAATTAATATTTCGTTAGTGAAATATTTGAGTATTAGAAGCAATAAACATTTATTTTTGACACAATGCGGCGCGTGCTTCCCGGCGTCCATTTTTTATTTTACAATCAATACTTAGATAAATTAATCAAGTAATTATGGTTTTTACGAATAAATTGGCAAAAACAAAAGAAGACACACAAAGGATTTGTGCAAAATTATAAAAATTCTGAACTAAATAACCACGCTAGTGAAAAATATATATTTCAATAAATTAACAGGTTATGTTCGTTGAAAAGTTAGTAATGAATAGAAAAGAAAAAATAAGGGCAGGGGCACTTCGAGAATAGTTTATTGTATTTTATATGATAATATGCTATAATCGGTTAATAATGCATTTACTACATTATATATTATTATATTATTGGAAATTGAACTATCCTTTTATTGTAATTAAAACATGGACAGAATACAAATTCATTTGTTTTCAGACAGGGATCGTTTTTTTGTCTATTTTCTATAATATCGCAATTATTAATCTAATTAAATACAAATTTTAATTGTTATTAAAGGTATTATTAATATGTCAATTATAATTTTTATAGGGTACCACCACCAATTTCTTGGGCTCAAAGGAATGATTTACTATATGTTATAGTAAACGTAGAATGTAAAGATGTTGATTATAAGTAAGTGAATATACATAATTGTTTTAAAAGTGATTTTTTAACGATCTTAGGAATAAAAATAACACAAAGCTTTAAAAAGCTTTTTTTTTAATTATTTTATTACGCTAAAAACCTTGTCTTAAAATCAACCTTTATAGATACAAATACTAAAAATTAT
This sequence comes from Empis stercorea, assembly GCA_949752835.1. Classification (NCBI taxonomy): domain Eukaryota; kingdom Metazoa; phylum Arthropoda; class Insecta; order Diptera; family Empididae; genus Empis; species Empis stercorea. The sequence continues at coordinate 14,940,594 of OX457086.1, forward strand.
TTTATTGCAGATTTACAGAGGATAGTATGCATTTTAAAGGAACTTCAGTAGTTGGTAATAAACAACATGAAGTTACACTAAATTTTCTCAATAAAATTAATCCTGATAATGTAACAAGTAAAAATATTAGTAGATGTCTGGAATTTACTATCTACAAAGTAAATTTTTTATATAGTATATAATCATTTAGAAATGTAAGATATTTTTTTTTCATTTTTTATTGTAGAAGGCTAGTGGTCCATATTGGGCAACACTTACGAATGATAAGAAAAAACCTCATTTCTTAAAAGTAGATTTTAATAAATGGGTTGATGAAAGTTCTGACAATGAAGCTGGTAATTTAAAAAAAAAATTAAATTTTATATAAATATTATTGTAAAATTATTTTCGTTTTATTTCAGAACCACAAAATGATGATTTAATCAGACAATTAATGACTATGAGAGGAGATGGTGATGGTAAACCATCATTTGATGATTTCGATGATGATCAAGAAGATTCTGATGATGAAAATATTCCGCAATTATCATCAGAAAAAGAAGATGGTGAAGAAGAAAAGAAAACTGATAAATAATTATTTTACCAATAATAATAATAATAATAATACATTAAAACAAAAAAAAAAGCTATAGTAATAACAAATCAATACCAGGAGAAAAGAATTTATTATTATTATTCATTTCACATCAGTGACATTATTTTTTATTGAAATTTATTTAAAAACCCAAAGAATGGTTAAGTTTTTCAATTCTATATTTTTTTTTTCAAGGTAGATTTAAAAAAAAAACTTTAATTGATTTTCTTTTCTGTTCACTTGGATATAATTTTCCTTTTTTTGATATAATTACACTTAATTTTAATAATAATTATAATTATAAATAACTTTCGAACAAAAATCAAAAAATAATAATATATTTTAAATTCAACTATTTATTGTGGCAGGTTCCAAACTCGAAAAAAAGTAAAAAAATAATTTGTATTATTACAAAAAAAAAACCCAAAAAAACGGGCCACATATTTTTGTTTTCATTCAGGGTGGGAAAACATTAAAGAAAAATAAATTAGTTTTTGATTTATGTTAAATATTAATATTGAGTAAAAATAATAATCGGTTTTCTACTGAAATGTTTTTTGTTTTATTTATAATTTAAAATTGCAGATTGATAAGGGAAGCTAGTTTTAAATCAGAATCCACAAGTAGTGGATAAAAAAACATCTATTGTTATCGAAGCGAAGCGAAGCGGACGTTATTTCCATTTCCGTCTTCAAGATAAAAATAATAAACATATGCGTATAGTAAATTTTTTGTAATATCGTCAATTGTCCCCGTCGCTCGATAGTGTCAGGTCAGTCAGCTCAGCACACTCATTCATAATTCATACACCGTCACGGTCACGGTCACCGTTCATAAATAAAATAATTTAATTATGCTGTTGTTGCGTGACCACACGCAATAATTCACTACTATTATACTTTAAATAAAACTGTACTGAAAACTGAACTGACCCAAACCAAACGCAAACCCAGAGTTTTTGGAATTGGGTAACCTCCTCAGCCTCACGCTCACCCTCACATCATTCAATCATCATCATCAAATCAACCCAATAAATATAAATACCATCTTTCTAAAAAAAAAAACCTTCGCCTGCTCTGCTCCCACAGTCCCACTCACACCACACCACCTTTCTTTTTTAAGATAATTTATGTCGGGACGGCGCGAACGCCATTCCCGGCTACCAAAAATTTCACGCACGAGTTATTCACATTAGGAATAATCGCGGAGGTCAAATCCACCGTAGTGCAATGGCAGATCCTCGCTCCGGGGGAACCGCCTTGTTGATCACGGTAACCCCTACGCCAGGTAAGTATGCTTTCTTCCGCCAACACTAAACTACTTACCATGATATTTGATAATTCAAACTGTGAACTATAAAATTTAATGAAAATATCTTTAAAAATTAAATGAAATGTATGTAATGTAATATGCAAAATAAAATGTAATTTTCTTGTATAATTTGTAATGTATGGAATTGATTGGAATGGAGTTATATTATTATTACAGCTCAGCACCCGCAGCCCCAGACCAGATAAAACTTAATTACTGTAATATTAATTAATAATATAAAATACAACTGTATTTTTTTTAATTGAATAATTATTTTAATGGTAATTTGAAATTGAAAATGAAATATAATCAAGAATATTATTGGACTTTCGCCTCAGTTTTTTCGTTATAATAAGTTCGTTATATTATAATAATTAAACAAATTTTCAAACGCTATCGTTAATATTTTCTTACTAAATATCCGGAAATAATATTATTGTATTGAAATGCTGCTTTATGCAATTATTTTAATTATAAAGATCAATAATAATAATTAATTATTATAACTTAATAATTAATTAATAATAATTAATTATTAATAATCCACTACTCCACAACTCCAGTTCATATTCATTTCATACCTACATACAGCTACAACACAGAACACAACCGTTGTAGCTTACAACCTACAATTGCCTTTACTTATAGAAGTGCATAATCATAATTAACCAGTTAAGCGAGTAATTTATTTTCAAAAGTATATTTCTGGGTCGGGTACGTAATTAAAATTGCCGATCCCGTATATATTCGTCAAATTGTCTTCTTAACTGGTTAACATGCACTGCCCGACACAATTCATCTTAGATTCTACATATTGCAATCTTGATAAAAATATCTTACTTTACTGGAACGAAAATATTTTATATTGAAATTGAACTGATGTGATTAGCGCTGTCGAATGTACTACTATAGTAGTATTTTACTACTATTTTGTACGGCATACTACTGTACTACTATATCCTCAACAGTACTACTTTGTTATCTATATTTATCAAAGATTTAGTGCGGTTTTATACAATTTATGTTACAAAAAATAGCATAAAATTTAAAAAAAAATAACCTTTTTTTTTTAAATCAAAAACAAAAATTCGCATATTCGTCAAATGCATAAAAAAAATTTATCTGGGATGGAACTTTTTCTGAAATAAAATATAGCGAATATGTACTAGGATTCTATTAAATTTACTAGAATTCTATTAAATAACGTTAAAATCAGTTATTTTTTTAAATTGCCGCGTTCAGCATGATCCAGAACATCTAGCGAAAATATTACCGATAGCTCTATCTAGTCTAGAGTATAGAGTAGCAAAAATTAAATAGCCGTTCAGTAAAAATTTTCGGTGTACCATTTTTCGCTATAAAACACCCACTTTTTATTTAATATTCCTGTCAAAAAATTGTAGGGCAATAAGATCCAAAAAAGTTATTTTTTCAATTCAATATAATATAATGCGCAATCAAAAATCAACTGTGGTGAGGTAGGTGACCCTGAATCGGTCAAGGTCGGGGTCGGATTGTAACGCTACTCGAATTACGTTGTTTTGTTAAAAACATCAGAAAAACAGAATATATTTAACCCTTTGGTACGCAATTCGTATATCTGACTAGGGATCAATTTTATGTATTTAATATCTTAACGCAGAACAAAATAATTTTTAGACCAGGACGAAAATAAAGTGAAGCATTTTCTATCTCACTCTGCTTATTTTATCTTGACAGAGTGAATAACGAAAATTTTGCAGCATTTCAATTTTTTAGTTCACACTTTTTTAATAATATTTTGAATTATAATCAACTATTTTTAAATTATTAGCCCATATTATTATGAAACTTGATTATTTATTAAATTTTATTTATTAAAAAACTTACAGTAAGCTTTTATTTTGAAATTTTAAACAATTGCTAAGCTTTAACATTAATTAGAATCACTCTGTTGATTTGAAAATTATTAGTATTTTTTACTAATGTTGTGAAAATTCGTTTGTTTTTTATCACATGAATATTGTAAGTTTTAAATTTAGTTGAAAGCAGAGTGAAAAAGAAGTGATATTAATATAAACAAAGTTATTTAAAAAAACAAATAAAATTTTATATTAAAAAAGTTAAATTAAGTGTTAAAAAAGGTGAAAATTAAATGCATAGACCGGAATGCAAATCAAATAATTTTTCCCAACCCTAATTTATTCTACTCAATACAGATGTAAATTAACAAATAGCGACAAATAAAAAGTTTTAATGTATTGAACGCACACTAGCATGGAATTTTGGCGGGACGAACTACACTTTGTTCTACCGTTTCACTACTGTATCTATATTCTATACTGTGGCATTGGTGTTATGTGTTTGGCCTTAATATTAAACACAAAGATTATTTTTATTTGTTTAGGTTTAGAGCTCTCCCTAATAGAGGACGTACGGCGTACGGCGTCTGTGAAAGTGGTTTTATTTTGCTGATAACTCCCGAAATAGTACTTAATACGCCCGTAAATATTGGAAAATCCAATTTTTACGGGCGTATTAAGTACTACAACAGTGCTACAATACAAACAGTTTTGATGTTTTATTGCGGGAGTTATCAGCAAAATAAAATCACTTTGACAGACGCCGTACCCGTAACCGTAACGCCATACGCCGGTGTTTAGGAAGAGCGAAGAGCTCTGCTCTAATCAGCGTTGCCAGATCATTTGGTTTGAAAATCTTGTAAATGACAACAAAAAATCTTGTTTTCCAATAGAAAATCTTTTTTTTTAATAATAACTAAATATAATGTGGTATATTAAAGTAATGAAAATGAAACTATCGTATTAGCTGTCCTAAAAGCAAATACGAATGATTTATTACAAGATACACAGAGAATTACACATGCCCTAATAAAATATGTAACTTAATAAGTATATAATTTCGATTAATTAATTAAAAAAACCATCACACATTTGAATTCATATTTTTCTTATTATTTTTAATAAAATAAATTAAAAATACTTAATATTAATCAAAAAATAAATACTAATTCATATAAAAACTAAATAATCGCAATTTACAGTAATTCACATTTCAATATTAAATAAAGTAGTTATTAAATAACCACTTAAAAAAACGGTTCATATTTAAATTTACGAATTACTTTATTTAATTTATATTGAAATGTGATTTTTAAGTAAGTTACTAAAACTGAATTGTGATTTTTTAGTTTTTATATGAATTAGTATTTATTTTTGCCGCAAATGTAGTAAAAGTAAAAATTACTAATGCATTGAAAAATTTCGTAAATAAATTGAAAAATTATCATTTAAGTAATTTAAAAATCTTGCAAAATCCTGCGGTTTTAGTTAAAATCTTGTAATTTATCATAAAATCTTGTAATCTTGCAATGCAATGGATGAAAAATCTTGCAAAACAAGATTAATCTTGTAATCTGGCAACGCTGCAATGGATGAAAAATCTTGCAAAAAAAGATTAATCTTGCAAATCTGGCAACGCTGGCTGGCTCTAATACAAAATTACAAAGATTATTTGAATAGGTTTAGGGATAATTTATTAGTCCTCTCGGACTTCCAAAAATTGCCTTAGTGGACGGTATTTCACGTCCCCATGGCGGGGTATTGGTTAAAGTTTTCAACTAGCAATAATCGCACCTCGGTAAGACCTCATTGGTTACGATATCGCCTCTGCGCAAAGCTGATTAAAGTAAAAACATTTACAAAGTTATACATCCAAATTTTAATACAGACTGTGAATTATAAAATAAATGTAAAATTTGGTAAAGTGCAACAATTTTTACATTTGCATCGAAAAAATCAACATTTTTAATATATCTTCTAAAATACGTTTGATTTAAAAATTTTAAGATTATAAATACAATCTGAATACATAAATTATATTTATTTATAATTATAAATTGCATTATATATTTTTTAATGGAATAATTATTTTATAATCATAAATAAATAATGACATTAAATATATTTTTGTATAATAGAAAATATCATACATAACAAACTAAGATAATTTCTTAAGTATGTCTGAAATTAAAAGATCATTTTGAACAGCAATAACACCACCAACATTACATTTTTCAATTGCATTTGCATAACTGAGTGATATTAAACGTTTCGCTTGTATACTCTTTTTATAATCAAAAACATCACCACCCATAGATTTTAATATTGCTTGAGGAGCACATGTATCCCATTTATATGTTGTTCCAGCAGATAATAGATATACTTCAGCTTCACCAGTAATCACTTTTAAAGCCTTATGACCAGCTCCTGATGAAAATGCTATTTCATATTTCATTGTCTTTAATAATTCAATAATTTTAGAAGATTCTGATGTTGACAATAAAGCAATTCTACTTGGTATCTCATTATTATCATTAATAATATTATTTGCAATTATTCCATTAAAATGTATGCCCCATACAAGCTTACTTGTATACGATTTTTCAGCAAGCTTCTTCTCAAATGGTTGATTAATAATACCAATTATTGGTATACCACTTTTTTTACTAAATGCACCAATTAATACAGTAACACAATCAAGGCCTGCTGATGTAATACCTGGAAAATTAGTGAATATAGTATCACCAGCAATATACTGTGATGTTGCATCTATTGGATCTATCCAAATACCAATATCTGAATAATCAATATCATTTGGTAAATTTGGAATATTTTGAAAATTTTCTGAAAATTTAATTTTCTTATGAACTTCATTAGCAAGTATATTTGCAGCTATATTATTCCCATCTAATACTTTCTCTAAACAAGATGATGTTTCCAATTCATTTAAACCAATTTTTACACAAATTGTCTCACCTAATGTATTTGTGAATGTTGAAGATTCTTCACCTTTTATATTTGATTTTAATTCTGGAAACTATAAAAAAATATTGTGTGATAAATTTGATTAAATTAGGTATATTAAAAGAAATTACATAATTCCCAATATCATGAATAATTGTTTCTTGTATAAGTACATCGGCTAATGTTTTAAAATCATGTACAAATCTTGTATTAGCTTCTTCTGCTGTTTTTTCTTGTATTAATAGTGATAATAAATTTTTATCTTCACGACATTTTCTAGCAATATTTGCAGCTTTTTCGGCTGCATCTATTAAGGATTTTATTAAATTTCTAGTCATTACATCAAAATTTTGATAAATTTTACGTGTATAAAAACTTAATTTAATTAACAAGTAGTTAAATATATATATAAAATTTTTGAAACACACTTACAAAATATAAACAAAAAAAATAACTATAATATTGATGACGTACTTAACTTATTCAGCCGTAGCTTGGCTAATTATTTTTTCTCATTTCTCACATCACAAAAACAAATATTCAGCAAAAACTATTTATTTTATTTGGGTTAAAATTCAGCCAAAAATATTCAGCAAGACAGCTGATAATTTTTTTTTACTTTACCTTTTTTGATTTGACACTTTGACTTGACAGTGTTGATTTTTGTGTGATGTGGAAGAACATTATCATCATCATAGCAACAAATAAATAATAAAAAATATATAATAAAGTTAGCTAAAATTTCAAATCTTGGATGATTATTGGATACCCAAAATAAGTCAATAAAGTTGTTTCTAAATTATGGATTTAACACCAGTATTTAAAGCCAGTATAATGGCTGTGAAAATGCGTAATAAATCATTACCAATTCCAAATAAAAATCGTATCTTACAAACTAAAGTTAAAGATGAATATTCACGACAAGCTAAAGATGTTTGCCATAAAATTACAACATTAAGAAATCTTTTAATTGAAAATCGTTCAGCTTATATGAAATTTGCAGCACATTTGAAAAGTTCGGCACAAATGACTGATGAAGAACGTGATTTAATTGATAGAGAATCTGAAAAAATTGTTAATTTTTATACACAACATTTAGGGCAATTGCGAAATGAATGGCGACAAATTAAAAAAACTAAAACAAAACAACATGGTGAACATATTGATGGTGTATTAGAATTATTAATAAATTATTTAAAATCTGTACATAATATACATATGGAACAGAAAAAATATCGTATGCAATATGAATTAGAAACATATAAATTTTTAAAATTAGCATCAGATAAGAAAAAAATTCCAATACGTCCTGGTAAAAATATCATTAAAATACAAAATAATGACTACTGTAATAATGATGATGATGATGATAATGATAATAATTTACGTGAAACTAATGACTATAATAGTGATGATAATAACCGAAATAGCAATGATGATGATAATGATGATTTTGATAATTTTAATGATAGTAATAAAATGATAATAAAAAAAGAAAATCAAAATAATATTAGTTCAGAACAGAAAGTAGCATTAGATGAAGCAATATTGAATGAATCATATAATGAAGTAATTAATGAAATGACACCAGAGGATATACAAATGTATGAATCGGAAAATGTACAATTATATCATGAATTACAAGGTTTGTCTGAAGAGGTTGAACAAATTGAAAAAAATGTCGTTGATATAGCTAGACTACAAGAGATATTTACTGAAAAAGTATATATTTAAAATTTATTTTCCATAAAATTTTTGGTTTTTTATTATTAATTAATATTTTTCTTTTCTAAGGTTGTTTTACAAAAACATGATATTGAAAGAATTGCTAATGCTGTTGTTGGTGCTACTGAAAATGTTAAAGATGCAAATGATCAAATTAAACAAGCTATTCAAAGAAATGCTGGATTAAGAGTATGGACATTATTTTTCCTATTAGTTATGTCATTTACCTTATTGTTTTTAGATTGGTATAATGACTAATTATTGGTTTAATTTTAAATTTTAGCTAAAAAATATATATTTAAATTATAAATGTTGTTTGGATTAAACATTTTTTTGTATTTCTTACAAAATTTTGAAATTAAGTTTTGTTTTGTGATTTATGTTTTAACAATTTATGATATTTTTAAATAGTAATTAAATCGTAGTAATATGAGATAATTTAGGAAAATGATATAAGAGAGACAAATTCAGACAAAATAATTCGTATAAATTACTGGGCTTTATACTAATTTTGCAAAATCAACAATATTAAATAGATTTATTTTATATTGGTTTTCTTCGTATTGATTGTTAATATACATTTTTCCACTCCGAAAATGTCAATGTGTGCAAATTATACTTTCTTCCTCCTGCTTATTCCTTGAGCCTACATTTTTCCTCTTGCATCAACTATACTTTTGTGGCAAGAAAGAAAAATTAAATTAATATATGAAACTTAAAAAGTAATAAAAAACTTTTTCATTTTTCTTGTATTTAATATCAAAAAGTTTATTTTTTGAAAATATCCATATAAAAAATGCAAAAAGAAACCCTCATAATTTTTTCTTCTTAAAAATTTGATTAATATTTTATAGGCAAAATATAATTTTAATAATTTTGAGATTTAAACTTAAAAAAAAATACCAACAATATTTTCTTAACATTCTATTTTTTCATTAAATGTTTTCACATCTGTTTCATATTTCGTTCTTTATAATTTGAGAATTTCATTAACTGCACTTACAACATGACGTGCTGATATACCAAACATATCAATAAGTACAGTTGGTGGTCCAGATCGTGGTACTGTTGGTACAGCCAAATGTTTAACAACGAAATTCCGTTGGTCAGCAACTGCTGACATAACAGCTTCACCTAAACCTCCCTGTCTAAAATATTAGCAAAAAATTAATATAAAAATGATAAATGAAGAAATTGATTAAACAAACCTGTAATGATCTTCAACGACAACAATTCGTCCACCACAAGCTGCACCATGTTGGCGAATCAAATCAACATCTAATGGTTTAATTGTAAATGGATCAATTACACGCGATTGAATTCCCATTTTTTCTAATTCAGCAGATGCGGTTAAGGCTTCATATAATGTAATACCAGCACCAATAAGTAAAACTTGATCTTTTGGTGATTGTTTAACAACTTTACCCTTGCCAACAACAAATTTTTCATCATTAGCATAAATAACAGCTGTATTTGGTCTCGATGTACGTATAAAACATACACCTTTTGTATTGGCAGCTAATTCAACAGCACGTTCACAACTAACAGCGTCAGATGGATAAAATACTGTACTACCTGGTATAGTGCGGAACAAAGCAATATCTTCTAAGCCCATTTGACTTGGTCCATCTTCACCAATACTAACACCACAATGTGATCCAACAAAATTAACATTTGTTTGTGAAATTGCACCCATACGAATTTGATCAAAGGCACGGGTAAAGAATGTTGCAAATGTTGATGCAAATGCAATGGTACGATCACGACAAGCTGCTCCAATAGCAACACCAACTAAATTCTGTTCAGCTATAAAACATTCAATATAACGTTCAGGGAATGCTTTTTTCAATTTATCTGAAAATGTTGAATTTTTTGTATCACCATCTAAAGCAATAACCCTTGGATTATTAATAGCAATTTTAGCTAATGCAGTTCCATATGCTAAACGTGTTGCAACAGCTTCACCTAATTTATATTGTGGTGGACTAGCCAATTGAACATTTGTAATATCAACAACTGGTGCAGTATCCTTAAGTGGTGCTTGTGGTTTTAAACTTAATTGACCAGAATTTTTAATTAATCCTTGTAATGTTTGAATAACATCTTCAGCACGATCACCTAATGGCTTACCATGCCAATTATCTAAATCTTCAATATTTGGGAAATATTTTCCTTTATATGTTTTAGCAATAACTGCAGTTGGGCGACCTTTAGTATGAGATGCTTCAAAAAATGCTTTACATAATTCTTCAACATCATGACCATCAACAACAATTGCATTAAAACCAAATGAATCTAAACGTTTACGATAAATTTCCATTTGATGTTGTAATGATGTTGGTTCAGATTGTCCCAAACGATTAACATCAAATATAACACATAAATTATCTAATTTATAATGTCCAGCAAAATGTAATGATTCCCAAATTGAACCTTCAGCTGATTCACCATCACCAACAACAACATATGTCCTATAATCAGCATTATCGAAATTCTTACCAACATATGCCATACCAGCACCAACAGCAACACCTTGCCCTAATGAACCAGTACCAACATCAATAAAATTTAAACGTGGTGTTGGATGTCCTTCTAAATCACTATCAACTTTACGTAATTTTTGTAATTCAGAAACTGGGAAAAGTCCAGCCTCAGCCCAGGCAGCATATAATATTGGTGCAGCATGACCTTTCGATAAAATAAAACGATCACTTGATGGATCACGTGCTGGATTTAATTTATAACGCATTGTTTGAAAGAACAATACCGACATAATTTCGGCTATTGATGAACATGATGTTGGATGTCTATAAAAAAAATTTAATTTAAATAATTAAATATTCAATTTAATAATTATACAATTAAATTAACAACACTAGTATATAAATTCACAGAGTTGATTATAAGTTTCAGGGTTGTTGACATGGATATCAGTTAAATGCAACAGGTTATTCATAAAATGAGCTTTTTATTTTATGTATAATAAATGCAGTACCAGCAGCGAAAAGAAAGTATAGGAAAAATAATTAATAATGACTACCTATTTTTATCAAATTCAAATTTGTAAATTTTAAACCAGCTTTAAATTTTTTTAAAACTAATTTTTTTCTATTTTCTATTTTAATTATAGAGAAAAACTTTAATTTATTCAATGATTTAGGTCAACCAGGTGTAAAAAGCCTTTTAATTATACTACAATATATAATTTTCCCCATGATTTTTTACTTTCAACAATTTGAACACTGATGGTTGTAAATAAAATAATTAATTTTTTTTGTCACGTCACGTTATTGAATAAATTAGAAATACGACTAGGTTTTATGATAGAAAATATTTAATCTTAGACATTTATTAATGTTTTATTTAATCAAAATATGTTAATCAATAAACTATCTAAATTTAATTTTAATATTTACAAACATAAACATATAACTAAACATGCCGGTACCTCTAATATGTATTTATATGTGTGGTATATGTATTATATTCTATAATAGATTCAATAGTATATAATTATGATAAGAATTGTTTAAATATTTACAAATTTACTATAAAAATAATATGACCTGATGATGAATTGCGTAATCATTATTAAATGTCATTTTGTTTTTTTGAATTAAAATATTGAAGTGTTACTGTGTGCTTTTAGCACAGTAAATTAAACGATTTTTTTAATTAAAATAAGTCTATCTTAATATATGTACCTACTACATTATAAAATTTGATAACCTGAGGCATTTCTAGTCGTGTTCTACATTTTGACTAGTTTATTAAAAAAAAATACTTTTAAAAAAATTTGTGAAAGTTAGTTAACATCGTTGAATAAATTTTATAATATTTAATCAAAAACTATATACTTAATTTTAAAAAATAAATAAAAAAAAAACACAAAGTATACCAAGACTGCCATGGCCTAAAAAAACTATATAAACTTTCCTTAAATCAGTGCATTTAACCATGAGGTTACAATACATATTATTTTATATTTTAGAATTTTTGTTAAAATTTTTTATCAATAATATATGTATTTTTGAAATTTTGAATTTATAGAGGGGTGTTATAAGATCATTTTAAATTAATAATAATTAAATACTAGAGTAGAAATAATATAATATTATATTACTAACTATAGTTCTAGTACTACAATACAGTTTAATTTAAAATTATTTATTTACAAAATTTGATTAAAATGAATTTTTTACTAATTAATTGATCATTAATTATATTGAATTCATGCTATTTTCCAATACATAAAAATTAATTTATAAAATATTTAATAAAATGACGTGATTAGTAAGTATATACATAGTCTATTGCCGTGACTTTCACAAGATTACTGGAATAGTAAATTCTATATTACTGTATAATATCATAAGTTAAATACAGAATACAGTATAAAAGCTTGAAACATTCTATATAAAAAATATACACATTTATTTGAGAAGGTCGCAAAAAGGTCGCGTTGAAAAAATATATGTATGTATATATTATAAAATGTTATTTAATAATATCACCAAGGGTGGAAAAGTTTTTAGAATATTTGATGATAGTCAGCCATTTAAATAAAATTTTGTTTATATTTGCAAAAAAAATATTATAATAATAATTAAAAGGAAATATAATATTTTTATTTTAACCACAAAAATATAGAACAATCGAAAATATTTTCACATCAAAAGTTTATCTTCAAAACCACGTGTTCAATATGGAATGGGAATCTACTACCATTATTTTATTACTAACTTAAAAAAGATAATTGTCAATAATTTTGCAAAGTAATTAATAGCTTAAAAAAACTAATAATATTAAACTAATAATTAATAATTTGATAAAATTATATTATTTAAAAATCATACCCAGATTTAGAGGCTTGAGTAGATGTAATTGAATGAATCCTTAAACGATGTGCAATATCCTTTAATTCTTGAACAGTTTTATTTTCTGGTTTATGATAGTTAACCATTTTGATTAATTATATATGTCTTTATAAAACAAAAAATTAATTAAAATATGTAAAGAATTAATAGCCGGCTTGTTTGCGGGAGCAACTTTTTTTATCTATGAACAGATTGTTCTGTTAATTGTCGTATCACAGCGTACGACGTACGAAATGAAACTAACTACACACATTTTTGTAATTTCTACTTTGATTCTTTGATATTTACTGGAACTGGAATAGCGTTCTTTAATCAATGGAAAAAAGCCCCTCTTACAAAATATATGTAGGTAGGTACATATATTATAATTATATTATATAGAATAGACTGAAATGAGTACTATAATTTTATATTTTAAAACAGAATTTTTAAATAGGAGTGGTAAATTAATCTAAAAATATGATAAGAATATAATTTTATATGGTGAATAGAAGCTTTTTTTATAGTGAAATGTAAAATTCTTATTAGAAGAGTAATATTTTATAGTAAGTTTTAGTGTCTGTATATAGTAGTAATACAGTACAAACAACGCATGTGATATTGAGAAATATTGGGAATAAAGTTGTGTAAATTGATCAAGTTAGTTTTAAGGTTTGATGAAATATGAATTTTTTAAAATTCATTACATCAAATTTTTATATAATACGAGTATAGTCTTTATGGAGGATTTAACAGTTTTTTTTTCGATTTTGTATTACCATTATGAATGAACTTATTAAAAAACGGTTTTGTGGTACCATACTTTTTGAATTTATCAACCTAAAATCGATATATCATTTACTACTGTGATATTTATATAATAAAATAAAAAAAAACTGTTTTCTTTCTCTAGATATAGTTGTGAAAATAAACTGATTTTACTGTACAAACTTCTATTGGATATAAATTACATATTTTTAGATTATAGCTAAAATTGAATTGATGTATATTTATAGAATGTATGCAGCTAAAATATATGTAGGACAGATTTTGAAGTTAAATTCAAAATTTGTTTAATAAAATAATATTTTTAAAAATTTTGAGGTTAAATTCAAAAAAGTCTTTATAAAAAAAGCTCTTTTTTATTGTCTTATTTTATTCTTTAAAAGGAAAAGTGAATATCGCCCACGAAATTCGCCCGCCATTCTCATATACCTTCGATAGCTCAGTTGGTAGAGCGGTGGACTGTAGAGTTTATAAATTTGCGTAGAAATCCATAGGTCACTGGTTCAAATCCGGTTCGAAGGAGAATTTTTTTTTTCATTACAATTCCATTTTTCGGTATTTAAAAAATGGCTAGATAAATTAATTATTTTTAATAATTAATTATATCTTTTTAAAAAAATATGCTGTATGTATTTTAATTTTCCGCAAATGCAAAAATGTTTATCTCATAGTATATTTTTACTATTTTCGAAAAAGATGTACCTAAGAAAAAAGTATATTAACTTGTGCGAAGACGCTAATGTGCCTTCGATAGCTCAGTTGGTAGAGCGGTGGACTGTAGAGTTAAAAATTACATAGAAATCCATAGGTCACTGGTTCAAATCCGGTTCGAAGGAGTAACTTTTTTTTAAAAATTTGTGTTGTCACAATGATACAAAATGTAGTCACAATGATACAAAAATTTTTTAGTTAATTAAATAAATAAAAGTCCAATTTGAATAATAAGTAATAAGACAAAAAACTAATAATTTTGGGTATCCAAAGTAGATGAAACGCAGTTATTATTTATACCATGATTTAAAAATATGAAGCAAAAAACTATTCATTTTTGAATGCATAAATGAGATGTTGATTTTGAAAGTGGCATAAGTCACTTTTTGTGAAAAATTATAATTGAATTATTGAAATTATTTATGCTATTTATGATTACAAATATGTATGATTTTTTCATGTTTTACTTATTTATTTTTAATTTTCTTCAAAATTCTGTATTGTCCATAGAATTTTTACTGGTAAACACAATTGCAAAAATATTTATATCTCAAAATAAATTAAAAGTGACTTATGCCACTTTCAAAATCAACGGCTCAAATTTTGTGTGTTAATTTAATTATAAAGTTTGTTGATGTTAAAAAATTATAAAAAAACGATTTCCTTCGAACCGGATTTGAACCAGTGACCTATGGATTTCTATGCATTTTGTAACTCTACAGTCCACCGCTCTACCAACTGAGCTATCGAAGGCATATTTAATTCTTGCCCAATGCTTTATTTGATTACATAGCATTCAGTAATTTGATATTTATTTTATTAATTTACAGGTCACCATATAGATTTTCATGTAAAAGTAATAAGAATATCTCTAGCATGTGCCTTCGATAGCTCAGTTGGTAGAGCGGTGGACTGTAGAGTTTACAAAATACATAGAAATCCATAGGTCACTGGTTCAAATCCGGTTCGAAGGATGATACTTTTTTTATTTTTTGTTTTGATTTCAATTCGCACCTTTACAATAATTTGATGTGACTTTTTTTTAAGTAAAAAAGGATATAAATAATAAAATATATAATTTTTGATATAAATAACTTTTATTTCTATATACAACTTAAAAAATGTTATTGAACTTCAACTTGAATTCCACGAAGAATAATTTTTTCATTATCATTTAAATGTTCAGTAAATACATTAAAATGTTCACTGCTACCAAAGTTTTGTAAAAATTTTGTTAAATTTACTTCCATATCAGCTTGAAATAATGGATCCTTTAATAGATCTTGAGTTAATTGATCGTCGTCACAATTATCATCTTCATCATCATTAAAATATAAATCAGAAATAAAACGTGGTTGTTTATTACTACCACCTCCGGGAACATTGGAATTATCACCATCAATTTCACTATTTTCATCATCAGTCCAACTATCAGATTCTTCTTCAACTAATTTTGCTTCTTTTAAATGACCCAATTCATTAATAAGTATTTTAAAAATTTTCACTAATGCTGGTAATGTAACCCATACTTGGCCAGTACCTGATGTTTGTAATCTAGTACGCATTTTTGATGAATCACCAGCATTAAAATTATTCATTTGTTCTTTAACAGTAATTGATGTTAAACGATTATCTTGTGTTGTTACACCATATTCAAATAATTTACATAATGCCATTGTTGTTACTTTACGTTCATAATGACCAAAAAATAAATTTTGTTTTGCTAACCAATTTGATATAACAAATTGTATAGCTGGTTCACCAGTTGGACCTGGTACAGTTGTTAAAAAATTTAATACAGCTTCCATTTGTGTTAAAAATAAATGAGCAAATATTACTACTAAACTCATCATTACTTTTAGACATTCAGCTAATTGCATTTTACTAATAACAGCTTTTAATAATAAATCAATATTTTCACCAAGTATATTACCCATTTTTGTTATAATTGTTATTACTAAACGTCCAATTTGTCCAGCTGTTAATTCATTATTCATTGGATTTAAAAGCATTGTTGTTATTTGTAATATATAATTTAAACCTTCACCATTTTTATATGAACAAACTTGTTCAGGTGATATAAATATATAGGCACGTAAACATTCACCACCGCTGACCATTACTGAATGATCATCACTACGTAATACACAATGTATTACAGCTGGAAATGCATTTTCAATTAAAGCTTCACTTAAAGGTGGTTGTGAATATTTAACAATTGTTGTTAATACATCTAAGGCAATATCTTGTTTTGATGTATTCACCATTTCACCTTGTAAATTTAATATACTCACTAAAGTTGGTATAATTTTTTCTTGCAGTGGTTGTAAACAAAGTGGATTTTGGGATAAAGCTTTAAGCATATCTTGAACAATTTCTAAAATAAATGGATCTTCAGAATATTTTAAGAAAATTGCTATTGTTAAAGGAATTATTTTTGGATGAATAGAAGCAGCAAAGTTATTGTCAAACTGAAAATATTAAATATATTTTAACATATATATATATATATATATAAATATATTTTAATTATTTTTACCGCAATAATTGTGGTTAAAGCTTCTAACAACAAAGCTAATACAGAACTTTTACAGCCTGTAATTAAATCTAAAATTCCATCAACAAATCCTGGTAATTTAGAAAGAACTAAATTTTTTCGTTCATCTTCGCAATTGTTAAGGTGATTTACAAAATCATGAATTGCTCTGTAAATATATTTTTAATATATTAAATATAAATTTATTTAAAAAATTATATAAATTATTAATTTACCTAACAGCACATATTTTCAAAACAATTGGTTTATTATGTCCTAAACTATTTAATGTTACATCTAAAATTTCACCCCACATTTGTAAATTATATAATGATGATTTTGAATATGCACTTAATGTCCATAAACATCTACCCATTAAATGTGGTGAATTTTGTAAATTTAATAAATTTCGTACAAGTGTTAAATAATTTAATAAATCAAATTGATCTTCACTATCTAATATTAAATCTTTAAATGTATGTACAGCTACCATAGATGCTTCATGAATTTTCCACCAATTTTGATTACCAGCTGTTTTTTCGGCTTCAGCAACATTCATGTGACGTGCCAGTGCCTCAGATAATGGTGGTAATGTTTTAACACCAAATTCTTCACTTAAAGCCTAATTTTTGTTTTAAAAAAAATATTACATTATTAAAATAAGCTTTCAATATTTTCTTAATTTATTTCTATACAGTTAAAACATCTTGTCCTGATAAACGAATTGTTAAATCAACACCAGCATTATCTTCATCTTCAACAAATTTTTCTGGATCTTCTTCCCACATTTCAATTTGATCTTCCGATACTTGTATATAAACAATCATAATATAAACTAAATCAGTTAATACATTTTTTATAATTGATCGAAATTTGCCAGAACAAATTACACATTGTATAAATTCAAATATTTGTATAATCATTGTCGTAAAATTGGTTAATTCGTCATCTAAAAACATAAATAAATAATATAAATAAATGAAGGAAAATAATTTTAAATTGTGTGCTGGACAAACCGTCATCATTTGATTCAGGAAATGGATTTGGTTCAGTACCATTAACAATAACTTTTACATAAACATCAGCTGTTTGTGTTAATAATTGCCAAATTGGTGGTAAAATTTGATTCATAAATGGATGAATATATTTCGACATTTCGGTAACCAAAAATGTTAGAACTAAAATGAAATTAATATATTTTTTAATTAAGAATATGTGTATATATACATTTTTGATAATTTACCTTTTACAATTTCAGTTTTTAATTCAAAATTAGCTATATTACCACTTTGTATTGATATATTATGTATTAATTTTTCCATAAAATTTGATAAAACTGAACTCATCATAGCTGCTTGATCTTGTTTATTTGATATACTATAACTAATTGATGAAAATAATGGTTTTAATATTTTAATTGCACATGTTCTTGTTTTAACACTATATATTTGTTCAGCTTCAAATATACGATATACTTCTGATATAATAATTGGTCCCAATTCTTTAATTTGTTTATCATCATATGGAAATTCAACAAGTACTTGCATTGCACCATGTATTGAATTTTCATTACCACCTAAACATTTTATAATTATATCAAATAATTCAGTCCATACTGTTGGCCAATCCCAACTTGCGATTACAGATATTGTTTGTGCAACAACAGAACGAATTTTACTATTTGGATCATATAAACCATTTGGTAATATATTTCTTATTGTTTTTTTAGCTTGTTCAGATGCAATTTCATCTTTTGAATTATCTTCAGTTTCTCCCCAATGATTTTCAACATATTTTGTTAACATAATACAGGCTAATTGACGCAGTGATAATTCAAATGATTGATTCATTATAAATTCTGCTAAATAAACACCATATCCTATATAAACAAAATAATTATTTATAAAATGATCACAAAAATTATATCGTAGAATTGTAATTTAATACCTTCTGTAAATTCTAATTGTTTTATTCTTGCTTCAGCCGAATGTCTTATTTGGCTATCAGGATTTAAGATATTTTGTAATTCCTCGAATAGTGCTAATTTGATTGAATCAGCATTTTGAAATGTAAGCGACATTTTTTTAATATATAATTTATTTTAACTTAAAAAATATTGAAGAGGAAATTATTTATTAATTAAAATTTACAGACGTAAAAGAAAACATAAAATGTGTTCAAAAACGCGCCCAGAACAGAGACATAAATGTCAAAAATTTATTATTTTTTTTTGGTTATGTTCGTGTTGATATTCACAGCTTGCCGAGTAATAAATATGATGTTGTAGTAAATCTACTGCTTATACTTACCGGCTTTTTTAGGTCGAGTTCGGATTTTCGTACATTTTAATTATAACAGATGGCGGTGTTGAATTCTTAGATTTAAAATTTTTGAATAAAAATAGGCGAAGGCGATTATCTTAAAATTAATTATTACAGATGGCGTTGATGATTGTTAAGATTTATTATAATATGTAGTTTTGCATAAAAAGGGATTTAAGAAATATGTATATACTAATAATGAAACTGTTAATTTCCGTTGCATATAATTAGGTGCTCAATAAAAATTAAATAACGCCTAATTATATAGCTACAATTAAGCTTCATTTAATTAATTTTCTTATAGTATACATTAAGAATTTAAATAATTAACTTACAAAATTAATGGTATAACTAATGGTATATTATACCATTAACTAATGGTATAATATAAATAATTTTTTTTATCATAAATTTATTATATTGAATTATGGCTATTGAATTTATTATGACTATAATAGATTTATTAATATAAATAGCCTCTTAAAAAATTTTCCAATTATTAACCTATTATTTCTGTCAATAATATATTAATTTTTATAAAAATCAAACACCAGCAAATAAATAATATAGATTTTTCATGTTAAAATTATCCCGGCAATTTTTCATATTTACAATCATAATAGGATCAATTTATATACCAAAAAAAATCAGAAGCTTTTTGTTTTCTAGTGAATATAAAAATTATATAAATTTTTTATATTTTACCAATTTTCAATATACTATGTGTATAATTATGGTGTGCACACGTGACCATGTCCAGCATAATTTTAATTGACTGGAATGAGTTTAACATTTTCAATATTATTAACACGTCCTTTAATTGACGAAGTGACGATTTTTTAATAAAGTAAATTAAATTTGTGTAATACATTTTTTTTCCTCTCTGAATATATATATAAAAAAAAAGGATTTTTTAATGATTATTTTGTTGTATAATTGATATTTAATCCTTTAGCTTTACATTAATTTTGAACGCAGGCTTGGGTATTACATTTATAAATAAGTATGCACATATGTATATGTATAATGGTATATATAAAAATGGGATATACACTTTCGATACACTGTCAGTATATATAAATTTTTTATTTTCGGTTTGGAATGAATAGCTCTTTTCAACAAAATGTGTAATATTTATTTTCTATATAACCAAACAAAATTTGTAATATCCCTAAAGAATTTATATGTGTATTTTATCAAAAATAATTTTTTTATATATGAAAATGATTTTTTTTTATTATAAATAAAATATAAAATTTTCTGTTTTTTTTCCTCATTTTGATGAATATTTAATATAAATATAGGAAATTTTTTTATTTTCCCAAAAAAAAAAAAATATTAAAATTTCGTTACGTTGACAAGCATTACATTTGAGGTTTCTAAAATTTTTTTTTTGGATGTGTTCAAATAAATTTACTTTATTTTAGTATAAAATTTTCATTTTTCTGCTCAGTTTTGTTTTTGATGATTTAAAAAAAAGGTATTTAGACATTTTATTTTACATGTCGTAACATACAAATTAATTTTCCCTATACAAGACTATATTCTGGATAGAAATACCCAAAGGATTAATATTTAATGATATATTTCCAATGTTTGGTTTTTATTTTACATCCTACATATAAAACTATATAACATAGAGATACATATGTAAAGTAAATGAAATGATTTTAAAATTTTCTAGTACAAAATATGTATTTAATGATATATACATTTATATACATTTAAAATGTCAGCAAGTTCATCACTCTTGTTAAATATATATATATATAAAACATTACTAAATGTTATTACACAATATTTTTTGTTATCGTATATTTTGTTGTCCATCAAAATATCTATAAATAAAAATGAGAATGTTATTGATATAAAAGTTAAAACATAAAATTTATATTATATACCAAACCAATTTTGCAATGTGTAAACTAGTTTAAGTAGAATTGATACACCGAGTTTCTCTCTACTATACAAAAAAAATTTGTACATCAATTTTTTGTTGTGTGTAAAAAAACTCCATTTAAATTGCAGATGTTATAAGGATGGTTAACTTTTTAATATCGTTTCACAGATAGGCTGATTTATGGATATATACATATATGTATTTTGTTCTTGTATAAACTTTATAACAAATTGTAGAAAAATTTATATACAATATTTACTGCACAAGAGTTCCTACTAAATAATATTTTTATTTTTTTTTTGGTATATGTGCGGTTTATATATAAAGCATCAACATATTTTTTTTTACCCTATTTAAATTTATTTTTTGTTGGACTCATGATATCCAAGAGTTTTATATAAATTGTAGAATAAAAATATATTTTCAGGGACTCTAATATAAGGTATATACATTCGATGGTTGTTTGTAAAAGTCAAGAATGATAAAGAGTGAAAAAACAACGAAAATTAAACGATGCCAAGTGAACTTTTATACATACATATATATGTTCATTTTTCCTGTTTATTGAACAATTTGTTTAACATTATTCACAAAAAAAAAAAAATTAGTACTTTAATATTGTTCTTTATTTTATGGTTTATAGCGGATTCAGTTAAATGTTAGATAAAATATAGAAGAGCTGGAGAGTAAAAAGGAATCGATGAAAGATGATGT
This sequence comes from Empis stercorea, assembly GCA_949752835.1. NCBI lineage: Eukaryota > Metazoa > Arthropoda > Insecta > Diptera > Empididae > Empis > Empis stercorea. The sequence goes on from OX457086.1 coordinate 14,962,833, forward strand.
TTTCAACACCATTAGTTAGTATGTTTATTACAAATATTATGATATTTTTTGGTTACCAGATAATATGTACACAAAATTTTAACTACATATTCAAATTACTATATAATTTACAGAGGAAGTTAAATTGGATTATAATTCAGTTTTTTTTTTAACGTTAATAGGTAATATTAAAATAGTAAATTAATATTTCTACTTTTAAAATATTATCGATACATAGAATAAATATAAGTTTTATCGTTGGAAAAATGAATTTTAAATCTTTTTCATTGCTTTAGTATTCAAATATAATTTATATTTATTTAAAATGTTATTTATACATAAGTAGGTACTTCTGAATAAATTTATTATAATGTATATGATAAAAAAAAACACATTAAATATGTTTTTTGTCAAGTGCATCCTTTTTTATGTGAATTGCACACGAGTATCTTTGTACATAAAGTCAAACAGATTTTCAATATTTTATTAAAATAAATATAAAATTATTATTTTATAAATTTTTTTTTCTATATTTTCAAAGTGGGGTTGTCGAACTATTGTGAATGCTTAGTGGTAGATATACAATGTTAAATGATGAATTTTTGAATCGAAAGTGTATCTCCAAAAATAATTAAATTGAGATTAATGGTTTTTTTCACATTATATGTATAAATATGCTATTTGCTGTTAAGTTAACCACCCAAATAAAATTAATCGTTTTGTTTCTATGGAAAATCCACTTGTTAAAAAATGTACTTTCAAAATTGGATGATTTACGTCAAGTTTAAATTGATTCAGATTCCATTCCAAATTTACCAACGAAGTTTACTGAACTTACTACAATAATGTCGTAAGTAAATAAAATATATTTAGTACATCAATTATTTTACATCTGCAAGAACAAGAAACAAAATATGCTACCAATATTATGTAAATCAATTTTATTAATACTAAAGAACTGATCAAATTTTCATACCCAAGAAATGAAAGATATTTAGTTTATTTGACATCCTAAAAATTTGCGAAAAAATGACTTATTTCTGTTTTAAAATTCCATTTAACATTTTATGCAAGAATTTTTATATATATAACAAGTAAATAACTTAAGTTTTTTACCTTATGTAAATTTACATACGACTTTTTTTTACCAATATATTTTTTTCGAAATATTAATCATTTTTTTTAATAAATATATAATATAGAAAAAAATATTTTTTGTTGATAGGAAAACCATATTTTTTTCCTTAGAGGATTAATAATAATAAATTAAACAAGGAAAAAAAATTAAACCATCGCATGTAAAAATATTTCATTAATAAAATATATATAAATAATTTATATCAATTTCAATTTTTAAATTTAAATATATTTTTTTATTATGTGGGTTGATTTAAATTATCTGGTTAAAAAAAAATATATATTAATTTTTAAACTAAAAAGTTATTAAAAATAAATATTTATTTAAAGCTTTTTATAAAAAAAATGAATATTTAATATTTATTTTTTATTTTGTGGTAGGATCAATTCAAAAATTGAATTTTAAATGGAAAATTTCAACTAAGTTTTTGTGGCATGTATCATAATTTTTACTATTTTTGATATTTGATAGCTTAACTGAGGTAAATATATTTCAATTTTTGTATATTTTATGATTATAAGATTTATATTGTTTTTTTTTTCATAAAAATATTGGAAAGAAATTGCCACAAATATTTACAATTTATTCAAAGATATCATAAATATGAATTACTTATTTTCTATATGGTTTTTTTTTTCAGTGCTTAAAATTTTTCGGACATTTATGGTTAAAAAATTTTTTTAATTAAAATAAATAATAACATAAAATTTTGAAATTAAAATGCCCCACGGATAAAATAACAAAATTTTATTAATATTATGTAGTTTTGTTAAAAAACTACAATCCGATTATGGTTATATAGTGGGATACATTGGAAATACTTATTATTATTAATATATTATTATTTGTACACAATTTGCAAAAGTTAAAAACTACCGGAAATTGATAAATAATTTCCTGTTAAACAAATAAATTTTAATAAATAATTTTATTATTAATTTAAGAAATTTTAAAAATTGTAATATTTTTTTGTGGCTTTGTTATAATTATTTCATTGGAATTAATTATTTATGTATTATATTTCCTACACTCTACACATATGATTTGTCTGCACTTATTTATTTTGAAAAATAATTTTATTTAAATTGACTAATTTCCAATTATATATACTCCTATTATTTATTATCTGTCATTACAATATTTGACAGCTTCAAAAAATAAATTTAAACTAAACTTTAATGTTAAGAATTAATAGTAATAAATATTCAGGAAAAATATAACTCAAGCTGTTATCATATACATAAAACCATATGTGTAACGAAATTATGGAATAACAAACTAAACGAATTATTGTAAAATATCATTAAATTAAAATAATGAATTTGCAAATTTATAAAATTATTTATAAATATTAATTAAATTTAAATATACTTTATATACAAAATATAAAGCTGCAATTAATGCGTGTAGTGTAGTATGTTGCGATGTCATTCTAAGCTTTACATGAAATTGCAGTAATAAAATGTACATATACATATATGTAGGTCATAATTGAGCAAAATAAATGTCGGAACTAAACCAAGATAAGAAGATAAATAATGTAATGAAATGATATAACACAGTCTGTTAATTAATTTTATTTAGACTTAATTTCGGAATTTTTTCATTATTATTGAAATTTATTAAAAATAAACAAAATATAAATTTATAATTATTCAAATACATATATTATTCTAAATTGGCGGTGTATGTACTTTTATTTAAAATATATCAACAAATTATATTTTACCCATAATTCTACATTATTTTTGTATGTTTGTTTTTAACATGCATTTCAAATATGAGAAATTAAATAAACATAAATATAGTTTGTGACATCCTGACCATGACAATAATCTAATTTTCAAATAATAATATCCATATTTATGTCATTTTATTATTATTATTATTATTATTATATTTTTAGTTATCCTTAATACCAAATCATATTCCATTATTGTAATATTTTCTATATCATTATAATTTTATATACATATTTTGTTTGTTCAAATTTAATTTGTTTTCTAAATATCATTTTGTTTGACTTAATATATAATATAATATATATACCGTATTGTACATTATATTTAAAGTGACATTTTAACGTGTCAATATCGCTATTATCCATTTTTGAACATATATATATATAAAGCCAATACCATCACTCTATCACTTTGAAAACAAATAAAAAACTTTTCAATAATCAATATTGACCATTATAAAAATATTGTTAGCAATATGAGAGGGTGATTTTTGTAATGGGAAAAAAAATTTGTATTCCATTTTTATAATGAAATTTTCTCTATAAACTTTTTTTTTTTAATTTTTATTGGGAAATTTATTAGCTATTACTATTAAAGGATTTCTTTTTTTAAATTAAAAGAAACCATACAAAAGAAAACACAAATAATAAAATAAATTATTTTCATATGATTTGAAATCATCCTATTTTTATCAACCATGGAAAAAAACAGTATATACAAAAAGATATAAAAATTCCCATTATTTTATGTACCATATAAAAATTTTGTTTTTTTTGTTAGTTAGAGAAGTTTTATATGGGGTCAAATGACCATCATAACAAGGCCATGGCATCAGGTCATCATCTGAAAATGACAGATTTTCCTGATATAATATTTTTTTTATGCATTCACTTCTATCAATTCAGGGTAAAAATACAGGATTGTTTATTATAATATAGTTATCAGAATTTTATATTATAGAATTTATGAAACTATATGAAATATTTTGAAAAGTTTTATACGAGTTTATATATGAACTATGGGAAATATAAAGTTCAGTATTGCAAAAAAAATATATACTTACTTATATATATTTTATTTTTAATTAAGTTAACAGTTTTCAATCAAAAGTTTAAATAAAATAATAAAGTATGGGCAAAAAATATCCTTAAGATAAGTTTTTTTTTTTAAAATGAAATAAAGTGTTCTACATTTCTTTTTAAATCAAATTCTATAAACTTTATAATGTTGGGGTTATGTACTTATATAATAATTGATTTTAATTAGAAGTGAACTCTTTCACACGTAACACACTTAATTTTAAAAAAGATTGTTGAAATTAATGACAAAAGAATATCCTTTCTGAATTGTTATACGGAGACAGTATTCTAAGGCTTAGGGGAGTTATTTTTACTATCATAAAATACAGCATTTGATTTAAATCTAAAGTTTGAGATAAATTAAATATCGGTACAACTATAATAAACATTTTATCTACTGTAATGAAAAATATAGAATCCTTAAAACTTTAAAAATTCATAAAAAAAAGCTATACTTCAGCTTAAGGATAGCTGTAGCTATAGAGGGACTATCATGCTGGCTTCAAAATTGTACGAAAGAAAATTCGATTTCTAAAATTATTATTACTATAGATTGTCGATGTTTATAAAAGTTTAACCACAATTACGCGATAAATAATTTAGTTAATAGTTTTAACATTATGAATAGAATTAGAATTAGAATTAAATAAGGGCTGGGCATATTGAAAACCAAAAACCACCGTGGCGATTAATTGGCCTATTGCAGTACCCTTGTTTATTAGAGTTCACTAAAGAAGCTCAGGCTGCAAATGAAATTGAGTAGAGTCCTTAGTGAACTGGAGTCCTTACCTTAGTGATCCATAGGTGTGGGGAACCAGTGACCTAGACTTTTGAATCTCTTATGTGAAAGCCTTATACATTCGCAAAGAACGTGTAGGGCTGACTCCTCATCATCATTGCAGGTTCTGCAGGTGGATGACAGGGACATGTCGAACTTCCTGCGGTGGTAGCTCAGATGACAGTGTCCAGTGAGGAAATTTGTTAGGATTCGAAGCTAATTCCTTTAGAGAGAGGAGTTCAGAGGTGCTAATTCCTTTAGAGAGAGGAGTTCAGATTTCTTGGAAATGGTAGAAGGTTAGTGTAACAGTGTTACGATTGGCTAGTTCTTTGAGAACTTGAAGGCAATCCCATACCAATTTCGATTTGAATTGGTAGGAATGAAGATTCATTAATAAATTGAAGGACAACAATTAGGTAACAGTTGGAGAACGCTGAGCTAACAGCTGAAGAAATAAGAAAAGATTATATCAAATTCGTAATGAAATAATATTAAGCTATACAATGAAATATTATTAAATATTCATAAATAAATTAAATATTTCGGAAGTTAAATTCATCAAATTTATCTACTATTTAATTTATGACATCCAGTTTGCCAGTTTGGTTTTTAATCTATCTTTAAAATATGTTTAACTAACATTTATATTCTATAAGGATCCTTAATAATACAATTCTATTATTTTTTTATTTAAATTATTATTGTTTTACATTATTTTATTATTGTATTTTTTAATCAAACATTAATTTTATGTTTAATCCATTTATTTTGTAAATTGTTTTTTATGTATTTTAAAATTGTTTTTAATATAAAAATACATATATATATATAGTATAGATAAAATTTAATTTGTCCTGTCAATACAATTATCTGATTTATTTAAATTTGTTCTACATTAAAAAAAGTGAATTCAATCCTTTTTTTTAATGTATATGTTATAAAAATTTTTTTTTTCAAGTGAGCATATTTCAGTCTTTCCATTTATTCCAACTATTAAGTATTTTTTTTTAATGTTCAATGTCACCACAGACAAATGATTACATTTTTGGGAATCATTTATATGTATATTTATTTAAAATCGAATGATATAAAATATACATAATGAATTATAATGTCAATTTGTAGTATAAATATAAATTTCTCTTGGCATATTAAAATAAACAGCACACAATTTTATATTGGACACGAAGTTCACATTAATTTTGAAATCATTTTGTATAGTAAAAATGAAGTTGAGTGAAACACGTTTTAATTTTTATATTTACGTATATAAATACAATCAAAATAACAAAATTAAAAAAAAGAAAATAATTTATGTATATTGCAATAATGATAATAACTACCTACATATCGATTATTCAATGACCAAAATTATCATTAAAATTTTGAACTTTTTTGTAAAATATAAAAATTATATAATTAAGGAAAATATAGTTTTTTGAAATAAAGTAGAATTTTAGATTGTAATTTTTGTGTTATAAATAAAAATTATTTATTATTTAAAAATTATTATTTATTATTATTTTTATGATTTTTGGTATATTTTTTTGAAACTACCAAATGTTCAATAATAGATAAACTTATGACATTTGTTTGAGGAAAAATTTCATAGTTTGAATTTATTATACAAATTTGGTAATTAAATTTCATTAAAATTTATCTGTGTGTACTAAATTAATAGTTGATTACTTTCTTTACCAAAATATATAAAAATTTCCCTTTTTTAGTTAAATGTTCCTGTTATAAATTTACTCTAACCAATTTAGATTACGATTACTTTACATTTTTGGCACATTTCTAACCAAATTGGTAAAAAATGAAAAATATAAAACTTAAATGATAATAATATTTAATAAGTTCATTTTCCAGGAATAATAATCTTGGAAGGAAAAAAAATGAATAAAATCGATGTTATTAACGCATTTTTTACCTATATTTACCATTTTATATTTTTTCTTATAAAAAATACTATACACATATAGGAATTTCCATTGTTTTAGAATTTAGCATATAGCTCATAATTCTACGTAGAGCGATTTTGAAGAAATGTGCTTTTGACAAACCCGGAGTTTGTTTTTCATATTTTTAATAAGAAAATTTTTCAATTCAACAAAACGTATTGCAATTTGCAATAAGTAAGTAAATTTAACTTTTAAATATTTGAATAATATTAAATAATATAAAAACAAATAAATCGAATAATTAAACATTAATTAAATAATTGCAACATTTAATATATTAAGATAAAAATAAATATAAATCAAAAAATATTTATCATTTTTATTGATCATTTCATTTTTTATTATTATATCATTAATATTTTATTACCCAAAAATATTTTAACAATAATAAATATTGTTTATTTATTTTGTATAAAAAATTAATGATAAAAGGCATAACATAATTTTAAATACATTAAAAATGTGTCTTTTTGTGTATGTTATTTCATAACATAAAAAAAACGTAACCATCATGATTGATAATGTGATAAAAAAAAATATGGTTGCGTAAGTTATTATATTTTTATCAGTTCAAAAAATTAAAATTAACATATTTTTATTGACATTAATTTAAAAAAAATATATATAGCTATTTAAAAATTAATTTAAAAATAATAAATATGATTAAAAATAATATTGGTAAATTAAAAATAAATATGAGAGCTGTTCGTTGATCAAAACTAAACTACTCTGAACATTTTGAACAATGTGATACAGTGACTTATTCACTGATTTATTTTTTGAAAAATTCTGAAGAGTCCTGGACTAAAACCCTTCATGATATAATATGTCTTGATATCCACATAACGTCGAATAAATTCCCATGTGGAATTAACTACATGTAAACTTATTGCCCCTCCCTAATAATCAAAAACTAATTTTCTTTTTTCAAATTGAATTACAATTTTTATTAAATACATAAAAAAGTATATTCGAAATAATACTTTCTAAAATTGTAAAATTTAATTGATGAAAAGAATTAAATTTAATTTTAAATAACAAAATGAATATTTAAAATAAATTATAGATAAATTTTTGTAAAAATATTATTTTAATAATTAAAAAATCATATTGAAGATAAATACTTTATACAGTGAAATTATTTATATAAAATATTTTACAATTATTTATTCAAGTTGAAAATTAAATAATATATATCATTTTTTTATAATTATTATATTTATTTTTATCATAATTAATGTAATAAATTTGTCAAATATTTTTTTATTTAAAAATAAAAATTGTCATAGAATTATAAGAAAATTATATAATTTAAATTATGCAAACCCATATATATAAAAAGTCAGTTAATTGCGAATGTTGTCCAAGTTTTATGTTGTTGTTTTAGTAAACTTAATAATATTATGGAAGTTCTATACTTAAAAGAATGTTAAATACTTGAAGTGTTTTCTTTTTTGAAAAAGTTTTTCATTTTCATTTTTATATTTTTGTAAATTTGAGATACATAGTTTCTCATAATAATTATACATATTTATGTTATTAAGCAAAAAGAAATAAAATATAAGACATATATTAAGAAATTTTTTGAAAAGGTTTAATTAAATAATTTTTTTATGTGTAAATTATTTATGTATACATATATATATTTTGGAGAGTGTAGAAATTTTTACAACAGAATAAACATAACCCAAAAATAAAAGTCATAAAATATACACTGGTATAGCAATAGCATATAATACTAAATGTATTTATTTGTATATAGATATAAAAAGTTTCGTTAAGATAATATAGAAACTATATGACTTTAAGTTAAGAAAGTCCTTGTAAAAATATCTTAAATTACTAGTCAAGCTTTTATTGTGCAGCAAAAAAGTATGAAAAATAAATTTATTTATAAAAAGAAAGCAAAAAACTTTTTAAAAATAGTTACTTTTTTTATTTTGCATTTTGAAGATAAATAAAATTTGTTGTATACCAGAATTCTTTCGAAGAGAATATGATTAATATAAATTTTGATTTGATAATTAAAATTATACTATAAAATTTTAATTAATAATTTGGAAAATTCGAAATTTTTTAAGGATTTCACTATTTACATTTATAATTTTGATGATATAAATCGATTTTACTGAAGATACTATGAAAAGTTATCTTTTATTTTAGAGAAAACTGCAATATCATCAGTAATAAATTAAAAAAAATAGAAAATATTGAGCAAACCTACCAGATTAATAATAATTGAGAATATGACAATAATGATTTAGAATCAATTTTGAATCCATTTTTCTTTTTTCCATAGCTCGGAAACTAAAATTAAATTATCAAATGTTTGTCGTTGTGAATATTCACAGATTAAATACATATAATTTTGCTTGTTGTTTAAATTCATATACAAAATAGTTTTTCTGTATACCAGAGATATTTTTACATCGTATTTTCTGTTTTATAGTTTTTCTAAGAAAATCCAAATTTAAAGTTTGCTTCCCCATTTTTTTTTAAGTTGTATATACATAAGAAATCGCGATCTTTAATAAACGAACTTTTTATAGTTTTGTGATTTAAACAACTTTTCTATTCGTTTTTTTTTTACTTAGGACCATGGAACATAAAATCCACAAGAGAAAAAAGAAAAAGTCAAAAACTTTTAAAGAATAAAAATTATTTTTAGTTATTTTAGTTGGTTTTTTTTTGTGTAGAGAATTTACTGAATTGAATATAATATTAAAAATTATATTTTCTTATTGTTATTTGAATCGATAAAATGCACACACAAAATAGATGATAAAAAGCATAAAATTGAAGCATAATATGTCCTTTAAGATAATTTTTTTTTCAGTAAAATTTCTTATTAAATATTTTTTTATTTAAAATCTTCTATAAATAAAATCGTGTTTAATAATAATCCAAAAAAAAATATATATACATATATAGAAAATTACGCATTTTATGTTATATTTGTAAATATTTTTTAAATGTCATCTAATTATTTGAAATCTGTCCGTGATGTTTTTAGATTTCCTTTACTAGAATACAAAATCAGCTAATAATAATAATAATAATAATAATTTTACTTAACATCTATTTATATACATTATATATTTTCAAAAATAATTTATGATTTTTGTCACGCACATCACAAATTATCAATTATTTTAAATAGTTTTTCCAGTATTCCCGCACTCCTCAACGAAGAAAATTTTAACATAAAACTAATTTTAATCAAAATAAATAAAAATAAAATAAATATAAATAATCTAATCGAAAATTATCTTAAAAATAATTATAATTATTATGTTAATTATTTTTATGATAAATTAACAATTTTATTCCATCTTTAATAAGAATTTTTAATCACTGCAAATACACAAATTTTATTTAAATTATGAAAATTTTATTACCTCCTAAAATACTCGTACATAAAATTTTAGCTTAAGGGGAGAAAATTTTAATTGTATAATAATTGATTTTCGCACCTGCTTTTCCAGCAAAAAAATTTGAATTTTTTTTTTTTTTACTTTACACAAAATATAATGAAGTTTTCTTCTTATAATTTCTTAGTTATATTTTTATGTAAATATGTTTATATAAGATTATATTAAAGTAAATCTATATAACTAACCATGTTTGAATTTATGATTTGTTATGGTTAAGTTAAATCAAAATATACGCTGCTATCAAAGGTGTATACATAGTTTTTTCCGTGGTTTTTGTTTTGTCTGTTTTTTTTTTGGTTTTTGTTTATACACAAAATTTGTTTAACCTCAAGGATATCATATCAGGTTAAAATTCATGTTAAATATAGAATAAATAAATGTATAATGTCACAATGTTAAATATATAGAAGGAAATTATTAAATAATAGTTTCAGGGTTGGATTAAGTTTTTCAACGATATTAATTATTAATATTTTTTTTTACCAATTATGTATATTTAAAAATATGTATATTACTTACTTATATATTTATATTGATTTTTTAGTAAACTATTAATTTTAAGTTTAAATTTCTGACAACTGACAAAGGTGGAATTTACATTGTGTTTATAAAGTTTCTGGTTGCACTACCTAATTTCTTCAAGTAAATATTTTGAATTTATTTATATTTTCTGGAAAATAGTATGTAATAGAATCATTACAGTAAAGAGGTGATAAAAGAGATAGCAAATGAACTGTTGCATTATTGAATGAAATATTTTTCTATATTCATTTGAAATATTGAAAGATTTTTTAAAAGCAATTATATTAAAGTAAGTAAAGAGGTATAATAAAAAATTATTTGCTTAAATAGATCTACCAAATCATATAACTAAAATATTTTTTATAATAAAATTGGTAGCGAATTTAACCTTGATTTTAAATCACAAATAATTTAAATTTTCAATTACAATTACATCGCTTGAAATTTGAAATATTCTAATAGAAAATTATATACAATTATTTAATTACAATTACAATTATTGATTTTTATTAGATTAGTTTTGTTTCATAAAAAAAATTAATTTATTTTAACAATTTTATTATGAATTTTATGAATATCCTTTTTATAATAATTTTTGCGAAAAAAACTTTAAGGAGAATTACTTACATAACCTTTATACTTGAGTATACCAAAAGTCCCAAGTACTGGTATATTAAATAAAATAATAATTTTTATTTAAATTTCGGAAACAAAACTAATCTAATAATTCTATTAATTCCTAAAAAATCCTTAAAATTCAACCCTGAGTTTAAATCGAAAAAAAAAACAACGCACTGTACATATTATAAATTAACAGAAGAAAAAAATTGTATAGGAAAATCACTTCCTAGATTTCCTCATTTTTATTATTGTATTATTTTTTTATTTTTTTTTATACAAATTTTCTTCTTTTTTTTTTCCTTACGTACCATATACATATATATTTTATGCGTAATTTGATATTTAAATTTTATTCATCCGCATAAACACCATAACACACTTCTTTTTTTTTTGTTTTGTAGATGATTTTTAGGTGTAACTTTTGCAAAAGTTTTCAATTTATATATACAAGATGGTGAAAAAATATTTTAGAATATCCAAGTTTCTGTTTATTTTTTAACTTTCCCAGAGAGATAACAATCTCATCTTCAGTCTTTCACACCAGAAATAATATTTTTACAATCACTAAATATACTATAGCAGCAATATATACAAGAAGAAGTTCAGAATTTTTTTTTATATGTACACTTTATACAAAACATAAACAACAAGGCAAATTTAAAATACTTAGATTTAATATTAAAAAAAAAAAAAAAATTTTGTATACCATTTTTTTTAGATTAAGTTAGTCGTTTTTCGAAGTATTTAGGAGTTTTTTTTTGAAAAAAATGTTTAAATATTTTGAAATGTTTAAATATTTCAGTGTTTAATTCAATGTCAATCTTTATAAGTTATAAAGGAATGGTGGCATCAAAGTAGTACTCCGTGTTATATCTATAAACCAACCAACTACAATTCAATTTAAACGATGATTTATTAAATTTTGAAAATAATTTTTGGAAAAACGATTAATTCATTTGCAAAAGTGGCACTAATTTAATCTGGAAATAGTATATAGATACTGTACGTTACGTTACGTATGTATCTTTGTTTGGGAGCACTTTTATTTGTACTATACATATGTATATAGAAGGTTTTTTACGTTTTGGAAAATCACTTTTAATGATGAAATCATAATATATACAAGCTATCTTATGTATATAAAACAACGAACAAAAGAAATTGCCTTAAGGGATGATAACACTTTTGGAAAAAAATAAATATGGATAGTAAGTATACGTATATAATAAATTCCGGTATCTTTTTTTGTTGTTGTGTGCTATAACGAGGATACTTGTTAGTTTTTTTTTCTGCTCCTTGATGATAATTTTTGTTATTGTTGTTGTTGTTGTTTTTGTAAATGTGTTAACCCAACACTTGTTGGGTGTTGAAAATAATATAAAAAAAATGCCAAAAGAAAAAAAAAACTGATTATATAATTTAAGGATACCTAACGAAGTATTATTAGTTATTTTAATTTTTCAGTTAGGAATATTATTATTTATAAATATTTTAAGGACAAAAGGAAAACTATTTTTCATATAGATTTATTAGAATATTAATTTTTTTATATTAGATGTTTAATTTTATGCCTAAATATTGGGAAATAGGTTCAGTATAGAAACAAGTATTTACAAGTAAAATAGTTCAAGTCAATAAAGAAATGAAATAAACTAAATAGTAAACTAAATAACAAATACGCTTATTAATTTTTTGGCGTATAATTTAGAAAATTAATTTTAAATTTGTAAAGCTTTCTTATATACATACGAGTATACATTATAATTTTGAAAATGGTAAACTAAAATGACACACAATGATAATTAGTTTTACTCAATTCAGTCAGCATAAAGTTTTAAAATAAGTTATTTAAATATTTGATAATTATTATTTCTAGTCACAAATTTCGTATGCAACTGACTAATTCCGGCTTATAAAACTTCAACAAATAATTTTTACTATCATCTTTAAATAAGTTTCATTAAAAAAATTGTTTACAAATCCTTTCATATTTTATTATGAAACCTATAGAAACTGAGTGAAACAAAATTGAAACTTTAGTTACAACAGGTTTGAATATACTTTTTTTATTTATTGTATAAGTGTTTTTATATTGTCCTTTTATAATACTTTATTTTATTATTAAAAACTTTTTTAACACATAAAACCGACATTCACAATTTCCAGGATCATAATAGCCACTGTATTACGTGGTTTCTCCCTATTTGTTCTATGGGGACATCATGATATAATAAACATAGAAAATTTGTACTATTACACATCGTTTTTTTTTTCTCTCTAAAATCTTGCAATCATTTTTTTTTTATAAATATATCTTTTTTTTTCTGTTTAGGATTTAAATTGTACTCACATAATATTGTGGTGGTGGTTGTTGTTTTTTTTTGTATAAGTTATAAACTATTATCCTTATTCTCATGTTAGTTGGTATAGTTTGGTATAGTTACAGTGAATTATCTTTCATATATTTTTGTTGTGTCATCTTTTTTTATTTTTAGTGACTGTATTGGACTTATAAAATATCTTCTTCTTTTTTTTTTTTGAATGGTTATAGTTGGTATTTATAGTTGCCACAAAAATATACTTTAAAAACTTAAACACTTGATAGTTAACTGAATTTGAAAAAAAATAATAACAAAAAAAGTAATAGAAGATAGAAAATTTCTATAGAACATAATAGAAAAGCTTATTTTATATTAAGATGGAAAAAAAAGATTAGTAAAGATGAGAAAGTATGACAACAATTTTTTTGGTTCTGACAATTAAATCAATTTGTTATTTTTTTTAATACATAATTTTATGCTGACATTTGAAGAAATATTTTATCTATTAATGCCATTAAAAATTTCCAATTTATCTGTGGCATCAAGAGAAACCTAATTAAAAAAATGTAAATATTAATTTGTTAAACATAGTTCAAGAAATTGACAATTTTAACCCCTTCACCCTATATAACACTTTTAACATTTTGACAATTTTATTCGATATTTTCCTTGATTGAAATATTTTTATTGCATCAGTTATAATTTAGAAATTTAGAAAGTTTCAAATCATTATCATAGGATAAATTTCTATAGTAACTCAAGAAAAATAATTGTTTTCCGGTTTGAAAATTATTTTACATTTTCATATAAATTTTATATATGGAAAAATTTCTTCTTGATTATTTTTTTTTAAAGTTTTTAAAACTATTAATTTTTTTTTAGCTTACCAAACGAATATTATAGAAGTTCAGTTTTGTTGTGTATATAGAAATATTTTCTATATTTTGAAGAAAATTGAATGAACAAAAATTTAAATGTACAAGTCACGAACTTTTAACTTTGTGGTATTTTACATACAATCCAGTTTTAATATTTTCTAACATATAATAATATATTGCATAATATATTATAAATTTGTAGCAAAGCCGTATACTACGGTATACATATAAGGCTTTGGTTGTAGTGTTTTGAATATATGTAGTATAATAGAAAATATTTTGAAATTTTGAAATATTTAAAAAAATATATTTTAATTTAAAATATGTGATGGAAAAACTTGAATACCAATGTATTAATATGATGGTACAATATTTTAGATATATGTATATGTAATATTAATTATGATATTTTTAATTATATAGTAAAATAAAAATATATTCTGTGGAAAATTTATATAATATTTTTCATAAATAATTCTAATATTTTTCTAATTTTGAATGTTAAAATTGCAGAAATAAAATTTATTTATTAAAATTAAAAATATTTATTGATTTATATTTTGTTGAAAATGATGAAAAAATTCATTTCAAAATATATTTTTTATTTCAGATAATTTCTATTTTCATCCAGCACCGGCTCTATGGTTCGATGCACCCTATGCAAATTTTTTTTTTGCGTCCTTTGTGTTTGAATTAAATCTACATATAACGTAGAATTAAATATCTATTGATATTTATCAATTATATTAGTGATAATGATAACTCTTACAATTTTTTACTAATAAGAAAATTAAGTTTGTAGCTTAAATAATCCTGTCGGGAATTTTCTCGATTAAAATATCATGGTTTTGATGGTTTCATTTTTATTGTGTGAAATATGGTGTGGTGATCCTGGTACGAAATTTAATTTCCTCAAGATAAGTACCGTCATACACTTTCTTCACAATTTTTATTACTAAAA
The DNA here is from genome assembly GCA_949752835.1 of Empis stercorea. NCBI lineage: Eukaryota > Metazoa > Arthropoda > Insecta > Diptera > Empididae > Empis > Empis stercorea. The sequence goes on from OX457086.1 coordinate 14,978,247, forward strand.
ATTAAAAAAATTTTTGCCTTCACGGATTTTACTATTTTACTTGTAAAAAATTGTAAGAATTTTTACTAATATGATAGATAAATATCAATAGAGAACGTAGAATTAAATATTTAAAAAAAAATGTAAGAATTATTTAAATTGAAAGAGGAAAGGCGCCCTTTAGATCGGCGCCCCCATGCATTGCATGGTCTGCATATTATGTTGAGCCGGGTCTGTTTTCATCCTTTTATTTACTTTTTATACTATGATAAATATTTTGTATTTTCGAAAAGTTAATTTAAATTAATTTACATAGATGGATAATATTTAAAAATTGACTTAACAAAATATTACCATTGGCTTATGGAAATTTGTATATTTTTTTAAGTAAAATTTTAATCTAATATGACACAGTAAAAAATTATTGAATAAATAAATAAATAAATACATAATAAATAAATTTAAATTTCTAACTTTTTATAATATAATGTAATATTAAATTTTAATGTAAAATATTACAATTTTCTTTTTAATTTATTCAATTTTTGTAATTTAATCATTTCGAAATTTTTTCCTTCATTTGAACACAAAATTTTATGTACATGTTTTCTAAGTAAATTTTTTTTTTGTTATTTTTAATGTTGTAATTTTAAACTTTTATTCCTACATAAAAAAAAAATTAAAGATCTCTTAAAAGAATCTCTTCCAGACAAAACCCAACCTAAAAAAAGAATACCAGATTGATAAAAAAATATCCTTTTACAGAAAATTCTTAATGCAAGATCAAACGTTAGATTTCTTTTTTTACATTATATAGAAAATCAAGAAAATGGAAATATTTTTATAATGGAATCCTTTAAATTGTTTGAACAAAGAATTTAAAAACTTAATATAAATATTATTTAATATGATTCGAATAATGAAATTATAAAATGTCTGCTTGTGAATTTCTACAACATAATTTAACCATGAATAAACGAGAACAAATTATTAAACCATGTAAAATTATCAATTTAAATAAATGATTAATTTTATATTATGTAAATATATTTACAATTTTTTTTTTGTGGTTTTTTGGACGAAATAAATTTAAAAAGTCCAGCAAATAAATGTAATTTAAATCTATTAACACAATGTTAATTAAGTTTAAAATTTTAATCTAATATGACACATAACATTAAAAAATAATTTCATTTAAAAATTACTATTATGTTAAAAAAAAAATTTAACCAATTAAAAATATTATTTTTTAACTTAATTCTAGAGGGTTTTTTAAAAAAATATTATTCTTATAAAAATATTGGCTAATTTGATTATAATAAAAATTGTCAAGTTTTAATTAAACTTTTTGATAATAATATTAATTAATAATTATGTTTAAAATATTTATAATTTTCATATTTATGTATAGACGACATTTATGTACAATTTAATTATAATATTTAATTATTTTATGTTATAACATTTTCAGACTAAATTAATCGTTTTAATTGTAAAATTTTAATCATTTTTCAAATTTCTATAGTTTTTTCATTATTCAGACATTTGAAAAATTATTAAAATATTCTGAAATTTGGCCGGATATTTTTTTGAAAAATGACTAATTTAATCTGGAAATAATGTAATATTGTTATATAATTTTTTTATAGGGAGGATAATTGATTTTAACAGTAAAGTCAATGGTTTTGGGATTGGAAGGTAGTAAATGGTAAGTAATTTAGATTGTGTTATATAGTTTGTTAAATTTAGTAATCAAAATTGAATATTTTAAACACTAATTTCAAAATTTGTAATTCTATTAAGAATTTTTGTATATTTTCATAAATTTAAATTTGATAATTATATACATATTATGTAGTATTTTTTTCTATAAAAAAATTGAATTTAAACTAACAAAATTTATACAAAAAACTTTTCTGTAAAACTTTTATATCAATGTTAATTAAAATATTATAACTTAAAACTATTTTTTTTTTTTAAAAAAATTCCCAGATCCTTCCTAACTTCATAATTATTGCAATGAGTAAATAATTTTTTCCTGGTTTTGCACGCGGTTAATTTATTTATTTTTTGGCAACATGGAAATATTTCCACAACAATGACTTTTCGTATATTACATTTCAAAAAAAAAAAAAGAAGAAAATTGTTTGGTGTAATTCTCGTATATGCTTTTCAGAGTTTTCAATTTCAATAAAAAAAAAAGTTTGACTATGAATTTACGGGATATGTTAAAAGTTTTTAGACAACATGTCGTTTAACAATTTCAAAAGTTTTCCTATATAGTTTTCATTAAATCATTAAATTATTGATAAAGTTTTGTAAATTTATATTGATACATTAAATTACATTAATTTTATCTGTAAAATAATTAGGATTATGTGTCCGTAGTGAAGTGTGACAGACTAAAATTCTTAAAGTACAATCAGACGAGGCAATTTTTCATTCAACTTTTTTTATGAAAATAAAATCATTTTGATTGAATTAGAAATTTTCAATATTGAAATATAATTGTCTTATAATTGTCTATATAATTGTCTTAACTGAAATTTTACTACTACCGTACAAAATTATTAAGTACATTTCTTTTGTTTTTAGAAGCATGTATGGTGGGTAAACACATTGAAATTTTTTTATTCATTGAGAAAAGTGTACATATAAAATAGTTATGTATGTTATCCCTGCTATGATTTTTTTCTTTGTAACAAATATTATTCATGAATTTTTATGGTGTACCATTTCTTTTTTTTTCCCGGAATTAAAAAATTTGTTTCCCAGCAGTATTTCCTTTTGTTATGTATATATAAAAAATAAAACAAAAGGAAATACGTAAAAAAACGCAGATGTACATAATAAACTTACAATATAATATATATACAATCACTACAGAATAAATTATCAATACTGGAAGAAATTTAAGGATTTTAAATAAAAAATTCTATTAAAAGTAGAATTAAAATTTGTTAAAGAAAAAATATATTGAAATAAATATTTCACATATATTAATTAACAAGTCGAAAACAAACACGTGAATCCTTTTTAGTTATAATAAATATCATTAAACATTATTTTAAAATTCTTTTTTTTTTCTTCAGTTATTTCATATTTGGGTGTAAATTTAAATAACTTATATATGGATAAAGTATTGCATATATCTTTCATTACTATTATAGAAATATGTAGAATTTAAATCAAATTGTTTAGACGAGTAAGTAATTCGCTGAAACATTGTATTTATTACATATTATAAAAAAGAAAATACATTGTGTCTTTGTCACAAGAACTCAACTATAGCCTATGGGCCATTTCTAGCTCAACTAAGTGCAATTTTCAACTTCCTACTGAGCAAAGCCGGGTAATAAGCTAGTTTTTTCGTCCATAAAATAAATTTGCTTTATTAAAATATAAATAAAATATTGAACGGAAATACTGAAAAATATAACCTTTAAATAAAAATATAAATATAAAAAAATATTATATGAAAATAATAATAAAAATTCCAATGTATTTTTCTATAAATAAATAAAAATTCAAATAGAAATTTATTTTATTTTGTTTCAACAATAATAAAATTAAATTTTATGTATATATATGGGAAATTTGTTAGAAATTGTGAAGAGAAAATTATATGGGGGAATAGAAAATAATCTATTTACATAAATTCGATATTTTGACATAAAATCGAATCTGAAAAACAAATTGAAAGAACAATAAATAACATCAAATAAAACGCGATTTTCTTGTTGTTGTTTTTTTTTCTGTATCCCAGGAAAAATTATATTTGGAAATTTTTTTTATGGTATGTAAATTTGGTATGTTAAATTTTTACATAAAATGTAAAATAAATACCTTATTATATATATTTTAATTTAATGTAAATATATTTGAATTTTAAGAATTAAGACTGTGTATAAAATAAAGTATTTTACAGGTTTGTGTTAAATGAGTGTCCGATGCTCGTATAAACGTTAGATGTAATTCCGCCATTTATAATAGAAATTATTTGCATAATACAATTTTATTATAAATAATATATCAAAATAAATTAATAGAATTTAAAGAAAAATTAAATTTAAAATATATTTAATAATAATTTACTTACTTCAACAATTTTAACATAATTGTATGTACATAAACATAAGTCACTCTGTATTTGGGGAAACTGTTATAAATTTATGCCAATTAAAATATTCATAGTATACTAAGCTTTATTCCATATTTATTTATAATTTAAATTTATTTTTACACTTTTATAATTCAAAATTATGTAAAAAATATGTATATATTATATGGTATTAACAAGATTCGTTTATAAAATTGACCAGTAAAATGGTAAATATTACTCTATAGAGTCTACAGTAGAAAGAATTATACAAGCTGTAATAATATCCTTTTTAGTGTAAATACTATATTAGTAAATAATTATTGCTTTTATTTATTTTTAAACTCTGTATGAAGGGAAACTAATTTAAATTTTACAAACCCCAATTGAATATTTATATAATAGAATTTCCATATTTTATTTTTATTTATTTAAAATTCAAAATCATATAAAAAATAATATATTTAAAAAACCAAAAAACTATGTATACAAAATTTTATTTAACAAAAAAAAAATTCTTATCACTTTACTATTTTTCTTTTCTGTACTTTTGTTTTTTTTGTAACATTTTTTATAGTTACATGGTTTTTCACTAAAAGCATAAAATATATTTGTATGTCTAAATCTGAAAAATCCCATAATTCAGTTTAAAATTTATGACTTTTGCACTATAGCAGATAAATCTGGATGTAGAAAAAAACTATAATACCTAAAACAAAAAAAAATATTATAACATACTTACAAGCATAAAAACACAATATTTTTTTTTTAGGTGATTCAACTATGACATAAATTTGAAAACATAAATAAACAAAAGTTTAATACATTTTAATAGAAAAACCTAAAAAAAAAATAGTGAAAAACTAGGCACTAGGCACAGAAAAAAAATAGAATTAGGAAAATTTATATTTATAATACACAACATATTTATTTTTTATACCTTTTATTTACATATTTTTTGCATTAACATTGATGTTATTATAATTTTTCATGTTTTTTAGATTCTTAAAATTTAAGTTATTTCTTATTTTCCTTTTAGATTATTTTTTTTTTTACATTTAATTTTAAATATTTTCATGTTGCATGTATCTTTTTTTCTTCTTATAATGTTTCTTAATGAATTTTTATTTCGGTATTTATTAGGTTTTTAAGTTGTCGCAAAAGTTTTTGAAGACATTTTGTATTTGTTTTTTTTATAACACTATTTTATATTTTTTAAATTTAATTTAAATTAATATTTTTTAAATATTTTTTTTTATTGTAAAATTGTGAAAGTTTTATTTTATGTTGTATAATGGATTTTAAATATGGTTTGGTTTTTTTAAATTTATAACATTTTTGGGAAATTTTGAAAATGGTATTTTGAGATTTATATTTATAATACTTTTAATTTTTTTTTTTACTATATTTTTATTAGTTTTTTTGTTTTATATTTGTAAATTTTTGTAATTTTATAAATTTATTATAATTATTTTTGATTATATTTTATTTATTCCAAAAATTTATTTACATAATTTAATGAAATATATAGCTATTTAAAATTTTATCTGTTCTTTTCAATTAAATGAATAAGGAAAGCGAAATTAATATTTACATGTATGTTAGTTTAAAATATTCAAGCTCTCACTCATACGTTTGTCTCTTTGGTGTATGCTTTAATATTGGTTAGAAATTATTATATATTTATTATTTGCCAATAACATAATCGCATTTAAACAATTTACAATAACTTTTTTTTTTTAAATAAACACGAACCATTTAAAATGGACGAATTTGATAAGGAAAAGAACGATTTTCTTTTTCAGAAAAGTATACAAATTTAATTTTTCTTGTAGCTCTTTTCAGGATCATTAAATTTTTTTATAAATTAAAATCTTTTCTAGTTCTTTATCTATAAATAATTTTCAAATTAATTTTATTAAATTATTTTTTTTATCAAGGATATCTCTTGCGATCCATTAAAAGTGAAAGAAAAAATCTTTCTTATTTAAAAAATAAAATTTTAAAATGAAAATCTTAAAATCTTTGAGTAAACATTTATCCAAAGAATTAAAAATAAATCAATAAAGTTTATTTTATAAAATTTCTAGCAAATCAATTTTTTTTTATTAAGAGTTTTTTTTTTTTTGAAAAAAAAATCTTATCTGTTCAAATCTGTGGTGTTAAAACTATTAAATATTTCGATAAAGCCTTGAAGTGCTGATGTTGTTGTTGTTATATATCTCTATACTATTTGTACACAAAATAGATTATCCTTTGCTAAGCTTTTAGGTTAAAAAGAAAACTTTTTTTTTTAAACAAAATGTTATAGTATTAATATATATTTATTTTTTCTTGTATCGAGCTAGAAAATTTATTAAATTGTAGAAAAAAGTTAGATGGTAATATAAAAGATTATTATAATTTTCTTTAAATTTATGTTAGAAATTGGATACTTCATACTTCTATTTCAATTCGATGAAATTTGCTTTAAGATCTACACTAAATTATGAACTCTAAATTGCACATATAATTCCACATATAATTCGAATTTCGAATGGTAAGCAAATGACAAGCGAACATTCGTTCGTTCATTGTACTTCCGAATGTTTGGTTTGTACAAATTTGTAATGTTTGTCCAGCATAATCTACTAAATAAATCTTCGTTCGTCCGGCGTCCACATATACCAAATCTTGATCGAAGGTTCATTCCTTCGTTCGTTCAGTATATGTGGACGCGGCTTAAGTGCCCGATTATCTACTATGACTTTTACCAAGAGTAAATCAGAATAGCTTATTTTACATACATATGTCAAAATCAAATTTAAGTAAAATTATATTTAATTTTTTATTTAAACACCAAATGCAAATTTTAACTTTGAATATAAAAAATATTATTTTAATCTTTGTTGAGACCATTGCATATTTAATATAAATAAAAATTATATAAATAAAAATAAAGCAAACAACACCGAAAAAAAAGAGACAAACTTTTCAATAACATCACTTCAAGTTTTTTTTTTGTTAAACCGCTTTCCTTGTAACTTTTGTGCACTTAGTGAAAATTCTTGTTTTTCAGGCTTAAGGATTTTCTGTTTTTCGTTGGAAAAATCATCACCAAAACAAATTTTCTTTTTTTTTTTAAATATGTACATACATACATACATACATATATATTTTGATTAATAAATTATGAAAACAAAAACGAATTTGAAAGATATAAAAAAAAAAATTGCTGTAGATAATCAAATATTTACAAAAGATTTAGTTGTACATATAAACAGAAATACATAAACATAAACCAAAACGGAGAGAGAGAAGATTAAAAGTTTATGATAAATTTTAAAATTGTATTAGGAAATTTATGATTTTTCTTTTGTTTTTTATGGTTTTTTATGGAGAAAAAAAATCAGTTTGGTAAATTATGAAATATTTTTGTTCTAATCGAAAATTCTTGTTAAATTTATAAAATAAATTACGAGATTAAAGAAAAGAACGCTGTCTGTCCACCATATCTCATCATATTTAATTATGTTTAAATGCGATTTTTTATGCTTTATTATTATTGACAATTATTTTCATAGAGATTAAATTTTCTTTAAAATTCATTTTGAAAATAATAAAAATTTTACTTAATACATATTTAAAATAAATTGGTATTATTTTTTTTTGATTTAATTTTCTTGTGTGGAAATAAAAAATATAATAAATTATTTATTTATATAATATATGCATTTTCGAGTCAAAATAGTCTTTTTAAATTTCAAATTAGTCTTTTTAAGAAATCATATTAGTCTCGTACACACACAACACACACAAAACACTAATTTAATTTTGTAAAATGACTAATGTGATTTTACTTGAAAAGATTTATTTGAAATTTAAAAAGACTATTTTGTCTCGAAAATGCTATAATAATTGTTAAAAATAATTTTATACCTAAATTTATTTAAATAAAGATTTATCTAATTTTATGATTTGATTTTTTATTGTTATATTTTATTTGAATATATTTATATTGTTAAATTTAAATTAATTTTAATATATATATATATAGATACTTACATAACATTTAATATATATTTTATATGTACAAAAATTCACATTTAATTTATAATTTTTTTTTTTAATAATTAATTTAATTTAATATATAATATTAAATATATATAAATTTAATTTACAAGTAGAAATTTAAAAATAATTATATAATTGGTTGGAATAATCTTAAGCGGGTATAAACCAAAATTCAAAAATTTTACAAAATCATTGGAGTGAATCTACATATATAATATAGTAATTTAAATATTATAACAAATTTTTGGTAAACAACAATTTATTTTCCTTAATATTAATCTAAAAATTTACCATTCCCTTTTAGTAAGAATTCAAATATTTTTTATATTTTTAGGCTCTCACAAGGGTTTTTACAAACGGTGGGTAGAATTTTGAAAATATAATTTAGTTATAACCTCATTAATCATTATCATGTTTACTGAAGTAATTGATAAATTTTTAACTGAATTGAGTGTCATTTTATTTATAGTTCATTTAGTTTTACGTAGCAATAAAACTAATATTAATTTTTTGTTTTTTATAGAAATGACAATCCAAATTGTAAACGTAAATTTTGCATACTGTTGTATAACTTAGATATTTCTTTAAAATATAGTTTAGAAAAATCAAGAAATTAACTAATCAAAGAAATAGAAAAATTTTTAATGTTAATTTTAAAATTAAATTATAATATGTTTTTTTTTTAAAAAAAACTACATGTAAATTAAATTATATAAGTTTTCAATTTTTTTTTTATGTATTATATTTTGGTTTAATAATATTTAATTTTAATTACATATAATTTTTAATAATTTAATTTTATTCTTTTATTTAAAATTTTTTAATTAAATATTTATTTTTTTATTGATTTATTTAATTAATTTATATAATGTTTTTTTTTTATTATACTTATTATTATTTTTTATTAATATTTATAATAATAATAAATTTATTCCCTAATTAAATTAATAACATGTCATGTTTTATATGCTACTGCTATTAATGAAAATATCATTCCAACGATATTTGCATATGTTTTTTGATTTGCTGATGATGTTACTGCTGATGCTGAGGATTCACCTAAATGAGGGCAAACAAACAAAAAAAAATGTTTATTTCATTTTATTTAATAAATAAAATAATATTTAAATAAAAATTAATTGGTTTCCCGAAAAAAATAAATTAATGTTCACCTTTTAACAAATAAAAGTTAAATAAAAGTTAAAGAGAGAATTTATCGATAAAATTTTATTGATAATTTTAAAAATGGGTGATAATGGCTAAAAAGATAAATCATATATGTATATACATGTATCGTATATATATATGTGTATAATATTTGAGGATATTAATAAATTAATTGGCAATTTAAATATATTTTTTAATTATTTCTTTTCTATGATTTCATAATATGTAATTATACATATAAATAAATAATAAAATAATTCAATGTTATAATATTTTCTTAATTGGTTAAAATGTAATTTAACGCATATGCCTAAAGAGCGTATAGCGTCTGGCAAATTGGTTCATGCCAACGAATTAGAAATATATGGAAGGAGCATAAGTAATAAAAATTGAAGCTAGCCTGGATATAGTAGTCTCTTTCTTTTCACCACCGAACTGTCAAAATTAATAAATCGCAAAGAAGAGCCGGACTAGGTTTTTTTTAATTCGGGTAGCAGTTTTTAAAGAGATAAAATATATTTTTTTTTGAAAAATACATGTTAAGATCATCCTAAGGAATATTTTAGGTCGTGCAACGATAATTATACAAATGGAAAGTAACATAGAGTAATTTTGTTTAGCTAGTTAATATTTTTTATGTATATTGAGACTCCTAAAATTAATAAAATAAGCCAGCCCTGTAAATCTAAAATCAGCTGTTATAATATTTTTCATATTATTAATTTTATAGTTCGGTGGTGAAAAAAAAGAGAACTATTGAAATCGTGGCTTCATAGTTCATATATTAAAATTTGAATGTGTTAAATAGAGAGGGAACATTTATGCTCCTTCCATATATTTCTAATTCGATGGTTCATGCACAAACGTTTTGTATATGAGAGCTCCCGAAATACCCGACGTACAAACACCGACAATTCGAATTTCAAATTTTGATGGGCGTATAAATTTTTTTAAAATATTTTTGACATTTACTAAAAAGAAACATCGAACAAAAAAATTATAATATACATAAAAGATTTTTTTCGGGAGACTCTGGCGTATGAACGTGACGACGTATATACGCTATATGCTCTGAATTAGGGTGATGTGTTAGTGTTAGTTAGAAATAAAATAATATTTAACAATTTAACTATCTCTTTGGTTACTTTGATAAACTAATAATTATAAATTCCTTAATATAATTAAAATTAGCTTAAAAGATGTAAAGTTATTGAAAATTAATTCTAATACAAAAAGCAATCTTTATCTTTAGTAAATTGAAAAATACCAGAATATATGGCTGCTATATAATTTTTTCTCTTACACAATTTTTTTTTAAGCCTAATAAATCCAATAAATTTTAAAAATTATGGCTATTTAAATAAAATTATTCGATAATTTTAATTCTAATTAATGACATGCTTTGCCTAGAAACTTTTAAGTGCAAACTTTTTAAAAAGTTTCTGATTAAAAAAAAAACTCACAGACAACATTATTCTTTTAGAGTAATTTATATAACAACCGTCATGTAAAGAAAACTTATTTTCTAAAAAACCTCGAAAAAATCAAGATAATTTCACAAAGTTTATCAATAATTTTTTTTTTATATTTCTTAGAAATGATACTTTGAAGTAAAAGAAAGAATTTTATTTAAACACTTTGACTGCCTGTACAGATTTTATAATATTAAAATGTATAGTATGTCAAAAATGTAATTTAAAAAACATATAAATCTTTTTGATATATTTAAGAGATTTTCTATTTGCGCAAAAATTCAGTCTAGAGAATTTTAAATAATTTTACAACATGATTTTTCATTGTACCTTGATCAAGAGCAGATCAGATCAGTTTTCAAATTTATTAAATCTATTTTTTTGGGTAAGTTATACTAAAAATTTATCTTAATGTTAATTGAAATCGAAATTTAATTTTTAAAGAAATCATGTATACTCTTTTGGAACTGATATGGTATTCTACTATACTACCTTTCTCTAATTCCTTAGTTTACAATTCTTGTAAAAAAACTAATTGTCAGTCAAAGTGTTTATTTCAAAATGCCTTCATTTATCAAAAAAAGAAAACTGTCATTGATTCAAATTATATTATATGTATATACCGTATACCTATAATATAATATATATTAACTTTTAAACATTAAATTATTTGATGTGAAATTATGTCATAATATAAAAAAAAAAACTTTTCTAACCAAAAACCTTAAATTATTGTGGTTAGAAAAAAAAAATTCGCAGAGCAAAAAAAATAAAATTTATTATAGAAAATAAAATAATAAAACTTTTTTTTAAAAAAAAAAAATAAAATAAATAAAAAAAACTTTAAAAATTTCTTATATGATCAATCAAATTCCTAATAAGCGAAAATATTTCAAATTTATTGAAGAAGAAATTCCTATTATGGTATTCAAGTTTGTCATAAGTTATTTCTTTTTTTTTTTTATATATTTTATGGTATTTTATATTTTCTTGAAAAAAAAAAGGATATATTTATATAAAGGATCTATTCAGAATATAGTACGTACGAAGGAACTTTTTTTTAAAGAAAAACGCATAAAAAAGTTTTATATATAGAATGGAATTTAAGGTTAAAATTTATAGACGCGATATAAATTTTATTTGTGTACGATAATTTTATATAATATTTTAGTTTCCCAGTGATGGTAATTTGTGTTATGAAATGTATGATTCATTTATGTAAATTATTTTTGATTACAAGTATGTATAATATTTTTATTTGACAAGTTTATTAGTTTATGCTAATCTATATTGGATTGGAGGAATGTTTTACTACATCATCTACATAAGAAATGATTAGTAAATTCTTCAATGAAATAAGTATATTACAATAACTAGTAAATATAATAATTAATATTGACCTAAGTATTTAAATATTATTTAAAAATAATTAAAAACTCTTTTCTATACATTCTGAAAAATTATATTTAAAAAATTATTATACTTTATACCATTCCTTTTTGCCATAATAATTTATGAATTATAAAAGTAATAAAATTGCACATATTTTTCTTCGTTATTTTATGTATTCATACAAAAAAAAAGGGATAAAGGATAATTGTACACTCTTCTGGCAAAAAGTTTAATGATCCTGGATAGTAATACAAGAAATATTCAATCATTTTAAATAGGAAGAAAAAATTAAATTTAAAAATTCTTTATTTGGTTATTTCTGGCAAGGATATATAGCCATATACATATAAAAAGTTAATTTTTAGTAGGGATATTAAATAGGTTTTTGGCTCTGATTCTGATAGATAAATCGTTTAGAAAACTTTGGCATTATCACATTTAAATATATAAAAGAAATTTCCATAACATCATATACTATGAAAAAAAAAATGATAGTTCATTTTGAAAAATGATAGTTCCTGGGAAAAAAAATATAACTTTTACAATTCAAATCCATAGATTTTTATTCTATTTATAATATTTTTTATATATATAGGTGATAATTTTAAATCAGATTATGTATTTATAATGCGGATGAAAAATATGAAAAACTATGTAAATTTATGATAGTCAAATATGACATTATATAGAATTGTAGAGATTTATTGAAGCTTTTTTGTGGGATTTCGTCGTTTTTTATTGTTTGACTATGGAAAATATTTTCTTTTTTTTTTTTTTGGTTTAGTGAAAAATAGTGGTTGGAAAAAATGTATAAAATTTCTATTTAAAAATCAGTTGATACGACTAATGATTTTCAAAGAATTATAAATTTGTCTATAGATTAAATTTCATTTGATATATAAAATAAGAAAAAGGAAATATCAATTTTATATCTATTTATTAGACCATAAATTAATTCGAATTAATCTGAAGTTTAATATAATGAAATTAATTGGTTGGAGGAAATATTTTATGTACAAGATACTATATTTTCCTTTAAGCATAATTTAAGGATATTTATGTTACTTTAAATTTGATACTAAACGCTAAATTAAAGCGTAGAACAAAAGCCGTATATACTATAGTTATACTATATACGGCTTTGGTAGAATGTTATTCATTCATTTAATAAGTTCAGCGATTTTTGACAATAAATAATTGACTTGTCTTGGCTCTAATTATAGTCAATAAAAACTAATCTTTATCATTTATTAATTGGACAACTAACTTAACTACAATATTACTAAATTACTATAATTAGTTTATAATATAAAGAAACTTTACGCTGGTGAGGCTTTGAGTAGATACTCTCAAAGCTTCAACGCGGCATGAATTTTGTTTAAATTAATTTCATTTGGTAATTTTTATAACCTAAAAATATATTATAATAAATCTGCTCGACCAGAGAATTTTAAATCTCAATATAAAAATATAAAATATATTTTTTACAATGGCATTTGAACGCGGCAACGCGTCAAAAGTTGAAATCGATTGAACTTTTCTGCGGCAAGAGCGTCAAACGCGTCACGAAAACGGCGAGTTTATCAGCTTCTATACATTTCCATATATTTGAACTTTTTTTTGACATTTCAAAACTTGTGCGTCACACGCGTCAGCGTCACTGGCGCCGAGAGTAACTGAGGGGTTAATTTAATTTTATCAGTTAGAAAGTCAAAACATAAATAACAAATAATAATTATATTTTACAAAAATGAAATTTTCATAAATTTTGCTGTATATATTTTGACTTTGATATTATAATACATATCTTAAAAAAGTCATTAACATTTTGAAAAACAAAAATTTATACTAAGTAAATATCTTCTGGTATCATTATAACAACAACAAAAACTTATAAATATAAATTATATTTCCAGGAAATGAGTTTTTCTTATATATACTAAATTTCATATATACCAATACCCCAATATAATATGGAAATCTATACATATATAAAATCGATTTCAATTACGATTAAAGATATAATATAAGTTAGATAAGAGAATATTATATATAAAACATATATTAAAAAGTAAATTTTATTATTAAAAGTAAAAAAAAGAAAAAGATTGTGTAAATATTTATGTATAATTTTCTACAAACTCATTAAATTTCCACCTATATACTTAATAAATTTTCTATACAACATATACATATATATATGAACAGTTTTTTTTTTAAATGTTCATTGATGTAAAAAAAAAATTAAATGAAAATCAACAGTAAAAGTAGCTTCCAGACATTTATCCAGCCAGAAGAGTATAGTATACTCATATCCTATGTATATATATACAAAAAAAAATCATATATCCTGAAAGGACATAAATATATAGCATATTAACTTACCATTTATGATATTTAATGTGACAGTTACACTAGGACTATTTGATGGGCTACAGGTGTAGTTACCGGTATGATATTTTTTTGCAACATCAATGATTAATGAACCAATCTGGAAAATATTAAAAAAAAAAAAAAAAAAAAAAAATGGAAATGAAAAATAAATATTTTATATTTTATGAAAATATGTCAAGTGAGAAATTTATATTTTTTATGTTTGTTTTGTAATTTTATATAGTTGTACAGTCATTTAACATTTTAAAATATATATAAAATATTATATTTAAATTATGATACTTTGTATATTTTCAACATAAAAAAAAAATTGTTATATCCTTTTTTTTTATTTATAAAAATTGAATAATGCCCAAAAGTATTTTATTTTATTTTATGTTTTTGCTGTGAAAAATAATAAAATCAATTTTTATGTAAATTTTTATTTTTGTTTAAAAAAAATTGAATTACATTTTTTTTTTAACAAAATATTTTTTTTTTTTTTGTGTAGCTATATACATAAATAAATTTTTATGTTGAAATTTTTCATTTACATATTTGTATCGTGTTACATTTTACTTTTATATTTTGATTTAATTTTTATATAATATTTATGTTACAGGCGAAATTTTTATGCAATATGGAATTGAATTTGTAATGAAATTGAATATTATATTTTAAACGTGTATTTGGATATTTGGATAGGTGGCAACACATTAAGTAATTAATATTTATAAATTTTTTTTTAATATTTAGAATTACAAAACCAATTTCAGTTATCATTCAAGTAATTCGCAAAAAATGTATATAAATGTTAAAATTTATTTTACAACAAAATTTAAATCGATATTTGATTGTAACATATTTTAATATGTCAACACAGTTTTAAATATTAAAATTGCACATAAATATAAAACGACAGGATAATAAATTATATAACAAAAGTCTAATAAAATTATAAACAGAAAAATCAATAAAAAATGAAATAAGAATAAAAGTCTTACCGTTGTTTGTTGTGATCCATCCTCAGCCATTGGATCTAATTCGCTTTTATCCATTTGCATTCTTATACCACGTGAATTTGTTTCAGTTATCTGTTTAGCACCATGTGACCACATTATATAAATTGGTGGTTCTAATGCACCACGTACAATACAACGTAACACAACTGTACTACCAGCTTTAACATAACGATCTGGTTCACCAACAATTTCAGTCTTCGGAACTATGTATACGTATATATATAAATTTATAAGTATGTATGTATTTTTTATTTAAATTTTTGATGATTTTTTAAATAGCAAAAAAAAATAAAAGAAAAAAATTATAAAAATTGTCAAAATTATTAATATTATATTTTTTAAGATATCTTTTAAAAATCACCCATGTTTTATTTTTGTATATATATTAAAATAAAATTGTATAAATAGTTGTATACTGAAAATCTAGTAAAAAAAAAAATAGAAGGACATGAAAAATGATTCGTAATCGTAATAAGCAAACACTTTTTTTCTTATTCATGAACAAGCAACTTTATATGCAATCCTTTAATGTCCTTCTTAATACAAAACTTTTAAATTTCTTTTTTTTATACATTTTTTTTTTTGCATAAAACATTATAAAAGAGTTTCTTTTTTCGTATGTATGTATTTTTCGTTTTGAAATGATATTCTTAAAAGGATGAATCATGTAAAAGGAGTATGCAAAAAAAAAAAAAAAATAAGGATCAATATTGATTCTCATGCAATGTTAATAGGAAAATAGAAGATTTTAATGTAGATTAGTTTTTTTTTATGTGTTAGATTATATATTTTATAAGACGACAGAATGACTATGAATGACTATTAAAGTTCTTGGCTATATAGAGATTGTATCTAAATGTCTTATGTAAATTGGAAATTCTATTTTCTTGAAAATTATTTAAAATATATTTATATAGTAAATTTCTAATTTAATTTTGCTACTAATATATTTATTGTTAGAATTGAAAATTTAATTATATTTTGTTTGCCTCAATAAATATTTATACATAATTTAAAGCAATATTCAAAAATAATTGATTTAAATAAGATGTATTTTTACCTAAGAATTCTTCTAATTATAAAATAACTTTGTATAACATTTTTAGAAAAATTAAGATTTTAAATTGGAAAATAGAAAATTACATAAAAACAAAAATTATATTTTCATAAATTAAACATTAAATCCTAATTTGTAATAAATAATTCCTTGTACATATTGAATCATTAAGATTTAATAAGGATTTGAAAACATTCTAAAATTTACATTAATAATACAACGTAAAATTTTCTTTTAACTATAAATTTAAATTTAAATTATTTATTAAATAAATCAATTCTATATTTTCTTCTTGCAAAGAAAATCATTTTTCAATTTTATGTACTTAATATTTTTTTAAATATATATATATATATTACATAATATTTAAATTTATTAATTAAGTAATTAAATTTGGTTTATATATTATATCAGTTTAATTATTTTTCAATAAAAACTTACCAACTACTTGAAGATATACTCTAGCACTAATTTTTGGCTCTGTTGATACTTGGCATTCATATAATCCAGCATCACGAGCTTGTACATATTTTATTTGTAATGTCCAAAATTTATCTGGTTGTTTTAAAGCTAAAAATCTTTGATCAGCAATAAAAACAGCTCTAGAATTGCAATAAAAAAAAAATAGTGTTAAATTTCTTTAAATTTTCTTTTCTTAAATATTTATGCAATTTTTTTAATAATGTTTAGATAAACTGTCTAACTAAAAGATGCATAAAACTATTTATAATTAAATGTTAAATTTTATAATCTTTGTATAATAAATCATTTTATTAGGTCATAACTGCAATCACACATATTAATAATAGTATAAGTTTAACCACAATTTAAGATTATGACAGATTAACTTTTCTTTCATGGTAGTTTTTCCTCATTCTAACCATCAGGGAAAAATATGTACATATGCATGTATATGTATGTACATTAAATATAAATTCATTTACATAACATTTTTTCCACTATGTGTTAGGAACCTTTTTTTGGCAATTGATGTTAAAATTTTGTTTTGGATGCGCAAATGTGGTTTAATAAAACTTTTCCCTATTGCATGACAGCGTTCTTTATGCATTCCTAAGTGCATTATTACACTGTCGAGATTTTGAAGGGGAATTTTTCTTTCATATAATTTACAACATTACTAATGTATATAAATCTAACTAAATTGTGAGACTATGAATATGCTAAATGAAAAAAAAAAATGTTGGTACAAGAACTTTTACATTTTGTCTCTATTATCTTACTCGAAAATCTGTTATAAAAATGTTGAATGATAATATCGACAATGTAAAAATCGTATAAAAAAGACTAGATTAGTTATTCTTGTTTATAACTCGTAGATCGTAGTTTAGAAAATTTGTTATTTACTTTATCTTTGTGACTTTAAAATGCAAATATAAATCATTTTATTATGTATTATTTCAAAAATTATTATAATATATAAAATTAAAGACAACATATGAATAATAAATTCATATAAACACTTTTATTTCAAAATTATATTTTATATATTTTGAACTTTTTTTTTAAACAGGTGTGTAAGAGAAAAAATATAAAATGTTATTTAAATTATTTTATTATATAAAAATGAACATAAAGTTTAAGATAAATATGTAAAAGTTAGAAATTACAATTTTGCATAATTTTACATTGTATATAGAAGTTTTTTTTAATTGTTTTAAGAAAAATAATGTTAAAATTATAATGAGAGCAGTTTAAAAAGTATTATAATTAGAGGAAATGTTTTTAAAATATTAAGTGGATTAATATTTTTTTTTTTAGAAAAAATTAATTTTGTTGCAAATTATGAGTACAAAAATCAATATTAAATTATAAATATTAATTTATCTAAAAAATAAATAATTTCAAAAGTAAAAACAAATATGTAAAAATAAATTTAATATTTTAAGTATATATATTTTGTTTAGTTTGCCAGCTGATCTAATTATGTTGATTTATGTACAAAATATATAATTTTATAATTAAATTTAATTATTATTTATTTTTCTTTGATGATAATTTATTGCATTTTCATATTTTATAATTATTATTCAAATAATTGTTAGAGGATATAATAGTTATGAATAATTCTGAACTATATATGACCTTATTAATAGTTGTAGAAACTATATAAAAATATAGTTTCTACAACTCCATAATTTCTTGTGCATACATATATTAAATTTCTTATTTCTTTGCTCAAAGTGATAAGGGGTATTTGTACGTATACAGTGAGACAAGTGGCCTCAATCGATTGTTATTATATTTTCAATAATCATTAGAATATACACAATTTTGTATAATGGCAAATGGTATACGTTCAAATACCCTTTATCACATTGAAGCAAAGAAATACGAAATTTAGTATATAGACAAGAAATTATGGAGGTTAGATAGCATTAAAGAAAAAAATATAAAGAACATTTAAACTGTCATTATTATAATTTGATTTATGCATTAATTAAATACAACATTTTTTAAAGGAAATTTATATTCTTTAAACCCCGGGTTTGTCAAAAGCACATTTCCTCAAAATCGCCACATGTAGAACTATGAAATATTGTGCAGTTTTAGTAGTATTTTCAATGTACTATACATAGGAAAGATAAAAAATGATATGGTAAATATATAGGTAAAAAATGCCGCGCAGCCGAACTACTGATCAGTAGTTTTATAATTACGGGCTTTTTTTAAATTCAACTACTCTAAATGCATATTTGGAGTATATGTTGTTATTCGTGATTTTATATTACTACTTACTAAATTTCAGATGCGACATTAAACCTATTTTTTGGAGCTTATTCACAATTGGAAAACACATTTTGAAAACTCTTTTTCCATATTTTAGTATTTAGCGCCTCTAGCGGTAGAAATTTGAAATACAGTTAACGGCATCGTATTCTACTCTTAACTACCTTTCCAACGAGTAGTCGAACTTCATTTTTGATGCACATTTACTATATTAAATTACAACTTTTTACTTGTATTTTACTGCCCTCTAGTGGCAAAAAATCAGATTATGAGGATGTCTGATTTATTTTAGTTTATATTAACTTTCCAGTGCTTGCTTTTCCCTTCATTTTTGGTAAAGATTCACCAAGTTGAATACAATTTTTAAAAAACAATATAATTTATATGTTTCACCCTCTAGTGGTAGAATTTAAAATTATGACAACTATGTTTTTATACTACTACTTACTACCTTTCGGATGTGACATTAAACCTAATTTTTGCGGCTTGTTGACTATTGGAAATCTCTAGCGGTAGAAATTTGAAATACAGTTACTGGCATCGTATTCTAATTTAAATTACCTTTCCAACGAGTACTCACACTTTATTTTTGGTACACATTTACTATATTAAATTACAAGTTTTTACTTGTTGTTTACTGCCCTCTAGCGGCACAAAATCAGACTATAGATATGTCTGATTTGTTTTATTTTATATAAGGTTTCCGGCAATTGCTTTCCCTTCATTTTTGGTAAAGATTCACCAAGTAAAATAAAATTTTTAAGAAACATTATAATTATATGTTTCGCCCTCTAGTGGTAGAAATTAAAATTATGACAACTATGCTTTTATACTACTACTTACTACCTTTCGGATGTGACATTCAACCTAATTTTTGCGGCTTGTTGACTATTGGAAATCACATTTTAAATATTAACATTTTATATATTTCAGTTTTCAACGCCTCTAGCGGTAGAAATTTGAAATACAGTTACTGGAATTGTATTCTATTCTTAGATACCTTTTACTATATAAAATTACATTTTTATTCGGAAAAAGATGTCTTGGAAAAATGCGAATAGCGCCGCCTACCGGCAGAATTTTAAAATTATATCAATTACATCTGGTTCTAAATAAATCAAGCTTTCTATTGGTGGGTCAGTCATGAACTTGTGTGTACAGTAACTATGTGAAATAACTGGTTTTTATTGTTTACACCGGACGGACAGACGGACGGACAGACGGACGGACAGACGGACAAAAGCGTTAGCATAAGGGATTTTTTTTTTTAAAAAAAGCCCTAAAAATTGGTGTTTTTTTAATTTTTTTCCTTTCAAGTTTATTATTCCAACAAAATACAAAACTTATCATTCAATTTTTCCCTAATTTTGCTTTTATTTGAACATATAATACATATAATATGAAATAATATCCAATATTCCATTTATATAGCTCCTAAAAATATGCAAAATGTTCGTTTTTTGCAAAATTTTACATAATTAAGCATTTTGCTTAATTATAAGTGTGAGGCAAATGATTATAATTTATTAATTAATGCACTTTAAGGAAATATGATTTTCGAAAGTTTTCTCAATATTTGTTTTTAAAAATATTGTGCAGTTATAATTTTGCAAGTAAATTAAAAATGTAATTTTTTGATTTTCGAAGGGCCACAACGGAAAGGGGAGGGGAGATACGGATACAATTTCTTCAGAGACTCTAGTTATTTTTTAGATATCTCTTTGGTACATACATTTCAGCCTTCCATAATAAGCAGTTTGGGAAATACAGGGTGTTAAAAAAACTAAAAAAAGTTGTATGAAGATAACGGTATTTTTATATATCAAAGAATTAAATTTTAAAAAATTTGTTAATTTCACAAAAAAGATAAAAGATTTTCCTATCTTATGGCTTTTACAGACCACAAAAATTTGTATTGGTTTAAAAGTTATTAGATGTTCAATATGGGAAATTTTCGAATTTGGAGGGGGAATAACTTAGAGGGGAAAAGAGATAGAAGAAAATTTTGTTCTACTGGACCTATTATTTTATTACTATCTATCCTATCTATGTTCAAAATTTTAACACTCTATCTTAAAAGATGTAGAAGTTTGTGTAAACGGACAGACGGATAGACGGACAGACGGACAGATGGACAGACGGACAGACGGACAGACAGAGTGAAACTAATATACACATTTCTTCCAATTTGGTTGGAAATGTGCTAAAAAGCACCTATTTGGCATATTAAACGTACACGCAAATTATTGATCATTCGTTAGAAAGCTTGAGGTATTATTGAGAACCAAATGGATTTGACATAAATTTAAAATTCTTCCAGTAGGCAGTGCTATTATCATTTTACCAAAACATTTTTCTCAGTATAAAAATGTTATTTAAGGTAGTAAATGTCCACAAAAAAATTAAGTGGGGAAAGGTAGTAAAGAGCGTTATTTGTTGATACAAGTTCAATTAGTTAAAATTTCGACCGCTAGAGGTGCTTAATTCTAAAATATGTTCATTTGAATCATTAAAATGTAATTTAGTATAGTAAATTTACCCTGAAAATACAGTGGATATAACCCAAAAGTGTTTAACTCAAAAAACTAATTTTTGGGAAATTTTAAAAAACTCATTTTTGGGAAATCATTACTCAAAAAAACTTATTTTTGGGGAATCATTTAAGTTACTCAAATGTCTATCCACCAAATAGTTTTTTCTACAAAATAAATTCAAACATGTTATTTTAAAATAAAATAAGACTTCCAAATGAGTTTTTTGAGTTAAACACTTTTGGGTTATTTCCACTGAATTATAGCAGACATGTTAAAATGGTAGTCTAAAATAAAACAATATTATAAAATTCAATATTAACATATTTTGCCGTCTGGGGCACTATTATATAATGCAAATTATTATGTAATAATCGAACTTGATAATAAAACATATATAAGAAAGATAAGAAATATAATTTGTATATTGTATTAAACTAAAAATAAATTAAAAAGCCCATGATTATACAACGACTGTAAAGTAGTTAAGCTGCGCGGCACTTTTTAATACTGCAATTAATTTATTTATAGAAAGTATCAAGATTATTAAACTTTTTACACTATATCAATGTTTAGGGTAATATATCCTTCAAAAGATTTTATTATATTTTGGCTAGATAATCTCATAATAAGAATTTTTAAATTTAAAAACAAAATTTAATATATGACTTTAATTAATTTAAATTGTCAATATTTATTTTACTTCTAAGATTTAATGATAATGTGAATAACAATAAATTAAATCGTTTTAATGATTCAAATACAATGGAAAATTTAAGGAATTTTCGATATTAATAATTTATCTCAAAAAAATAATTATACGAAATATTTAAAAAATATTTTCTATGAAATCGAAGGAATTAATTTTTATTAATTTATTAATTTATTACTCTTCTTTGTAATTAAAATACAATAAAGGAATCTTCCAGATTTAAAATATTTCAATAATTTCTAAATTCAAATTTCAAATACTTCAAATAATAATGAAAATATATTGAATATTTAGAATCTCTAGTTTTTCGAAAACATTTTCTATTTAATTTCTGTTATCACCTGATAACATGGTTAGATTTTATAAATAAAATCGATATTGTTTTTATTGCACATTTTAAAAAGAAAACTGTGTCAATTACGACAGCAAATAAGATTTTTTTTATATGTAATTTAAATTGATATTTATGTACTATGGGTGTCCAAACTCATGCATAAACAATTTTATTTCTATCTCGAGTTTCCTTCAAAGGATAAACAAAACAATGAAAAATGATTATACAGAAATAAATCACCAACAGATATTAAAAAAAAAATTATATTTTGTTTCACTTTATATTTTAATCAAATAAATCATTTTAACAGAAAATTTCACCAGATATACGTAACGTATATTGAAAACGTAGCATAAAAATAGAATTTTCATTTTCAACAATTTTCGTGTGTGAGATTCAAATGATTCAAATATTCAATTTCTCTATATTGTTTATTCTTAATTCAAACAAAACTATCCCAGGTATTCTAGGAAATTTCTAGATTTCTAAATATACCAAAAAATAATATAAAATCAACATATCCTTTTTTATATAATATGTAAATATAGAATAATTTAACTATGCAATAGACTAAAACTATTGTTGTTATTCACCACATTCCATATATCATTTTCTTTTTTCTTTTTCTTTTTTTTTGGGATATCATTCCGGAAATATATAAACCGGAGTGTTTAGTCCTTGTCCAAGTTTTATTTTTTATTATGTTTTTGTGGTTTTTCAGGTTTGTATTTTAAATTAAGGGTTGGATATGGGGGTATAAAGGTTTATAGAGTAAATTCTTTTTTAAAATATAAATTTTATATAATAATTGTGAAGAAGCAATAACAACATTGTCTTGATAAAGTTAACATGTACAGTTTTTGGTTATTAGGAATTCTGTTGCAACAAGATCTGGGATTATAATGAAGGCTTTATCGTTTTTATCAGAGGATACAAACAGGATACAATTTAAAAAACTGTTTCTTGTAGTTTCTAGGATTAGGGTATATATAACTTTACTTCTTAGAGTCACATTTGAATTCCGATGAAATATATTTTTAGTTATAAAATTGATTTATTTTTTTTCCTGATTTGAATATATTTGAGTATATTGATTTATAATATCTAGGTGTTTTAGTTATGTTTGTGATAAAATATTATAGAAAATATTTTCAATTTGAATAATATAAATAATTTGTGAGAGTTTATTTTTAAGGAGTCTCACCAATCAGATTTGATTATATTTATTTGACCCTCTTTGTTAAGGTTTTTCCATTTCCCACAGATCGTGGGGTTGATTTCCTTTATTTAATTAGGTCTGGCTGGGAATTGAACTCGGAATATCCCAATTATAAAGTCTAGGTCTTAACCCACTATAGACTACTGAGTTTTTGTTATCAATTGAAATTTCAGTTAAATAATTTTGAATGATATATATTTTTTTTGGTACATTACATAATACATATATATATATTTTAGATTAAATCTCTTTTTAAATAATATTTAAATAAATGTAATGGAAATAAATTTCAGTATTCACTTTGTCTAATAAATTAAGTTTTTGATTTTCAATAAAATCGATACATTGAAAGCTTAACTAAAAAGTGATTTCAATTTTTCATATAACCAAAATTAAATATTACGTAAATATGAGATTAAATTTCTTTAACAAAAATTTTGCAATTAAATAATAAAAATTGTTTTCTGTAAAACTTTGATAAATGATATTTTTCATCTTCCTTAAAAAAATTTATATCCTTTTTCTATTTTTCAGCAAAAAAAAATACACGAATTACATAAAAATGATCTTAGAAAAGGGACATATACATTTTAATATCCTTAATTTTTCAGTGCTGGGCAATACTTAATTTTTTTTTGTTTTGTATACAATAGAAAAAAAAAATGATATAATTAATTATATAAAATGTCAAGTGTGCATATATGAAAGTGTTATACACACCACAATTATTTATAATTTTTTGTTTGTTTATTTATTTTGTATATATATATAGGTAAATAACAAATTTCTTAATTACCTGTCAACAGTTAGTATGTGACCATCTCGAACACGAACCCATGATACTGATTTATTTCCCAGTTGTTTTACCTATTGGATATAGAAAAGAAATTATAAAAATAATATACGAAATGTAAACATTAATATTAAATTGGGATACAAAAATGAAAAACGAAAATTCTGTTGTTGTTGTTGTAAAGGATAATCAAAAAAATAAAGTATAAAAACTATAAAAATGGATTATCTAATAAATTAGAAAAGAAAATCTGAAGGTGTTACTAAACCAGTTATTTTCGATTTATATACATATATGTATATATTTTTTTTTGTGTATGCGGTTATCACTAAAGGGATTTTCATTTGTTTTTTCTTTGTTTTTCCTGATTGCAAGTTTTTTGCTATTTTGATTAATAGCTTTTCGAAAACTTATTTATTAGTATTAACGAAGAAGCAAAGTTTTATTGTTGTTTAATGAATTTGTTATAGAAGATTTTTATTTTTTTTTGTATAAATTTTTGATTTTTATTTTAAGTGTTATT
Organism: Empis stercorea; assembly: GCA_949752835.1. NCBI lineage: Eukaryota > Metazoa > Arthropoda > Insecta > Diptera > Empididae > Empis > Empis stercorea. The sequence continues at coordinate 15,003,721 of OX457086.1, forward strand.
GAATCAAATTAATTATAATTGTGGGAAAAATAATAATTAAGTAACAATTTGAACAATTTAAAGTAATTCTAAGTTTTATTGGAAAAATAATTAACAACTTGGAAATAGAGTTTGATTTTGAGGTGAAGAAAATCTTTAATTTTGACAGAAAATTTTTTCGCAGAAGATATTATGACTATGCAGTATGATGTTAAAGATATTATTAACAGTGGGTTAATTATATAAAAATTATTATTGAAATTTACATTGTCGTCTTGCCTTTGTCTTGTTGCATTAACTTAATCTATTTAATCAAAATCTATTTTAACTTTTTCTTATGCAAAAACACATTACCAACTTGACGGATTTATAATCCGCCAATTTTTTTTTCATACAATCCTGTATGCAAAACGACAATGTAAATTCAATGGGAACGCTAAGTAAGTTTTTTCCCTTATAGTTCACTCTCTCAATGTCATAAATGTTACTGGTCTAATTTAACGCATTAATATTTTGTTTATTATTTGATTCATTATTAATTTTGATAACATTTATTGGTCATTAGCATTAATCTTTAATCCAGTTGACTTTGAGACCGTTTCCTATACCCTGAAGTTGACATGATATTTAGTCATATTTAATTGTCACGTATTTATAAATTATGTGGTTAGTTTATATTATTGTAGGGGTGTAGCTTATTGAAAGGATGTAGGGTGAGTGCAATGAATGTGTTGAATATAGGTAAATTATTATGAATTTACAAATAATATAATTATTGTAAAACGTAATTAAATTTGATAGATAAACAAATATTTTAAATAGAAAATAAATTTATAGTATTTTCTATTTAAAATATCCAAAACATAATAAAATATTAAATATCTTCTATATAATTTAATTACATTGTTTATTTAAAGGAAATAAATACTATAATACCAAATTAAATATTTTCAATACAATACACGTCTAATTTTATAATAATTTAAATTTACATTTAGATTAAATTTTATTATTCAATTATACATTCCAGATTTTCCTTTTATGTAAAAAAAATAATTAATTATAAAATAATCTGCATAAAAATTATTCCAAAAAAAAAAAAAACAATTTAATTAAAATAATTTTCCCATTCCAAAAAGAAAATCAATTATCCATTTATCAATTTTTCAATTTTAGAGTCAAATTAATTCAAAAGCACTTCATTTTTTAAGGTAATTAAATTATAATTGAACTTTTTCACATTTTAATAATAATTTCATTTAAATTATAGGTTTTTAATTATGTAACACACACTTTAAAATGATAAACACTTTTATTATACATTAGAGAGTGATGATAAGGTAAGAGACGGTGGTTACCGAAATGAAAAAGAAATATAGTTAAGTGAAGGAAAATTTAGGCTTTTTTTTACTTAAATCCTAGATGAAATTTTCTCCTTTTGATTATTATCCTGAAAACTGAATAAAATTAATAGACTAAAGTTGATTGATGTATACTTAAATTATTTCTATTTATTTTTTTTAATATGTGTTACGCTTTTTTAAAAAAAAATATATACATTTTATATTGTAGCTCAATTTTCAATCCATCAATCAAATTCTTTGGATTACAAAATTTGTCATCATTTTATTATAATTTTTTTTTTTTTTATTTATGTATTAATGTCATCACATATTATCCTATATAAAACGTCGTCCTTAATCCTATTGTAAAATATATTGCAAAAAAAAAAAAAATAAAATTTGAAAATAATACTAAACGATTTTTTATCCTGGAAAATTAAATTTGCATAAAAAAAAATTTCCAAGGATTTTTTTTTTTGTAATTTTTTAATTAGGATACGTTTTTTTATTATTTTGTTTTGTTATTTACTGAATATTTTAAGCTATATACAATTCTCCATTTTTCTACCCATTCTATTTTTTTTTTACTATATATACGTTATTTAATTAACAGCAATGTGATCTGAATAAATAAATAATTTATAAAGTCTAGGCTAAGGTAGTAATTATTATGGTCGTCGTTAATATAATAAATTGAAAAGAAAATATATTTTTGTTGGAATTTCAATCGTTCAACGTTATTGAGAACAAAAAAAAAATTGTGGTTAATTCAAGCTGTGAATGGTGGTTCAACGTCCATTCAATTACTCATTTATCCGTGGTAGAGAAAAGAAAAAGTAAATGGTCGACAGAAATTACGGTTTTTTTTCTCGTTTGTTTTGTTTTTCAAAGTAAGTGGAAAAAAAATTCCTCTTTTTCTTCAATATATACAAATTTAAAATTCTAAAGACGAAAATGAAAAGGAGCGAGGCTAAAAATAATATTGTATATATAAGAGGATCTCATTTGAATATATATAAAAAAAGGCTGATGTATAAAAAAATTTAATAATTATTATGCTAAAAAAAAATTGAAAGAAACAAGGAAAATAAACATTTTTTTTTTATTATAATTTCAATTTGAATTTCTGAATTTGAATTAAGGTTTGTTTTTTTTTTTTAATTCCATTTTCTTGAATATTTTCCGTGCAATGTTGATTCAGTTAATTGTCGGTTTGTTGTACTATATCGAGAACATTATAAAAATGTGAAAAATTTTAGTATAATTTTTTTTTTGTTTTCAGTGCCACATAAAATATATTTTTTTATTAATTTAATTTTTAATGCATATTTTATGAATTCAAAGAAATGGAAAATTATCATTATTACAAATTTTATACATACACTGAAAAAAATTATAATTATTAAAAAAGTTAATTTAATAATTCTCTACTGTCACAATCAAAAATTATATTTTTTAATTAATTTTGCTGTCAACAACTTCTATATTGCTAATTTCAATTAATATGAAACTTATTATGGATACTAATTAATTACAGTTTTTTGCAATATGACAGATTCAGTATATACTAAAAAAATTCATCCAAATCAAATATTTGTCATGTTTGTTAATTATTTGCCCTGTTTTGATACTGGTTTAGGCTAGTCAGTAAAAATGAAATAATCAAAGGAATTTCATAAACTGACGACTATGAAAATTTATAATTTTAGTAATTTCCAATGTTGAGTCTTTTGTGGACTTAATCTATTTAAGTAATTAAAGTTTGTTGCTTTTTTATTGTTGTTATCACTGCTCCAATCCTTATAAGGTAAAAAAAAGTAATTTCCAGGCTACAAGACTACTACTAATAATATTATTACTATACCTACAATTAATTGCAAAAAAAAAAAATCTAATAGAGAAATTGAAATGAAAATTTACGTATACTTTTTACTTCCTTTTTGTAACAAATTGCGCGTTACACACCATCTGTTTCCGTGATTATAATTTAATTTGATGAAGTTTTTTTAAGTGCATTTCATTTTTTGTTATTTTGTATATTATAAAAAGTCAAATAACAAATTTCATTTTTTAACATGTTGTGTGTGTGTGTTTGTGTGTGTGTAATTAATAAGGAAATTTGTTATTTCCTTTTTCATTTCATTTTATTTTTAATATCTTTTTTTTTCTACATAAAAAAAATAAAATGAACTTCTTAATAAATGAAAACTTTTTTTTTAAATATTAATTGCATATTTCCGTTTTAAAAAAAACAACATAAAATAGTTTTGTTAAAAAAAGAAATCCATCAATGATAAAGAAAATTAAATTTAATCCTTTTGAAATATTAAAAATACACAAATATATTGCATATTGTAATATTAAATAATAAAATATTTATGTTATTTTGAATTGAATATTCAGGGGTAAAAAAACAAATATACAATTACAAATTATTATTAATTTTTTTAAAAACGCATCATAAAATTAGCATAATCTAAAATTAGGTTAATTATTTATGTAACAACAGATAAAAATCGCATATGCATAAAAATAATAATATGTACATATATATAATAATTTAAATTTATTTAAATTATATATTACATATTTATCAAAATGAGTAAAAAGAGATGAGGAATGTAATTATTTTATTGTTTTTAAATATTTATATATTAATCTAATTGATATTTAATAGAAATATTTACCACCTTGCAGGGTAGATAAGCGTGTGTTCCAATTTGTGTTGTTACATTGGTTATTGCATGTCCTTCTAAATACGGTTCAGTAAAATGTGTACCAGATCCTTGTTGTTGTTGTTGGTGTGGTTGTTGAATTTGTTTTGCTGGTATTGGTATATTTTCATTGGATTGAACAAATTCTGTAATAAAAAACAATTAAAAAAAAAAATAATTAATAATCTGATCACAATAATTGGAATTTGATGATTTTAGGTATATAATAATTATAATTATAATAAATAATATTATTTTCAATTTAGTATTTTATTCCTCAGAAATATATGGATAGTATACGTTGAAAAACTATTATAATTATTTTTTTATGATGGAAAAAAGTGATGCTCTTAATTCAAGAAATAAAGTTAATTTCTTCATTTTTTCAAATGTCCTTAATCAAATTAAATTTCCTATAAATTTAAATTACACGTGAACATTTTATTTTAACATATTCACAATAATTATTGAAATGTTAATTGAGAAACTGCAACCTTTATAAGAAAAGTTAAGAAGAAAAATGACATGAATTATTATCCTTTTTTCTCTATTCTATACACAACAATTTTCAAATTATACTTACAAATCTATTAAAATATATAAAACTTCCTCGAATTTGTTCAATTTAAATTGCACTTTTTTTTTTACATAGAAATTGAGTATTAATTCCAATAAACCTGTTTGATATTCCATACCATCATAACCACAATCGACAATCCCTTTTATGTACCCATACCGAACGGTTTTTACTTATTTCGTGTAAAAAAGATTTTCCAATAAATAGTTCAATTAAAATCGAAAAAATAAAATCAAAGAAACTCAAATACGCATACACAATCATACATATATGTAAAAAAGGATCCTTAGAAAATAATTGGTAAAAAATATTATATGAAAAACTTTTTCTCTTCAAAAATTGTTCTTGTTCAGTTTTTTTTTGTACTTCAGTTTGACGTTACGCTTTGTCGTCGAATATAAATTCAATTTTTTTTTATTTTAAAATAAAATTTTCATTGATTTCTACTTATTACGTACTAAAAAAAAAAATACCACACCAATAATAAAGTCGTTATTAAAAGGACATTATTTAAAATCATAGTTGGCAAATAGAAAAATTCTATCTTACAATTTTAAAAAATAACAGAAAATGTTAAACTAAAATATATTTTTTTTTGCACAAATATAATGAAAAAATATGTCAAAGTGAATAGAAAATTTAATGGAATTCTCTTTCATATATTTTTTTTTTAGTTTTCTTTTTGTTGTTGTTACAATTATCCTTGAATAGTAAAACAGTTATTTAATTGATTTCTTTATGCTGGAATAAAGTGCAATAATAATAATAATAATAGTAAAAAGAAGAGGAAAAAATCATTAAAAAATTCGTTTTGTTATAAGAAAATTTTAATTGGAAACATTTTTTTTTGCTATAAAAAAAGGAGTTTGAAAAAATTCATGTAAAAAGGATAAATTTATATTTTATTATTGTTAGTTTTTGATAATTAAAATTGAACTGTGGAAATTTTAACATCCTTAATTTGAGGACGTATACAATTCTTAAAGGGTGCTAGTTAAGTTTTAAAGGATAATTTTATATAGTTTTATTTAGTAGAACAATAATAATTAAAATAATCTAACGTCTTTTAAACTGGTGAATTAGGCATTTAGACTATATTTAAAATTGATCCCGAATTTGAAATAAAATTAATATTAGTCCATTTAAAAATTATCAGAATTGTTTTAAAAAATCATTTTATTAATTTAATAAAATCATTAGTTTGTTTAATCAATTTTCGTAAACTAATATTATTGATCAAATTTAAAATAAATCTGGGGTCGAATTCTCTGAGTCGATATCGAGCAAATGATATCGAAATCTACCGATAAATTTGCTCTTTGGGAATTTATCATACGATTGATCGAGTATCAAACGATAAATTTCATTTGATAGCTATTTTTGTTATCGAATGAAATTATTTAAATAATATTAAGGCCTAACCATAATGGACTTAATGAAAATTAAGAAAACTTAAGATGGCGTACGACAATATGAAAATACGCCGAATGACCGAAATAGACTTGACAAAAATTAAGTTGACTTTCGTTAAATTTTCAAAAATTTCGATAACTTAATGATGTACGATTGCTATCGTACAAAACTTAAGAAAAATTAAGAAAATTATTTTTCTGAAATAAAATCCAAGGCATCCATGATGAAAATAAAAAAACACATAATTTATTTATTTTACGTTTGTCACTTTCAAACTTTGATATTTTGACAGCGAATTTCGATAAATTAATGAAAATATCGAAAGTTTTGTTAATTTTCATTAAGTCCATTATGCTTAGGCCTATACATAAATAACATAAATAAAAAAAAACTATTTTTTATATAAAGCCTAGTACGATGCTCTTGCTAAACTAAATTAAATAGTAGAGATAAATAATGAAGTTTTAATAATTAGTAATTAAATATTATCAATTATTAAGTAATTTTTAATATTTAATAATTGTAGTAAAATTAAGCTTAGCAAGAGCAGCGTACTAGGTTTAGCAAGAGCAGCGTACTAGGCTTTATATCAAAAATAGTTTTTTTTATATGTAATAACTACATATGTAATAACTACATATATAATTTGAAATTATATTTGTCATATATCATATATAATTTGACATTATTATTGAAGTAAAATCTAGAACAATTTATAAATAATTTCGGTACAATATCAATCGATTATTGTGATTCCAATTTTTTATTTCGTGAATCGTCATCGAAATTTTTACTCGATTATCGTTCTACGCGATATGGACTCAGAGAATCCGAGCGCTGATTTATAAAAAAACAAACTAATATAATTTTTTATTAAACTTATTACAAATTCCCAAGAACTTTTTCTCCTTTTCATTTTAAACCATTTTAAATATTATATATTTATTTTGAACAAATCTCATTTACCATGTAATTCTTTTATAATTACATAATGCAGATTTTCAATATGTAATTTTTGATATGCTAAAAAAATTTTATTATATTTCCCATTTTTTCCACAAATAAAAACAATTTTATATATTAAGCTTTTTTAAAAAACCATAAATCTTTTTTAACCCATTTTCAATTCATGAATTTCTCTATTTGTATAAAATATATATTAGAAAAATCTCATTCACAATATTTTTTTCTATTTACAAAACAAAAAAAAGTGATATATAAAAAGGATATAAAAATATAAACAAACAAGAAAAAAATCCTGCAGAAGAGTATAAACAACACCTAAAATTTTTTTTTTTTAAGTTTTGTAAATGAAATTTTAATATTTTAAGCTTATATAAAATAGAAAAAAAGTATTTGGCACTATTAGAAACACAAATACACCAAAATCCATTGGTTTCTTTTTATAAGAATTATATGAAAATCAATGCATTAAATAAAAAGGATCAACACCCACAAACTTTCTAGTACTTATGTACATACTTTTAAATACTTAATAAAACAAGACGTCCTGGGTTTTTTATATTTATTTCATTTCCATATATCCTTTTTTATTGCTTTTTAGAATCAAGAAGTATATACTCAAAAATCATTTGATTCTGTAAAGGTATTTAAAAAAAAAATGAACTTATACACAAATCAGAAATTGTGAAATTTCTATTTAAATCCTTTATTTATTTTTTTTAGTTTGGCAATAAGTCTGTGTATGTGTTCGAGTATATTTAAAAAGAAATCACTCTAAAATTCATTTGAATATTTTTTTATAAAAAAAAAAATACTTCCTAGTTTTTTTCTTCAACTTTTACTCTTTTGTTTTAAAGCTTCCGCGAAAGTATGAATGCTTTTATTTCTGAAGATTTAAAAAAAATTATATTCTTATATACATTCTTTTTTATTATATATTATAATATGGAAATGTATTTGTATGCACGTAATACATAAATAAAAAAGTAGAAATATTTTTTTACTTTTTATAGTTGGCAACTATTCAAAAGATCCTTTATTTTTGTTTTTACTTTACGAATACATAATTGATGTAAGTTTTATATGGATATAAGTTTGTTAGGATGTCTAACCATGTGTTCTTACATTATATATATATGTATTGTATATTTAAAATAGTGTAGATGAGATGATTCTTTGGCAAAATAAATTCAGGTCATAATTTATTCTAATATAGATGGATCTACAAAAAATTGGAAAAATCTTTGTTCTAACTATTATGAACTTATATAAAAATTATTCGTTTGGGATTTGTTAACAGAGAAAAATAATTGCAATAGAATTTTATTGATTTTTTTAAGTTTTAATTGATTTAGTGCTTTTATAGGATAAAGAATAATAGATTTATAGGAAAAAAATATGGAAATTTGTCCTTAAGGAATTTAACAAGTATATTTAAAAATTATACTTCAACAAGGAAAATTCATCATTTTATTGTTCGTCTTTTAGTAAAATTATTATAAATTATTATATCGGAAGTGATTATTCATATATATAGAGTAATTACGATAAGGATCATCAAACTGATTGTTATAAATTCCGGAAACTGAAGTAATTAGAACACACTGTTAAAATGCAATATTAGTATACTGAAAATGATGGAATAATTAGAAAATTATTAAGTTGTCATATTATACTATAGTAGTCCTCGATATTCGGGCATTCATATTATTTAATAATGAATTTTCGTTATGGTGGTTAGGGAATTCCCCCTGCAGAGTGTTAGTAATAATTTTCTATCAGACTATTATAATAGTAGGTCCTCGATATTCTGTTCTAATTATGATAAATATTTATTTAGAACTAACTACAGTATAAAAATTATATTTATAGTTAAACGCAATCACCTAAACAGATAAACTTAATTCATAATTACATTTAATATCAATTTTATTTCCAAATGTACTTGAAAAACTATCAAGAATTCTAATTCTAATTGTTCTTCAAACCTTATATAGAAGAACATATAAGTAAAAGTATTTTTTTTTGTGAAATAAAAATTCTTTTGAAATATTGCAGGAAATTTTTGAATAACATTAATTTTTTACATTTTATTTTTTGTACAAAATTTACTTAAATAATTTATTAAAATGTTGAAAAGATTGTTGGAAAAAAAATCATTTTCTTTATCTATATATACCAACGAAATATTCTATTTACTAAACTAGGTGTAGGTGTAATTGAATAGAGAACTCAGAGAAAGTTTAATTCTATTATAAATATTTGTATATATACAAAGGAAAAAAAAATTATTTAATTTTAATGGTATGGTAAAGATAACGAAATGAAAATATATTTAATTAAATAATTTAATATAAAACCATACATTATATAATTATTTTATATAAATTAAATATTTTCCTGTTACCTAATAAGCTTTTTTTTTTACTTTTTGCTTATACTAATTTATTTAAAACATTATTGTATAATAACTAAAAATCTCAAGGGCTTAAATTTAATTAAAATATAAACAATTTTAAATTTAAAAAAAAATTTTGATATATACATAAATAAACTCTGTTAAGACTATTTTTACATTATCGATATTTTCATTTCGATTTTTTTTAAAATGGGTTGTGATCGGAGTAGCACGACATGAATAGATCTTTTGTCCATTAACCCTATACCCTAGAATAGATTGAGAGACCTGAAGAAGGTCCAGTACAGTATAGTTTGGGTGTTCTCGTTTTATCCAGTTGTGGATGATGAGTTTCGAATGATATCTGCGGGTTTACCACAAAAGGTTCTGGGACAATAAATTTTGTTATTGAACCTTTTTTTTGCGAGGCAGTGTGATTGTTCATTACCTTCAACATCTATTGTCCTGGCATCCACATTAAGTCATTTCGATTTGATAATTTTGTAAAAAAATTTTTGAGATACTTGCATCACGTTTTATACCAAAAGAAAATGTTAAGACAAAAAGTCAAATGAAAATCTGTAAAAAAATACTTTCTAGTCTAGTGCATATCGATTTATATAAATTTGTGTTGATAAGTGATGAAAAAAAAACATACTTAAATCAAAAATATTAACTAAAAATGTCGACAATGTAAAAGTAGCTTTACAAAATTTATCCTTTTCATTATAATTGTCCAAAATCTATAAATCTTCTAACAATAAAGGATATTATCAAGAATAAAAAATCTTAACAATAATTTTTTATTTTTTGGTAATTCCTTTTTATATGGAAATGAAAATCTTAAATATAATATAATATTTTATTTGTTTTTGACATTTTTGTAATTTATATTTTGAATTGCCTTTTCTGTCTGAAAGTTAATATTTAAATAAGATTTGTCTTCTTTACATATATACATATATATATATATATTAACACACAAAAGAATTGTTTTATATCCTTACAATCAGGTCTCTTATTATAAGAATTCTCTTAGACATATCACTTGACCCGTGTAAAGTGACTTGCTTTAATTGACAGGTGTCATGTTCCAAAATATAAAATAAAAAGGAACAATAAATATCTAAACGATATTAAATACAGAAAAATATTTTAAGATTTATTAGGAGGAAAAATAAAGGATATTTTGATTAGATTGAGAATTGAGACATACAATTTTCTTCTTTTTGTATACAAATATATATTATCCGTAAACGTCTATTGAAATTATTTCTGATTTATAATATAATTTTTAGGCATATACAATTTTGTTATGGTTCATCTATTTAAGAAATTATATCGAATCAAGGATGAGTATTCACAGTTGAATAGTATTTAAGAAAAGTAATAGAAATGACTATAATATAATTTTGTATATGTATCAATAATTTTATAGAAATTGATAATAATATGAATTGAGTTGGTAGCCATTAAAATGGTTGAATAAGTCATTGAATCATTATGATTTGTGGGTATTAATATAATTTCAATATATCTTAAATTGTCATAAATTTTTTTGCCAATCCTTATATTAAATAATTTATCATCTCTTGACCAAACAAAAAAAAGCAATTCGAATTACAATGAAATTTTAACCTTCTAAGAAAATCTATTACAAACATTTTTCTTAATAGATTTCATTTACTTATAAATTTCCATTTTTTTTCAAATATTTTTATTTGTACATTTTTCCTATTGCAACTTACATTTTGGGTTATCCTTTTTTTTTTTGCTATTTTGTATAAGTTTCAATCTTAAATCTTTTTATTCGAAGAATTTTATGTTCCCAAACACAATAGTAAAACTTTAATTTATCCGCTTTTATACATTAAACATAAAAGTAAAAACAAAACAAAAAAAAAATTCATTTAATTTTTCTTGTTTATTTTTTTTATAATATAAATTTTCTGACAAGATTTCCCAGATTTATTATACAAAATCTATTTATTTATGGTTAAGGATTTGGTTAAAAGCTTTAAATAAATAGGAGATTTCACTTAGAAAATTGTTATTTTTAAGGCTTTTCTTTTTTATTTCTTGTTGTTACTATAAATTTATTCTTTTAAATCTTAACGCGATATTAAATTTTCTACAAATTTATAGTTTATTTCTACAATGTAATTTTTTTTTTTTTTTTTTTTTTGGTTTAATCTGTTACATAATTTAACATTTTAACATAAAAAGAAAATCGAAATAATATAAAGACATTAAAAATGCAATTTAAAAATATATAAGAATAATGTGTAAATATACTTTCAAATCTCGTAATTATGTAATGAAAAATTGTGTCATCTGAAAAGGCACTTTAAAAATATGTGTTAAAGAAAATTTTTTAGTGACACCAACAATAAGGATATTTTATATAACATATAATTTGTTCTCTTCGTTATCAAAATGATTACAATACTCTCTAAAGTGTTAATAGAAAATGTCTTCTTTCGTTCGTCAAGCTGGCAAAGCATAAAAAAAGAATTAAAGAAAATTATGGAAAAAGATATATAATAAATTCGTATCTAATATTATCAAAAAACATCCTGTCTAAAATGAGCTCCTTGTCTTTGCTTTAATAATAAAAAAAAATTAGTAGTAACACAGAATGCATATCTCACTCTGTGCAACAATGTTATAACATATTATCATGATTTATTGAAAAATGTACACAACTTTTATATTTTCTCTAACAGTAATCTCAAGTGACTAGGAAGTTGAAAACAATTTTTTTTTTCCTCTACTTATACATATCCTTTATTCATTATTTAGGTTATTCACGTACATTTACAGAAATTACTATAAAATAAAGAAATAGTTTTATGAAAAATCAGCTTTTTAAACCTTTTTATTTTTTTTAAAGTAAATATAAGAGAGAAGATTTCATTTTTTTTCGTTATGTTCGCTCCGTTCTTATAAAACACCATCTGTTCGGCAAAATTGGTTCATATAAGGAGAAGGCAAAAAAATATTATATGAAAAAAAATTGTATTCTTTTGTTACATAATATACTATAACAATCGTATATGTAATTTAAAATTTTTGTTGTTAAAAGGAGGAAAGTAGGAAAGAAAGAAAAATGTAAATAAATGTGAAAAGAAAAATTTGTTTTTATCAATTTTTCTTTATCCTGTTTTCTTATTAGTTATATATAGGATCCTTTTTTATTTACTTTGTATATGTATATGATTTTCTTTATATTTGTGAAAATATAGTGAAAATTACTAATGAAAATTTTCTTAAACTTTAATTTTTTGTTTTTATAATTACGGCAACAACAACAAAAATCAGAAAAACATTATAGAGTCGTTTAAGGATTAATTATTTGGAAAAAAAAAGAAACTGAATTATCTTCATTTAAGCATTTCATCGTAATAGAAGAAAAGTCATTAAGTATTATGTTGTAATTATGATAGTAAATGATAATTAACATGAAAATAAGAAATATAAAAATATATAGTAAAATGTCTAATTAGGATTTGCGCAGCAAAAAATTAAATTTACACCTAGAATTTTGAAGTATATATTCGTGTATTTTTAAATGAATTTCTGAAATTTATATTAAAATTTTAAATAATTATATATATAATTAATATCTTTGAATTAGCCTAAAAATTCGAGATAAGTTTGTTTGTATACATCAGTTTTTGTATAACTAAATTAATAAGTTCTAAATCTCCAGATCCTATGAAATTACCATTAAAAAAATTCTAAATTTAAATTATAAAAAATTAAATTATAAGTTTAAATTATGAAACAGATTTGATATATGACAACTATTATTACATAAATAAACATTTTCTTGTTTTTAAATTCCATCATCAATAATAGAAATCAATCGAAATCCTTTATATCGTTGAAAATAATTACGCTAACGGCAGGGAACAAAATTCCAAATATAAAAGAAAAATATTTTGCTCGTTAAAGTTTTCATAATTTTTGTTGTTGAAAATAAAATATTTTGCTGATGGTGTGTGTCTGCTTTATTATTCTAGCAGAAAAATATATATTTAAAAATATGTCATCCACTTATGCGTTCATTTAACTATTTATGCTCGTATGATGCAATCAATAATTTCAATCATCGTATTTAAAAAAAAATTTGTTGTACATATAACCATTCTTACTAAAGAATTTCATTGGAAATATTATTGAACGTAGAGGAAAAATTATGGTAAATTGTAGATTATATTATTTGAAAATTATAAATGGAAAATATTTATATATAGAAGGAAAATTGTGCAACGATAAATTTTGTTTTTTCAATATTCAAGTTAAAATTTTATAAAATTGTTATATATTTTGCTTCAAATAAGTATATTACCAAATCCATAAATTTCAATTATTCACTTATAAGTTACACAATAAGGATTCAACGATTCAACGATTCAACGATTCACATAAAATCATATATACATATATATGAAATTGTTTCAATTGTCGAAAGATTATTTTAAAAGTAAAATAATTATAATCAAAATTGTTATGTTGTTGCAGAAAATATATTTTAAAATATACTTTTTGATAATTAATTTTCTGAACGTGAAAATAAGATTTTCATGGAAAATTATAACAATTTTTTTGTCATCGTATGCTGTTTTCTGCTACAATTATTATTTATATAAAATTGCAATTATTTTCTAATTAAAAATTTTTATAAGAAGGAATAACAAAAATTAAATTAAATATAATTGGAATTATTATAGTTATTTGGTAATAAAAAAATATATTATAGGAGAAAATCGTGCAATGAAAATTAATTTTTTATTTTCGAAATGATAATAAAATTTAAGTTTAGGAAATGTGTAAATGTTGGCGTTAATTTATAACAATTTATCAACAATTTTAGTTACAGTAAAAGTAATTATATGTTCCATTAATTGTTCATAAGGATTACGTTTTGCTTATATAGAACAAATTAGTCCGTAATTCTGCATTACATTATTTACCATTTATTATAAAATACAAAAAAAAAAAATAGGTAAGAAATTACACTACAAATTATAGCTAACAGTTGGTTTAATTTTCATTTATTATTGAATTTGGTTAACGAAACATTTTTCTCTTATACACTATTATAATCATTATCAACTCTGGTTTTTATTATTTTATTTACAATATTAGCTAACCTAATTTTTATTTAATAATTTCTAAGATTAGAATTTCCTTTTATTTTGGGTGTTTTTGGTATATTAAAAATAATATTTACGGAAACTATTTTACCCATTAACTAAATTACACGAAAACTATAAAAATAAATTGTTTAGGTACTTTTGCAATTGTTTAATTTATTATAATAATTTTCTTCTTCTATTTTTTTTTTTTGGGAATTTTTTTTATATAAAATATTTAGATTGATTATTTGTAGACATGCTAAATTGTGCGTGATATGTTAATTTATTTTGAAATGTAATTGAAGGATTATTTTTTTTAGTGTATAATGTTTCTAATAAGTGCGATTTAGAATAAGTAAAAGTATTATATAAATGATGTCAGATACGTAATGAATCATAAAATTCCTTTGTGCTAATTTCCAACTAAATTGGTAAGAAAGAAATATGTATATATTAGTTTTACGCTGTCTGACCGTCTGTCCGTTCTTGCTCCATTTACACAAATTTCTACATCTATTTTAAGATAGGGTATCAAAGCTTTAACCATAGACATAGGTAGAGAATAAGAAAATAATAGGTCCATTAGAAATTGTATCCGTATCTGCCCTTTCCTTTCCGTTGTGGCCCTTCAAATATCAAAAATTTACATTTTTAATTCATGTAATTTTATAACTCTACACAATATTTTTAAAAAGAAATATTGGGAAAACTTTCGAAAATTATATTTCTTTCAATTGCATTAATAAATTAAAATAATTTGCCTCACTCTTATAAATAATGAAAATTCTTAATTATGTATATATAATCTTGCAAAAAACATATTTTTAGGTGCTATATAAATTGAATATGTTATATTTCATATCACATTATGTTGAATTAAAATCAAAATTTGAGAAAAACTTAAATGATAAGTTTATTTTCCTGAAATAATATCTTTGGAAGGAAAAAAAATTAATAACATCGAACAGGGACGCAATTTTTACCTATATTTACCATTTCTTATTTTTTTCTATAAAATACTATATGGCAATTCCCATTGTTTTAGAATAGCTCATAGTTCTAACATGAGGCGATTTGGAGGAAATATACTTCTGACAAACCCGGGGTTTGTTTATCATATATTTTCTGTATTATATACATATTTAATTTGTCAGTGTATTTAATGATGTATAAGGGCTTAAGTATAAGTAAATATTTATAATAAAACTATACAAGTGACCTAAAATGGTGACCTTCTATATGAAGAATATACAGAAAAAGTACTTAAGAAATAATGATATCCTTCATAGTAATTAATTTAAGTTATGAAAAGAATATTTTAACGTAATAATAATTTGTATTATATAAGCTATAAAATATTTTAAGTTTGCTGATGAGTTAAATAAAACCAAATATGTATATGTATACTCGTAAATTTAATATTACGAATTACGATATATCATGAAATTATGAATCAAAAGTATAATAAAAATGTTTTATAGGAAGTTAAGAGGTAATTAAAAATAAATAAATAAGTTATTAAAAATTAATGATTACCGAAAAATAATGTAGTTAATTTTATTATTGGTGTAGAATTTTTGGAATTCATCAATTTTTATAGAGTATATATTGTTGGTTAGACAATTTTGTCATGAGAACTGTGTGCGTAATTGTGTACTTTACCGAAAAAGTTTTTTTTAACCTGTTAAGGTTTAATCAATCACGAGTCTGACTCATGTTAAGTAAAAACGAGTCTGAGACTCGTGTAAATCAAAAAGGCTTTGTGAATAAATCTCACGATTATTTATAATTGATTGAATCTCGAGCTTATCTCTCTATAATCACGAAATACTGCACTCATTGTTTATAAGTTTGGTTTCTGATTTTATTTTATGTTGCAATATTTTATAGCTTAAATATTTTTTACATTTCATTTCAAAATAAAAATCGCATTCGGAAATGCTTTTAAATGATTCCAGATACATAATTTTTCTAAATAAATTAAACAACAAGGGGTTAAAAATGATTAAAATGATATTTAATTAAATATTTCTTTTCAATCAAAATTGAAATTAAATATCAGCTTTTCAGATTATTCTAAACACAAAGTAAAGATTTCAAAATTTCAAAATTTTCTATAAAAATATTAAAATTATTTTTATCTTTGTAGAATTTTATACAAAAACTAAATTGCATCCTGTTTATATTTTTTATTTTTTTTTTGTATACAAATTTCAAAGATAAAAGAATTTTCCTAAAACAAAATAATTTCCTTCTTTTGTTCAAACAATTTTTTTTTTACCTATATTATTTTTAATATTGTGTTTTTGGTTTAAAACAAAAAAATCAAATACTCAATTGAATTTTATGATAAATAGAAAAAGAAAACTTTTCCTGTTTGACAATTTGCATAAAAAATATCTTTTCATAAATAATAAAAAAAAAAGTATTATATTTTTTTAAGACAATCTTTACATAGTCGATAATTTTCATTCGAAATTGTGGTTTTTCAAATTCTCGTTCGATATTTTATCTTCTTTTCTGATAAAATAAAGGATCTAAGGAACTTGGGAATTCTATAAATCCATAAATGTCGACAATGTAAAAATGGTTATAACATAAATATAACAAAAGTTTATATATGTATATGTATAAAGCTTTGTTGAAATTTTTATCGTTGCCTATTGCTAAAAAAGTGGACAAACAGAATTTTTTTTTATTCAAAAAATAATATTTACGTGATAATTGGTCTCTTTGAGATTGTAAAAATTTGTTTTTAAAAGCTTTGAAAAATAAAGTTGATTTTTTTTAATGCTTTAACAACTTTTAATCTTGTTTTTTTTTATATTAAATAATTTATACAAAGTTTCAATATTGCAATAAATAAAAATTGATATTATTACAATTTTGTTGTAGTTAAAAATTGTTTAAAATTTATAAAAAGTTTGAAAATTTGAATTTATGAAAAAAAAAATGTGTATATAGAGTGCAACAAAGGAGAGTTACTATTAATGGATAATTGGAATTAGAATAGAATACTATTTAGAATAGTTTTTCATCTCGAAATTTAATTTTTTTTTGATTTTTCAGATATTTAGGATTAAAATACGTGTGAGCAAATATTTGATCGGAATTGTTAATGATAAAAATTACGAAATTAACCTATGTTTATCAGATATTCTTTTGCAAAATTTTATTATATACTTAATTTTTAGTTTGTTTAATCCTTTTTTTCCGAAAAGTTAAAATTGTATGTGATCTAAAAATGAAATTCTATACTATTATTATTATGTTTTAGAAAAACAATATAAATTATAAATTGAATTTGATTTTTATCTATCAATATTTATCCATTAGCTTTTAAATTCTTATTGAAATATTGAAATTTGTATAATATATGTATGTACCCAAACATATTAAACATAATCTCTATATGGTTTTTGGTTTTTATATACGTACATATTGAGTTATCCAAAATATTGATTTAAATTCAATATTTTATTTATTTTTTTTGGTTGCAAATTCCTCAAATACCTGGGATTTATAGAGGAATTATTTTCATATCAGTAAAATTTTGGGATACAAAATCAAAATATAATTTTATATATTTATTATATGAGTGTAAAAATTTCAGTAACGTTCTACTTTTACGGCTTTCGTTCTACTGAAGGAAATATTGAATAATTAATATGTAAAACTATTTTTCAAGTATATGGATAAGCCAGTAAATAATTTTTTTAAAAATTATTTTTAAATTTTCATCGATAATGATTTTTTTATATTCTCTTGATTTTACGAAATAATTTTCACTTATTAATTTAAATTTAATTTTATACATGTTATAATACGTTAAAGTTTTATATAAATCTAAATTCTGAATTATTTAAGATATATATGAGACAAAACTTAAAAAACGAAATATATTATTTTAGATTTTGCTCCACTAAATTAGCAATGTATTACGTAATATTTATACCATAAATATGTTACATTACCTACGCTACTGTTCTTAACAATCCCCTAGTGGACAATCATTATTATTATCATTATTATTATCATCCTCGTCGTAACGAATCAATCTAATATATAAAAAAAAACCAATAGAAATATCATTAATCTTATTGATTGATTGTTGAGTCAATAATGGTAAAATAAATCACATTATTATTAATTTTTTTTCTTCTTTTTGCTTATTTTACTTTTGATAAGGACAAATATAATAATACAAAAAAAAAATATGAAGTTAAATAATGTAGACAAGGCAGAATAAAAAAACTAAGAAATAAAATTATGATAAAAACCTTTTCTTATTTTAATGTTGGATTAAAAAAACCTATTATCAAAAAAATAATGAAATATTGCCAATAAAATACAACCATCGACCGAACTAAAAATGTATAAAAATTATATTAGAAAAGTATATGTATACGAAAATATCATTTAAAAGGACGAATAAAATAAAGGGAGAGGAATTAATTTATTATATTATTTTTTTTAAGGACAAAGATGAAAAAAAATTATTTATCTATAGTATACATAAATTTGAAAAGTAAAAAAAAATATTAGAAAAATTGCTGATTGTAAAAAATATTGAGAAAAATTATGACAATTTTATCGCTTTAGGCATAATTTAAAATGTTTGGTATAGTGTAATAGATAAAGTAACTCCTTACATCCTTCCATCAAAAATTTGAGTTAAACTGTACTAATGTGATAATTAGGATATTTTTGGAGTCAAATATCATTTGGAGTAAATTTATGTATATTTTCCACAAAATCCTTTCGATGGTGTTCTAATAATTTTTTAAAGCAAAAATTCCGAAAGAAAATTCATGCCATTTTCGTATCTTAATAAATTTAAATTATTACAAATTATGAAATAATTCATAATAATATATATTTTTACATATTTCTTTAAACTTTATCAACGAATTTTATATAAAAACTAATCATGAAATATTTCGCCCTATCCTATTTATTTATCATAAATTGAAATAAAATTTTCCAATTCCATTTTAAATTCAACATTTTTATATCATAAATTTAATTAAAGATGAATTCACTTCATTTACTATACAAAAAAATTCCAATTAAGAGGACAAAATTGCAATAAAAAAAAAACTAAAATTTTTTTTTTCTTCCAATAAATTTTTATAATTTTTCTTATCTCTTAATTTTACTTTTTTTAGATGAAAAAAAAATCTTCTTTCAGGATAATTTTATAGGAAAATTCATTTATTAAGAAAAACCCAATTAACAAAGAAAAAAGAAATTAAATTACATAATCATCTTCCTTTTATTTTAATTTAAAAAAAATATATATTTATACAATATTCTTTACAATCTTCTAGTTCTAGAGATAAACAAGATTATATATTATATATATTAAGTATATATAGTTAAAAATTATGAAGTCAATATTTTCCGGTTAATTAACATGTACAAAAAAAGCAATTTAATCAATAAATTCCAAGTCATAGGCAATTGATTTTATATAGTATTATTTATTATTTTCGACAATATTCCCAATTTCCCTCATGGAAAAAAAGTAATAGAAACAAAATTTTTCCTCTATATACATATATGTAAGAAAAATTTCATTGAGCAATAAAGAAAACTTAATCGACAAGAAAAGCTATAAGCAAAAAAAAAAAAAAAAGTTATTAAAGCTGTTTATTTACGAAAATTTCCTGTCACAACAAAAAAACAATTTTTTCATTCTTCTCTCTATTTTTTTTTTGTGCGTCCACTATAGTAGATTATCTATTTAGAATAATATCCTTGCTTAACATTAAGTAGTAATTACAGAAAAAAAAATTGTAATCATTATGATAAAAATCTTTTGAGGGGGCGCGCTTTTCGTATATACCAAAAAAAAAAATATTATTAAAAAAAATAATGCGAAAAAAAACACGTTAGTAATTAACTATAACGAAAAAAAGAAATTGGTATAATTTTACTATAATATCCGCAAAAAAATTATAATCCTTGAGTAATTTAACTCCTTAATGGTCATAAATATTTTCAATGTTCGTATATTCATTTCAATCGATATTTATCCTTGAGCATTTGCCATTAGCAAAGGACGTGTATCACTCCATTTTGTGTTTTGAATAATATTGTTATTTATACGTTTTGAGGTATTATTTTATGAAAATAAGTTAACTTTGCTGTCTTGTTGACTGTTTATCCGCTAGTTATAGCATGAATAGACACAAACCATTTTCTACATTAAAGTTTCTTCATCTCCTACAAAATTTGTTAAAGTTAATACTGTGAATAGTTTTATTATGGATCATTATTTGAAACATATAGCTTGAAAAACTGTTCTTCACAACAATTGTAGATTTCTCATTTTTCACCACTAAAGGTCTATTCGACTTATATGTAAAATCTCAGATATGTAAACAAAATTACAACACAATTCGAACAATTTTATCGTCAGAATACGATATAATTTTTATATCCTTATTTTGTACACTCTACTACATTGGTTAGAAAAGCAAATTAATGCAGTACTTTCATTCTTGCAGCAAAGAATACGATTTAATATGAATCTCTAAATATACTTAATTCAAGTTATCGCCATTACTGTAAGACTGTAGATAGGCTACAAAATGTATTATTTATGATTATTCTCCCATAAGGAAATATAATGACTATACAAAAAATGCTCAAAATAGTCCATAAATACGAAACTACTGCAACATTTAATTTACTTGTTCCGCGCAAATTTAATCGTAACACAATCTACCCACGTAAATATAGGTTGTTATAAAGTAGATTTTATTTTTATTGTAATAATTTTTAAAATTCCGGATATTAAATTTCCCTATTAAGTTCCTTCCATGTCCTTTTTTTATGTTGTAAATTCTGATATTATATTATAAAATTTCGAGTCTATTACAGTATTTAAATATTTAGTTGACAAAAGGCAATTTTATACAAAAAAAAAAATATAACAATTTCGTAGTAGTATCAAACACAAACCATTATCTACATAAAAATGAACCTTTTATATCCTTTTTTTTCTGTATACATTCATATATTTGAATATTATAATGTAACTATATACTAGAAGAGATTGCGTGTAACAACATTCAAATTTTATTGACGGATATATAATTTAACTATAAAAAGTGTTATATTTTGTTGTGCTGTGTTGTTGTTAACACCGACAAGAAGAAATTTTTTTTTTGTTATAACATAAAATAATAAACTTTTTCTAGGACTTAAAAAAAATTTAGTCATACGAAGAGGAGGGAAAAACGAATACAGGGAAATTAAGGGTATATATATATATATATGAATTAGGGTATTATTACTTAATTTTTCTTTCTGATATGATATATATAAAGTTATTTAAAAGTTAAAGTGAATCCCAAAAACAAAACAAAACATAAATAGGAAAAGACACTGGAAAATATTATAAGGAAGTGTTTTTAATGATTTTGCAGTCCTTGGGGGTGTAAAAGACATTGTTAAGTAATTAAATTTTAAATGAGTAATTTTTTTGTTAATTTAAATATAATTTATATAAGTAAAATAATTTAATAAATATTAAATAAGTTGAAGAGTTTTAATATTTTATTAATTAATTATTGATAATTGTTGGAATTTTTTGATTAAATATAGTAAATATATTTAAAAAAAAAATTAATTAATGATAACAATTTAATAATAAATTAGAAATTTGAAATAAAGAATTAAAGATAAGTATATCACGATATATATTAAAAATGCTACTTAGATGATAATCATGTTATTGACAGAGAAATTTAAATAAATTTGAAATTTTCATCATAGTATAATAAAAGTTAATCTAAAATATTTAATTTTTAATCATATTGTAAACAAATTTTAAATTTTCGTAAACAAATTTTAAATTAAAACCTTAAATTGTACCAGAAATTTAATTTTTATTTAAATTTTTTTAATGAAAATTTTGATTAGATAAAATTCCGTATCCATAAATAATCCACACATAATAATAATAAAAAAATAGAAAATAATTATTTCTGTTTTGTTTTGTGGAAATTATATTTTAATGTCAGTTACTTTACCAAAGAATTTTCCTTTTTTTACGAAATTTCTTCCTTTATCAGCTTTTAAAACAACTAAATTGATTGCATTTCAAGAAAAAAAAAACCTGACCTACATTATCCTTAATACTCTGTACGGCTTTTACACTCTTCCTCTTCATCTTCTTCTTTTTGTATTATACCAATTTATTAATATCTTTTTTTTTTGTGTAAAATTCTACAATAATCCGAAAGGTCAACAGCACACCAAAGCCTGTAACATGAAACCGGAAAAATATAGCCCAACAAAAAGGATGAAAATATAAATATACTTATATATGTATACAAATTTATGATTTGGGTAAACAGAAAAACACTGTAGGAAAGATAGCCATTATGGGTAAAGCAATATGTATATATCCTTTTTGAAAATATATTATATGATATGATAACCTTAAAAATTATTATGCTGGGCTGCATAATTTTGTAAATATAGTAAGATGAGAAAAATTACAATTATATATTATACATTAAGATATAGTATTATAATATATAATACAAAATAACATGCCCCAAGGATAATTCATATTAATGATAGTAGTAGTAGTAGTAGTAGTGTTTATATACCATTACAAATTATATATATATCATATAACAAGATAAATATTCATTCAAAATTTACCCTTTAAACCATTGAAGTAGAAATTTTTATTGCGTTTTTGGGGTAATTTTTCCCGTACCATCATAAAGGATTCACATATAGAAATTGTGTTACATAAAAATATATAGTTTGTAATTTAAAAATATTGTGTCCAAACTAAGAAATAAAAAATATAGCTATGTATTGTATCTCTCTAGTCCAGTTGTTTGTATACTTTATTTAGGGCACGTCAAAAAATAAATATAAATATATAAATAAATGGTGGCGGTTTTAATAAATGTAAAATTTCACAAATATTTATATATAAACATATTTTTCAGAAAAAAAAATAAAATTCTTACAAAGATGTGTAGCATGGTTTTGTTTAATATACTTTTTGAAAAATTATGTGGTATATTTCGATGTAATATATTTATGTATATATAGAAGAAGTGATAATTTATCAAGGATATAAAAACAATATTTAATATACAGGATATCTCCTTGTTGAGATAATACAGGAAATTAGATGTTACATATTTTACGTGTATATAGATATGATTTCAATGGAAATTTATAAAATTATTATTTATAGCGAGAACAAAAAAAGTAACAAAGAAATTGTAAAATTAATATTGCCAATATTATAATTATATTTTTGCAAGCTTCTTTCATGAATTTTATAACTCTTTTTTCCAGGACTTTTAGTATGTCAGATAGATGTCAAAGTCACGAAAAAGGCTTGAAAAAAGTCTTAAAAAAATGCTTGCAAAAAGATTCGTGTTAGAGGGGTCTTAAGGTGGATTTTTTTACTAGATATTTTGATATAAAAATGATGCAACAAAATAAGTACAAAATACTACATATTAGTTCCATTAATAATAAAATAAATTTATAAAACGATTAAAGTATTTTTATAGTTTAGTTTCTATATTATAGATGTAATTAAATCTAGCACTACACAATTTTACTATCTTTTACATACAAAAAATTTAAAATTTTTTTTTTTACTCTCTTAGTAATTCAGTTTATAGAACTAATTTAACATAGCAAAAAATTCTTAATGCAAAATATTAACATGAATAAATAAAATTATAAAATTTATGTACCCAGATGAAGAATATCTAAAATTATATGATCTATCTTGACTATATATTTCTAAATATTATATAATAATACCATCATAAAATTTACCATCATTAAAATGAAAATTCTTAAATAGAAAAATGTCGATAACAAAATTAGTTTGGTAGCAATTTTCCTCTTCTATATATATACATTATAAATTTAAAGGAAAATATCCTTTTCATCTCTGATAACAAAAGATTAAATCAAAAAAAAAATAATAATAATATAATAACAAAAAATCTTATATAATACCACATAAATAAACACTCTTGAATAATCTTTCATACATTTTATATATAAGATGTCATATGGAACATCATTTTCTATTAAAGCCTCATTAAGTTCAATTCAAATATTAGATCGCACCCAGGCGTATTTTCTTTTAAAAATTTCATAGAAAAATTTTTTTTTCTCTGTTTACTTTTATGGGTCAGAGGGATTCGGTGAAAAGAGTTTAATCTTTTTTTTTTTATATACATATATCCTTTTTTAAATATTATATGTAAGTAAGTATATAAAAAAAAATCCCTTTTTTTAATATGTACTGGTGCTTTAAAATCCTGGAAAGAATATTTAAATTTTTCCATATAGCCTAAAAAAAAAAAAATACAGAGAGACATGGAACATAATAAAATAAACCCCATTGAGATTAGATAATCCTATTTTTATATAAACATTTTTTTTTTACTAGAGTATATATATATTTTCAAAAATGTAGGACACTTTTTTTTTTTAATATAGTATGTAAAAATTTAGAATAGTATTATAATAGTTAAATAAAAAAAAAAAGGATATTCACCATTAAATATTATACTAGTATACAAAGAATAATATAGTAATAATATTTTTAATGATGTGAAAACGGAAAAAGGGCTTTACTTTTTTAAAAAAAAAAAAAAAAAATTATATTTTTAAATAATAAAACTTACCATAAATCATTTTACTCTTTATTATTTGTATACCAGAAAAATATTATATTATTTTGAAATGAAAGGATCTTTCAGACATGAATAACAGAAAATAATATGTAGATTAAAAAATAATTTTAAATGTATTATATTTAAAATGGTTCAATTTAAAATAATCTATATATATATAGATTTATTTTATTTGGGAAACAGGGTGGTGCGATTATTTCAATAGAAATATATATTTTTTTTATGATATCGAATAGAATTTATTTTATGTATTTTTTAGGAATGAAACACGAAATACTTTTGTAATTTTTGATATTTTTATAAAGTCAAAAAAAAAATAAATAAATAAATTTATATCAAATTTAATTTATGAGCGTTCAATTCGGTATAAAAGTTGATGACATGAGCACTAATTATAGTAAAGAGACTAAATTTAAGTAAACAGGGGCAATATTTGCATTTTTAATTTTTATTAAGTAATAAATAAAATTATTGAAAAGTAAATTAGCCAAAGGACAGGTCCCAATTAATTGCAAATATTGAAATTAAATAAACTATAGCAAAGACTAAACTTTTCGGAAACGATTAAACTTCTAATAACTTTTTTTTTCATAGAATATAATTTTGTAATAAATTTGTAAAAATAACATTTTTTTTAACTATACTAGTATAAATATTATTACATTAAAATTATCAATTTAACATGGTCTGTTAAATTTTCAATAATATTTATAATTTTGGCGTCTTTCTGTCTTGCCCCGTTTGTTGTTAAATTCTGGAATTTTTTTTATATAGCTATAGTTAAATGTACATAATACATAAAATATTGATAATTTAATCTATTGGAATAAATAAATTGAAATATTTAAGTGGCCGTACTGCAATGTTTACTATTTCAAATTTTTAAGTATTGACTCTAAATTATTGTAATTGATGATTGAAATAATGAAGAGTATATAGTAACATAAATGTTTATAATTTCAATTATTAATGTTTGTACCACGAGAGATTTGAATATAAATTTAGTATTTTAGTAAATATATGGCAGAATTTTGTTAATTATTTCTGGCCCGCAGGGTGTTGATTATTTCTTTCTTTTTTTCTGTGTTTATTATAGATTTAATAATCTGAAAAAATCCTAGCGCGGCCTTAACTAAATATTTTTTAAAATTAATTATCAAAAAATTAATTACAATTTTTTTTTTGTATTTTTCTTTAAGATTAGAAAATAATTAGATTTGTACATTTAAGTTATGTAAATAATAAAATTTATAAAAATGTTTTTAATATTTTTTTTTTAAATAATTTCCGTAAAATTAGCTAAAGGATAAATATTATATTATTTATTTTCCTTTTCTATAAATCAAAAAGATATGAAAAATAATATTTTAAATAGAAAATTTTAATTAACAAGGTTAATTAAATATAACTTCTAAAGATATTTAAGTAATCAAAATATTTAATATTTATCCAAAAGATATTTATTTAAAGATGAATCAAACTTTTTTTCTTTACTGATGGATTGCCAAGGTTTCCATTTTTTTTTATAAGTTAATTTATTAAAATAAAGTTTTTTTTTACAGGATATTTTTGAATAAAGAAGAAAATCGGTAAAAGAAATTTTAGATAAAAGTGCCAGGAGATTTCTATAAGAAATTTTAAAATTATTTAGCAATATATAACTAGAAGTAGTATAAAGATGGCGGTTCTGGCTCAATTTTTTTCCATACAAAATGCAAAAAGGTAATACTCAAAAAATGTGTTTTTCATATTAAAGTATTTCAGCCAGAAAACCGCCATATAAACCTCGTGTGTATTTTAATTAAGGAACAACTTTTTATTGTTTAGTGCTTTGTTTATTTTTAATCTTTACTTGTGTGTATATATTATCTATTATCTATATTTAGGAGTATTTATATTTATTTATTTAAATACATATTTTTATATTATAATATGGTGAAGATATGGATAAATCAAAAGGTTCACAATATTTTAAACATTCTATTGATCTATTGGCGATAATATCAGCTCCATCTGTATCAGCAGTAGCTGTATCAGTATCTGTATCAGCATTGACATCTTCGCTATCATTGCTATCATCGCCATCATCGCAGTCTTTTAGGGCTTCAGATGGTGAATCATCACCAGTTTCAGCACTATACTTGGCAACATCATTTGATGCTTGATTCGACTCCCAAAAAAACAAAATGGATTCATCATCTGATGACTAAATTGTCAAATCAATGACTGCTGGTTTTATTGATGACATTTTTTTGTAATAAAATGTAAATTTATATTTTCGGGTTTATATAAGTACAATATAATATTGTTTTAAAGAAATAATTATGCATTAATTGAAAGTTTATATGTTAGTTATTATTATTATCAAATATATGTTGCAAATTAAGAGTTAATAAAGTTAATAGCATTGTCACAATATGAATTTACTTGCAATTGTATTAAAATGTTGACACCAGTTAGTTTATAAAAATGTTTAAGATATATATAAATCATAATAATTAATATTACTGATCAAATTATATGACCTAATAAAATTATATCCGAAGAAACTTCTAATACAAAATAGTATCAAAATTTGATAATGTAATAAATTTAAAATTAATTTTAAAAACTAAAAATTTTGTTTTTAAAAAAAAAATGTCTTTAACAAAAAATAATGTTTCTTTAATTTTAATGTCACTATAAATTTTCACATAATTTTTAAAAGGAAATTAACGGGCAAAGTATAATTTTAATTAATTTGAAAATAGCTTTTATAATAATAATTTTCTCAATAATTATTCATCTTGCTATTAAAGAAAATTTCTTATAATAGTCTTTTGTTCGTCTTATATAGGAAATATTAAGGACACGACAGATGTGATTTGTCTTTATATATTTATTAATTAAAATTCAATTTAAATAAATCACCCTATCGTATCTAATATATATAGAATTAAGGAGTATTCATCACATAAAATATTATGATTATTTTATAAATTCTTTAGAATAAAATATGCCGCCTTCAATGTATATAAAAATATAGGAAGGACGAAAATGATTAAGCTAGTTTTTCTTTTGTCAGATCATGGAATTATTTTTTATTTGTTGCTGTTGAAATATAATAATAATTTTTTATGTACCCTAAATATTTTCTTCTCTATTTCACTGAAGATCTTATATAACGTATATTATATATGAAAAATTTTCATTTTGTCATTTACATAAATTTATATATGTATAACAGTTTAAATGGTAGTTTTTTTTAGCAAAAAAATATATTATTAAAATGTTTATAATTTTCTGTAACATTATAAAAGGATAAGAGTTTTTCAATTTTAAACTCTAATACTTCGTTCGTATTGTGCATTTAAACTGGTTCAATAGTCAAAACTAGTTTCGTTCGAAGTTTTTTTCATATAACAAAAGGTGTTAAAATTATACTATGTAGTTTCACAAAAATCCTACTTCGGGTTAAGAGTTAAACTTGATAAATTTTCGATACTTTTTGTATAATTCTATATAATCGGTAAAATTTTAATAGATTTCGACAGTCCTACAACACAAGTTGTCATTGAATTTTGTAAAAATTGAAATTCAATTTGATTGCTATAGATTTAAATTATCATTTTTTCTCTACTTTGATTATTTATTTTGACATATAATATCTATTGTGAACGGTTGTTCGTTGAACCAATTCTAAACTAGGTCCGTTTGGCATAGTACGAACGTAGTACAAGTAAAGAAAATTGGTTAAAAATATTTTTTTCATGTAATTTCCTAATTTAATTTATATTTCAAAGTATTTAAAAATGTGTGGCGTTTCAGAAAATTACATATTAAATTTAATATTTCAATTGTCATGTTTTCTAGTGTTAATTCTGATTTATTATTTTTTATAAAAAATTTAATTAATTTTATTAAATGATAGGAAAATATGTTCAAAATACATGAATTAATATTACGATGTCACCATAGAGAATTAAGCGTCCTTTATCAATTACTTAATTAATATAATAAATATTTTGATTTCAGTATTATATAAACTTATTAAATTGGAAATTGTTATTATATAAAACTTACCCATATTGATATATAAAATTGCAGCAAATATAAAATAAAATAAGTGACAGTCTTGGGAATTCATGATATAATTTCCCATATTTTCTCTTTTAAAGTTTCTTTTTTCTTCTTCTTATTTTTGTTTTTTTTTACAAAAAATCAAAAACCAAACAAAACTTTTCCTTTTTTATGTTGGATAATATTTTTTTTTTATAGTCTCTTCGATGTCTGTAAAGTTTGTTTTTTATCTGAATTCTAGATAGCATCTATATAGTAGGTAATTTCCAAAATGAATGGTGATTTGTATTTTGTTAATTCCCTTATTTTTAGCTATTCACCCCTGACGGTTATACTTCAATAATTTCGTTTTTTTCATTTCTATTAATCCGTGACCAACACAAAAAAAAAAAAATAACACAAAATGGAACTTTACAACATCGAGATATTTTCTTTTTTTTTATAATTTTTGGTTTTCACTGTAGAAAATAAATGTTTTTTTTTATAATATTTTGTTTGTTTGTTGTGAAAAACTCTGGAAATTATTTGGTAGCAAAACTTTTGTTGACAGCCACGACAATTTATTAGAGCAAGTGAATTATATATTTTTGGTAATTTGTAAAAGGTTGTGACTTTGATGTGATAAATTCTGTAATATAGTAAAAAACAAAAGTAATAATTAAAAAAATTTGTTTTAATTGTTAAAATTTAATTAAAATAATTGGAAATTTTCAGTTATTTTTAGAGAAATCGAATGAGTCTTCTTTTTTTTTTTTTATAAATTATTCGAAAAAATTATAAATTTAATATAGAAAAATTTTAATATTAGAAATTTATTTAAAATATTTATTTCAATTCAATTTTAATTAATATTTGATTTAGTTTTTTGCTTTTTCGTTTCAAAAAAAAATTTAATTCAATTTTCTTTATCATCAATATTTTTTTTTTTGTTGGCAATTTTTTACTCTTAATTTTTCAGAATATTTAAATGAAATTTCTATTGAAAAATAAATTTTCTTTTTTTTATTTTCTAATTTTGACTTATAAATTTCATTTTCAATTTTATTAAAATTTAACGATGAACAACAAAATGAACAAGAAAAAAATTATATAAAAAGAATTTATTTATTAGGGAAGAATATTTAATTTCCAAAAAAAAAGAAAAAGAAATTATTTGTATATAAAAATCAAAGAAAATTGAAAATATGTCTTGTAAATTTTCAAATAAAAAACATTTTTCTATAATAAATTCAATAAACTAAATGATATACAAAAAAGAAAAATTAATTTATCAATTTTTATTTCAAAAATTTTTTTTTTAAGAAATAATACGATCATTTTTTTTTTTGCAAATCACAAGGAAATTTCGTTGAATTTTCAAATTTAGATATTTTCAAAAATATACAGCAAAATTTAATCAGTAAAAAGCTAAGAAATTTTATTTCTGTGTCATGTCCTACCAAATTTCCAACTGAAATGAACATAAAAAATATCCTTCATATATAAATAATATAATAAAATTTTTGAATAAAAAAATAAAGGATAAATTTAAGTATTGAAATTAATGGAAATGATTTAGTTAAAAAATCAAATTGATTTTTTTTTATTCAAAAAATTGGTTTTTTTAAATTTAATTTAAATTAGATTTTAATATTTAATGGAATTTTAATATATTTAACAACAACACAATCAAAATTAATGAATTCTCGTAAATAATTTTGTTTTTAATTTATAAAAATGGTTAATAAATGATTAATGAAGTTCGAAAAAATGTATAATGGTTGGTAAATATTTTCGATTAAATTGAGAAATTAAAATTTTTGAATATTTGTTAATTGGTGATAAATCAATGTTTTGATTTCATTGAAGTTTTGTTATTCATTGAAATCTAAATTTTATATTTGTCAAATAATTTTTAATAAAAAATAATTAAAAATTTCCTCGAGTAATAAATAATTATTATTATAAATAATAAATTTCAATTAATGTTATTTTAAAAATTCGAATTTAATTAAATATTCTAAAAAAAATAATTTATTGAGATAATTTTGAAATTTTTTAAAATTAATTATTTGAAAAATCATAAAATATCGAAAAATTCAGTAAAATGAATAATTATTTTTGAATTATTTTAATAATCTATCTAATAAATTATGGCCGGCTTGATTAAATTTTGCGTTACTATAATTATTATCACTAAAATTTTGTCTTCTATTGAATTAAAGTTGATCTATTTACAATTTAAAATGTCTTTTATTAAGTTAAATCTTTCACATTTAAGGTTTTTTGTTTTTCAAATATTTTCCCTGAAATTACAAATAAAATTATGAATAAAATAAACAATAATTATCTTCTGGTTGATAAAAATTTGACATTAAGCTGTAAAGGTTAAGCTTAATCTCTAGTATATAAATAAATAAATAATGATAATAATAAAAATGTATTTTGTCAAAATCATAACAAATCTTTGGAAAAAAACGAATTTAATTTGGTAAATATGAAATTAATTGAAAAGAGGACAAATTTCATATTCCAATATAATTTGATATATTGAAGTAATTTGATATATTGAAATACTAATAGTTATGCTTTTAATTATAATTTCTCGTTTACATATAATTTTCGATTATAACAAACAGCAAATATTTTAATTTAAAAAGTTTTGAATAAACTAATTTTAATAATAACCAATAATAAAAATTTTGATTAATAAACAGAAAACTTCAAATATTTTTTTACTGAAAGAATTATAAATATAATTGAAGGATATATTTTATATCTCTTCTATAGTATTTTTATATAGCGAAATTATGAGAACATATTAAAACTTGAATATACTTTACGCATTATTATCTCCATACCCGGACAAAATATCGTATAAATCGAAAAAATTCAATTGTAAAATAATAATTTTCTAAAGTCAAATGTCAAAGTTTTAAATAAGGAAAATATTACGATAGAAAACTTTGCGTGATTATTAAAAAAAAGTTAACAATTTGAAACTATATATTCATTCACCAGAGACGGAGAGCTAAAATAGTTTATATTTATACTAAACTTTATTTACTGGTTATATTTTTGACCTAGTTTTTCCTAAAGAAAATTATAGTACAATAATAAATTTTTATTATTTTATTAAATGGTTAAAGTTTATTGTTGCACATCGTCGTATAATTTTTTTTTATATTGCCGTATAAGGATAAACAACAAAATACAAAACAAAGGATATAAAATTTTTGATTTAAATTTTATAGTAAAGTGACATAATAAGAATTTAAATTTTATATAGTTTATAAATATATATAGATAATTTGTGCCATATATATACCATAAATTTAGCACAAAGTTTAGATGATTTTTTGACCTCATTTGACATTTTCAAGACGAATCTTTATACAAAGTTCTATGTGACTTTTTCAATTCAAATTTAGCCTGTAAATCAAATTCGTATTATTCCCATAATGTAATGATGCCAATTTTCAAATAATTTTCTTTATACATTCTTCAAAGAGATGAAGAATTTGAATTAGACAAATTAGACAAACGAATGTTCATTAAATTTAGATTAATCATAAAAAATTAAATCTCTTTATATTAAACTACTCCTAAGATTTATTTCATAATTTGCATTAATTTTTAATTAAATAATGTCGGGAAAAATCAGCCTATAATGTCGGGACTCATATATTAGCCTATGTTAAACCAAAAGAAGATGTAAAATATTATTAAGAATTTCTTCCAAATTCAATCTCAACAAAATTTATAAAGTTTTAAAATTAAAATTACTACGAAGTTATAAATATTTTTTTTTTATATACCATATAGTCAAGAAAAAATATTTAACTTAAAAAAAATAAAGAAATAAAATACAGAATACTAAAAAGGATATATGTATATCCAAAGAAAAGTAAGTATATAATTTAGTATACAGAATCATAAAAAATAATTTATCCTCTTTTCTTGTAATTTAACAATATACAAAAAAAAAATAACAACAAAATTACACAACAAGGAAGCAAAAAAAATAACTTCTATATTTTTTCATTTGTTTGTCTGGGAAAATTCAATGAAAATATATTTTCCATTTTTATAGTATATTTTGTCAAAAATAAAAAAATGGAAAATAATGCTTATATTGTTCTTTTGACTATCTGTCATTATTTTTTTATATTTTGATTTTGATTTTATTATTATACAAAAATGGAAACTCCAGTAGTATTTACTACAATTAAGTGTGGATGGATAGGAAAATGCCAATTTAGGAAGCAATAGGATGAAGTTATCACAATAATATTTGGGATAATTTAACGAGAATTGTCTGATCATTTTTAGTATATAAAATCATCAATTTGGATTAAAAAAAACGATTTGAAATTTGATATAAATTTATATTTTAAAATTTGTTTATCCATCTGACAACACTTAATAATTTTAACAAAATCTAAATGAAAAATTTCAATTTCTAACATTTTTTTAATTAAATTAAACCCCAAAATTTGTATATATATTTAATAAGAAAATTTAATGCTTATTATTTTTGTTTTTGTGTTCCAAAAATAGTTTCAGTTAACTTGGAAAAAGTTTTTCCTCTTCTACAAAAAAAAAAAGAAAATGTAAGAAAAAACAGAAAAAAAAATCCTTCAATGTTTGAATACTGATGATAATTTGGAATAATAAAAAGAATTTCATTTTATATTTAACCACCCCCACCCCATTTTGTTTTTTTCTTGTTGTACAGTTGTCTTTTTCAATTCTTCTTTTTTTTGTATTTTGGTTGGTAATCATTATAACAAAACAAGAAGAAGTCTCTGGCAAAAGAAACATCATTAAAAAACACAATATCAACAAAAGTGTACACACGAAATAAAATACATTATTATGTTGTAGCAAAAATACAAAAAAAAAACTTAAATAAATGTTATGCTCCATCGGCATGTTCAACTAAAAACATAATAATTATTGTGCATAAAAATCACCATATTATACATGAAAAAAACGACAGAAAATAAGCTCATTTTTATTTCTGTTTTTCGTTTTTTTTCTTCATATTTTGAAGTTTTCATTTTTTTCTCTTCTAAGATGGAAAAACCGAAAAAACAAAACAAAACAAAACAAAAAATCTTTAAAGATTATTGAAAATTATTTTAATTCGAACATTTAAATTTTAAACACATCAAAATGAAAGCTGCGGGTCTTTGGGAAAATATAAATTTAAAAAAAAAAATGGGGGACAGTTTTTTTTTATAAGAATATACCAAAAAAAATATGAAGGAGCACGTACTTAATAAATTCGAGGATTTAAATAAATAATTTTTTTTTTGTCAAATTTTGATTAGAATTTTTATAAAAAAGTTCTAAGATTATCATAATTTTTTATTGTATTTTTCAAATTTCGATTGTATGGTGGGTGGCGTAAGATTTATGCCTTAAATCTGATTTTTTGAAAATAAGTTTTTTCCGTAAAGCTTTTACTATACAAAATAATTGATTTTTTTTTTAATATTTTCTATTATTGTAGTAATTTCGTTATATATAGGTAGTATAATATTGTAACTAGGACCTGGATTTCGATCCTTTATTTAGTCTGTAGTTAATTAATAAACTGTGTAGTAAATTTAATGTAAAAAATTATGGCAAATTTCCTTTGAAATACACTTTTTATACTTTCCGCACCTTTTATATGAATGGAGTTTAGGAAAGTGTGATTGAAAAGAAATTGATTTATTAACTGGAATTTATAATTATAATAATTATTTACATTTAAAATTTTACATATTTTCATTTTAAACTTGGATATCATGTATAAATATATCCGGTAAGAAAGAAGAATTTAATTTATCATGGTTTATAAGTTACATATATTTAATTCGGTCAATTTAATATTTTTACTCCGAAATTTTAAAAATTCTAATTGAAAAATGTTCATTTAAAATGTCAATAACGGAAAATTTGTCTAATATTTTAATTGATATATAAAAAATTGGTAAGGGAAATTAATTAATTTCGACAGCATGTAAAAGCTTCAGATATTTGAACATATTATTCTGATTAAATGATCGTCAAAAATCTATTTTAATTTAATGATGAAAAAAAAAATTCCTGGAAAGTAAAAATGAAATTGTAGAAACATCCTGAAAATAAATCAGGTTAACCAAATGAAATTGTTTGAAAAAAAAAAATGGAAATTAGTTTCTTTACAAAAAAAATCTTTTTGCACTACATACAGATATTCATTTTGGTTTTTAATTAAAAACTTTGTTTTATTGCACTAGACATAAAAAAAAATGTTATCAAAAAAAAAACTTCTTGTAAAATAGGAAAAATATCTTGATGATGAAACGAAAAGGAAACAAAGGATATTATTCTGTTTTTATCTACGAAAACAAAAGGAAAATTACAACAGAAAAATAAAATAAACAAAATTTAAAAAAGAAAAATGTATCATGACTTTAACCCCAATTTTCTCTTTTCAAAGTAAAATATGACCTAAATTTCCATTTACTTGTCATGAGAAACTGTCGTTACTATATAAATTTTACAAAGTTAATTTTTTTAGATAAATTTTTCATAATATTTATGATTTATAAGGAAATGCCATTAGGTTTTATATTATAGTTGCCAAGAGTTTAACACAATTCACAATTATTGAGGACAATAGTATTTTTTGTATTTTGTTTTAAATTATAGAATAAGAATTTGCACAAAATTTTTTTTCCAAATTAACTATTCAACTTTTTGATTAATTTCTTTAAATTAGTCAAATAAATTATAATTTGGCAACTGAATCAAAAGAAGACAACAGCCATTTTAAAATTAATTTTCAATAAATAATATTTATCTTAAATTAATTTTGAATATCTTGCAAAAGTCCAAATACTTATACTTCCTTAATTAAAGGATGTATTTGCACTTTGAAGTAAAAATAAACAAAATTATATAATAATTAAATATAAATGATTTTAAGTAATTCTACTTTTTATCATTATGAGAAAATTAACACACTGTTATTATTATTATAACAAAAGGAAAACCTATTAAAATTGAAAATTTCCTTGACAAACTGAATTAATGGTTTTTTTTTCTTAATTTACATTACTTTAAGCTTTTTATTTGCCTGTAATTAAATATTACCCAGCAAAATTTTCATTAAACCGCAATAAAGTTAGTAAGTGTGTTATATATTTATATATGTATAAATGCTAAAAATAATAGCTTGACATTTAAAATTGTGCACTGATAAATTATTTACCATAGAGGCAAATTCCTTAATTGAACGTTTCAGTTCAATATGGCAAGGATAAATATATAATGTTTATTAACCTAATTACATTTTTTTTTTATTTTGTTTTTTTTGAGAACTTAAATAGAGTAAATAAATTTTGTTCAATAGAAATCCTTCGTAACAAATTATAGTAAGGGTTTTGTCATTTGTGGTTTTTCTGTAAAACCGTATTACATTCCCAGGAAGACAAAATAGTATAGAAATGTTTATTTAAACAAAAAAAAAACCCTTGAATTCTCGAACGTAATAATATAATTACAATACATACAAAATGGTATAGTTATTAGAATGTCACAGGACATTTTTCTCCATTAATTTCGGTTTTTTTTTTTTGGTTTTGCTTCTGTAAATAATTTAGTGTTTTATTAGTTAAATACTTTTATATACATTTTTTTTTTATCAAGTTATGTAATTAGAATATTTTGTATAAAAAATTGTGCTTATTACATTCATTTATGGTAGTCTGGTATTATTAAAAGTAATCTAATGTTAAGGGTAAATTTTGACCTTATATTGTAAAATATTCTGTAATTTAAGTAAATTCTTGTTAATCTACAATTAGTCGACAAAAATATAATATTTATGAAAAAAATTGTCTATCTAGTTTTGCCATGTCACTACTACATATTATAAGTTAAGAGAAAATTTGTCACATTTTGATATTTTGCCAAAAGTCAAATCATAATATTTCTTATACTAAAAACTAAAACCATATCGGTTTGAACTATTGAATATTGGGGGGTTAATTTGAACTATCAATTAACCCCCCAATATTTTGTTCATATATCATTTATTTGCTTAGTTGTACAATTATAAATGTGGGTAGGTCATAATAATTACTTATTGTCAGTATATATAGTTAAAGTACATTTTACTTTGAAGGTTAATTTTTGTTTGTCAAATATAGAATTAGAAAAAACTTAATTATAATTTATTTATTGTAATTATAATAACAATAATTTATCTTTTTCGTAACCTAAATTTTTTTTTTTAGACTTCCTTACATTTAATATCTGAAGTATATATATAAGTTGAAATGTTTTGTTAATTATTTCTAATTTGAGAAAATCTGATTAATCTAATTCTATACTCCAATAAAATTACACATTAATACATGCAAACAAAATATTCTCTATAAACAGTAAATTGGTTAAACAAATTATTTTTTTCTTTGTAGATAATAATTATAATTAGTTAATTAAAAGATAATTTCAAAATATCAGAGAGAGAGAGATTTATAATTAAATAATTAAATTCGTTTGATAAATGGAAAAAAAATATTTATGTATATAAGAAAAATCTTAGTAAAAATTTATATATTTTTCATTAATTTGTTGAAATGTTTGATAAAAAAATGAAAGGAAAAAGAAATATATCCTGAAATTAATTAACATTTATTTAAAAATATATTTATTTTTAGATTATTGTCAATTATGAAAATAGAAAATATTATTTGTTAAAATTTAATTTTGTAGAAATTCTCTTGATTTGTCTAATTAAAAGGAAAATTTATTAAATTCTAGATACGACGATATACGTTTTTTCTTCCTTTAATAACTTTTACACTTTATATTTGATTTTTGATTTTTTCGAAAAACGTGCTAAGATTATGTCTTAATTATAGATGGATTTCTTAACACTTAACTAGTTTTTTTTTCTTCTTATTTTATTTCTGTTCGCTTTTTTCATTGGAAAATTTTTGAGAAAGATAAAGTTTTTATATTGGAAAAATTATCAACAACAACGAAAAAAGAATCCAAATCCAGCTTCAACGAAAAACTTTTTCGTTGTTTTCATTACATGGAAAAATAAAATTCAAGGAAAGGAAAACTTTAATATTGGATTTTTTTTACGTTTGCTGTCTGTTCTCTGTTGTTCTTTAAAGGATAATAAAATTTATTATGAAACCTTTAAAGTTTTTGTTTTTTAGATATGCGTTTTAATTTTGTTTGTTTAATCATGATTTTGCTAAAAACTGTTAAATAATTTCTTTAATTTAAAATAATAATATGAGAAATTATCTAAAAAAAAAAATCATTTCCTATAAGATGAATTTGGTAGAAAATGATTTTGGGTTTGTTAATAGATTTTTATTTTTAGAAATGATTTTGTTAGATTTAATATTTTCTAAGGATGTCAACAATAAATATTTAAGTAAACAATAAATAAACATTTAACTATTCAATCTAAAGTAACACCTAAAGTAGTCGCATCTAAAATAATTCAGGGAGCGTTCATTTGAATTTCATTCCACAGAAATTTTACTTCTGTGTACCAGTAATTTAAATTAATTTTTTCACATTATTTGTTACCAATACTGGAGTGTTCGATTATGTTTAATTATTTACAGTGCGGTAATGCAGAATTTCATAATTTAAACTTACATTACTGAAATATCATAATATCATAATTCATTAAGTAATTCAAGTATAATTACGATTTAAAATTTTCAATGATAAATTACACACTTTTAAAAAATCAAAGCGGAATATATTTAGTGCAATTTCTAACCCTGGTAACGATAACTACATAAATATCTCTGCTATTTTGGCAAATCATTTATAAAAATGATGAATTTGAATATTTCCACTCTTAGAATTCGAATACAAAAATTGAGATATTATAATTTTGCATAAATTTCCGTTTGGTAACGATCTGTCATAATTAATTAATAAAAATAAATAAACTTTTCTTGTACATAATTATTTTTATTTTTTTACGAGAATTTTTAAATAATTTTTAAAAGTTTTTGTTTTTTTTTTTGTTTTGGTTTCGTTTGTTTTATGTTTTAAAATAAAAATGGTTTTGTTGTTGTTGTGGTATATTTTATGTGATTAATTTTTGTATTAATCTTAAATGATTTTCTAATTAAAAGTTTTCTTCTTCTTCCTTTTTTTTTTTTTTTACAAAAAAAAAGCATTGTTTAACTTTTTGTGAACAACGAAAATAATAAAAAAAAACAAGAGAGGAAACTTTAAAATATTTCCTTTTTTGGGTGGAAAATTAATTTAATTAAAAGTTTTTCGGTATCAAGAGGCTGTTTTCCTTTTATCTTTTTTTTATTTTTTTTATTTTTTAGAAAATGTTTTTTTGATGATGAACAGAATAATATTCATGGGAAAATAAGGTGTTTAGAGATTTTATAAATAAAAAGTTTTTAGTTATAAATACATTTTTAATTAGAGTATCCGTTTTTTTTTTTTTTTTTGAATATTTAATTTAATTTTTTGAAAATAAAAAAAAAATGGTTTTTTTTTGTTAATATTTATTGTAAATTGTGTTCAAATTAACTTTGATGTTAATTGGAATTGTTCATTTTGTAAAATTAATTTGTCGTTTTACGAAATAATATTACACAAATTTGCTAAGAAAAAAGGCAAAAAGTATAATTTAAGGATTCTATTTATGAGTAAATTATGAGTTGATAATAGTTTTCTAAGTGAAATTTTTCATAAAATTTTACTTTAACTTTAATATAAATTCAAAAAAAAAGTTGATTATGATAGTAAAAAAAAAACAAACTGAATATATATGAAAAAAAACTATTTAGTACCACCTAAGACGCACACCATAATGTTCTACAGACCAATTAACCACTAGATTTTTTTCTTTTTATAATATCGGTTTGGTGTATGTCATAAACATATGTGTTCTATTTTTTTTTTGTTGAACGTAAATTTCTTTGCCGAGAAGAAAACTTCATTATAATTTATTTCATGTAATTATAACAATAATAATTTATCATTCTGTAACCTCATTTCAGTTTTTTTTTTCTGTTCACTGTATTATATTTATTTTAGAATATTAAATTGAATTTGGGAAAGTTTTAATTAAAGTAATATACACTTACTTACACCAACTTAATTAGAAATGTAGTTAAATTACGGTTATACCTATTATTAGACACACGATATTTTACTTACGATTAATACCAAAGAAAATGTAATGAGAAATAGTCAACAAAATTAAGTAATTATTCTTTTAGTTTAATAATTTTTTATTCTAAATTCAAATTTATAAAAACTATAAATTAAAAATTCTCTTTTGAATAAATTACAGCATTGAGCTATTATACTAAACTGAACCAAAAAAAAATATGAACAAAAACTAATTATTTAAAATCAAAATTATGAATTAAAAAATTTAATAAAAAAAATTTAATTTTTTGTTGATATTAAATATTTTTAGATAATTTAATACTTTCAACATAATAATATCTCTTAGTTCCAAAGGTTATCATATAAATACATAATAT
This sequence comes from Empis stercorea, assembly GCA_949752835.1. Classification (NCBI taxonomy): domain Eukaryota; kingdom Metazoa; phylum Arthropoda; class Insecta; order Diptera; family Empididae; genus Empis; species Empis stercorea. Next base: position 15,044,533 of record OX457086.1, read on the forward strand.
AAAAATTTAATTTTAAGAATTTATATAAATTTTTGAAAAAAAAATATCCATAAAAAAATTTCATTAAATTTTGTAATATTCTTTAATAAATTATCGAGTCCCTCATAAATTCAATTATTTCAGATTTATTCCTTTTTATTTATTCTATGAAATGAATATTCAACATTTTGCAAGGTCACTAAAAGGACTCATTGTTGATAATACAAACAATTCACAAAAGGGAAAAAATCCTATCCCAGTACCTAAAAGCATAGCACAATGGAAATTTATGATATTCTTTCATATTTTCTCCGATTTATTTATTTAATTCAACAAAAACAAAAATACAATAATTTTAGTATGGTAAATTGCTTTGTTTTGTTGATAGAATTCAGTGAAATGGGGTATAAATGAAATTCGTATCGTAATATATATGAAGATTATTATGTAGAAAATTTTCAAGAGAAATTTTGAGAATTTAATTAGCACTTTGACAAACACAAGAAAAATCTTTGGATTATCTTTCCATTACTGACACCATACTATAAAATTTGTGAGTGATTTTAACCCCAATTTACTTTAATTTTTATACAACTTTTTTTGTTACATTATCTTTTATTTTGAATGTATGTATTCCCAAAGTATATTCATTCACTACGCAGGTTTCCATAATTAATGATACTAAAACTTTATCAAACAAAGTAAATAAAATTATATTCAATCTGATGTCGTGCCATATTGTTAACATAATACAGGAGAGACTCTTCAGAAAAGAAAACCATATACCAATGATTCCATAAGAATATAATATCTAAAAATAAATTCTAATTTCTCTTCCTTATTATATTTCGTTCATAAATTTATTTCGGAAAACCTCCTCATCACATTTATCCCATTATTATCATCATCTCATCATCAATATGAATTTAATATTTTCGTGAATTTATATAAATCAAAGAAAGGTAAACGACAATTTCAGATGTACGATTATAAGGTCACATATATTTTATCTTCAAATTTAAAAACCATTTTATAAAGTCAATATTTGAATTACATGGGAAAAAATTAATGATTTTGTTTTAAAGATTTTAAAATAATCAGAAAATTCAACAAGGCAAATAAATGAAAATTAGAACGTAAAAAAATTGTAAGATTCTTCTGAAATTTATTTTTTCTGTAAGAATGTTTAATGGGAGTATGTTGAAAGTAAATGTGTCCCTATTTATTTCATATTTAGTAAGTAAGATATAATTATTGGAAAATTAAAAGAAATTCGAATCAAATTAAATTAAAATCTGTTCGAAGTATACAAATAGATTGTAAAAAGCATTGCCATACTCAAATCATACTTACTCTTATAATTAATAGAAAAATACTTACTTTTATCATTAATAGTTAAAATGTTAATATATGAAAGAGGAAGTGGTGGCTACAAGCCACTGGATATGGACTACTGGCTTGAATTCAAGGTAATGAAAAGTATTTCTTTTTTCTTAGAATACATTTTTGAAATTTTACTACACAGTTCACCAAATTCTTACAAAATATGAAATGAAATTACCAAAAATTATTAATAAAATAATTTTCTCCTTAAAAAACTAAATAATTCTAAATTGTAATTGAGAAGCAATTTATTAAAGCGATTGTATTTCCAAATTTATTATAAAATTGAAAAGTCGAAAGCCTCAAGCTCTATGAAACTGATTTTCATCGTCATAATAAAATCCCCTACTGTTAAATTTCATAAATATCTTAGAAAAATTTCAATTAATTTCGTAATAAGTTATTATATCCATGCCAAAAACTTTGATTTTAAATATATTGTATATATGTATGTATTAAAATTTTATCTCTATAATTTTAATTCTTTATTTAAATTACAATCATTTCATTATTACTCTAATTTCAAGATTAATTATTATATTTTTGTCATTTCCAGATATTTTTAAATATTTTGAATTCAGACAATTTACATCACACGCTATATTTAAAGTTAATTACACACCAAAAATTTGTCATTAAATAGTTAAAAAAATAATTTTGTTCATTCAAATTTCATTTATGAATATTCAAATTATTAGTGATCCTGTTTTGAATATTTTCAGCAATTTAATTTACTTTAAAAAGCATTATGGTAGTGGATACTTATTTACAGAAAATATTGTAAAAATGAATTTATTGGATTGTTAATTTGTAATTATATTTCACTGACGTCTCGACCTTGTACTATTAATTACGGCAATTTTTCGACGCAATAATTGTTGAAATATTTACTTTTTTTTTTGTAGAATGAATTGACATGATTTTAAATTTGAATCAATTGATGCGGAAGAAATTCGAATCAGTATATGAGACATTATTTGTGAGTTTTCATAATATTGTAAATATCTTCAAGCAAGTTACTTCTTTATTTTTATGAAATCCAAAGGAAAAATTAATAATTTCTTTTAATATTTGGTTAGACGATATTTTTCGTATTCTGCACATTATATTTTAAAAATAGCACAATGTAATATGATTTGGTAAATTATTATTTAATTTTGAAATATTACGCCGGTGACTTGTTTTCAGTAAATTCAAATATAAGTATAGAACGAAAATTATGTAGAAAATTCAACTAAATTTATTAAAAGGTATTTTTTTGTGCATTACAAACTTATGTATGTATACATAAAAAGACACACATTTCATAAATCTTTACATTTCACATAAATTTATGTTAATTTGAATTTCTGATTATCATCGTAAAAGTTTTTTTGCTTCCATTTTATGTTGAAATTATTATAAACCCAAACAGGGAACTGAGCAAAGAAAAATGAATTATAATTTTAAAAAGAGTAATTGAGGGGGTTTTTTCGTATTTACCTCAACATAACGTTTCATAATATATATATACCAAACTGATTAAATATATGAAAAAAAGTAACCTAATTTTTTATATGAAATTAAATTGCTCTTCTAAAAATACTGCACTTAAAAATTTCAATTAAATTATAATAATTACATTGCTATAAAATTCCATTGTAATATAATTTTCCATAACAACTTAATTTTTTAAATAAATTGTTAATTCATTTTTATTGAAATTAATTGTGCATAAAAATGTTATATACGTATAATGATTTCTTATGTTACAATAATTCTTTCATTTAATTCGAATTTTCAAATTATAAAAAATAAGTTAGATTGCAAAAGTATTTTTGTGTAATATTATTTAAATTTTGATTAAAATTGAAGAAAACTTTTTCAAGTGTAAAATAAAAGCATACAAAATGGCAGAACATTTATATTAAAATTGAAAAGCAATGCTAAGGGTGCGTCTAAATTGGTTAAAAATTGGTTAAAATTTGAAATTTTGACATAGAAATTCGAATTTCTGACATTAATATTCACCTTTTACAGGCGCCGAAAATTTAACTTTTACGTCAAAATTTCATGACGGTCCAGACCGTCATGAAATTTCGACACAATAGTTAAATTTCAATGTAACCTAATAAAATACTATTCGCGAAAAACTCTTGTATATTCTTTTTTTTATTCATTCCAATAAAAAAAAAATATGTTACAAAGTAGCCACTCAAAAAAATTTAGGATTTTTGTATAAGAGTAGGCTAAAATTGATTTTGAAATACATAGTTATACAAAAACAAATATTTAATTTAAAAGTTACTTGTTCAGGTACATATTAGTAATATTTATGTGCTGTGCTGCAATTATTATAATAAAATAATAAAAAATGGCTATAAAATCTAAATCTCCATTAATTATTTTTAAATATTTCAATAAAATTGTTAATATTATTGGGAAATTTATTTTACAAATTGTATTCATTTTGAATAAAAATTTAAATTTAGCTGTCAAATTTTTAACCAATTTAGACGGCAAAATCGTTAAAAATACTTACCACGATTAAATTTCATTCACCACGGTCAAATTTATTTCACCTTTTTTTAAACCAAAAATCTTTTTAACCAATTTAGACGCACCCTAAGTGACAGATGGTGATGTAAAAAACTTGTAATTTTAGAATATTTTACTATAAAATTAAGCAATCTGGTTCATTATTATTTATTAATGCAAAATTTAAAAGAAAAAATGAATTTATTTATAAAATGGAGAAAATATGATTATCGAAAAAATATGATTTAAAGTATATAAATTTAATTTTCTGTTCTGGTAATATTTTATTGAATAATTTACTATTCAAAAATGATCAATTTTAATGGAATATAATTTTGATATAAATTTAAAATGGATATGCCGCCGATTATATGAAAAATGAATTTTCAGTTTTAATTAGACAATTTATTTTGTGCACTATGTGTGATTTATATTAATTTATTAGTTTGTAATTGGTTGGACGACAGAACATTATTTTAATTTTTAATTAATTTTGAAATATGTAAAACTACTTTTACAAGGAAATTAATATATATATGTATTTAATTTATAGTTATTGTTTGAAAAGCAGATTATATTTTTTTATAATATGTTTTATTAATTTAAATCGAATTAATTAAAATTTCATTTTATTAAATATTTAATTTCTCATAAATTTTATAAATTTAAATTACAATATAAAATTACGTATTTATTCATAAAAAAATAATTGATTTTATATGGTAATTAACTTATCATCTGGAAAAACTAATTAGAATTTTCCAATTGAACTTTAATTTGAATTTTTAAAATTGCTGTCCGATTAAAACATAACTACATACATATACAATTATACAATCATTTAGAAGAGCATATCAAATTATAAATTGAATTTGTACATTTTTTCAAACTTTTTGTTAAACGAAAATAAAAATCAGATTACAATAGGAAAAATAAATGTAAATGCATATATTTAGGCGAAGCATGAGTGAATTTAATTATCAAATTTTGAGTCGTTGGAATGTTGTTAATGATGAAAATTTTATGAAAATGATACCTACATATCAAATTTAATAAAATAAAATAATATTTAATTTTGGTTTGATGTCATCATTGTAGTTTCAGTTACACAATGAAAAATAAATGGTAAAAAATTTATAAACTCAAAATATAATGAAAAAAAAAATTGCGGCAAGTGAATTTAAAAAAGGATATATATACTCCGAATATATAATATTTATTTGTAAAAAAATATTTCTTTTTTGCAGAACGGAAACCTAAAATTTATTTAAACCAATTATTCTAGGCACATGACTGAATTAATTTTATGTTGGTATTTGATTTCCATTTAAATTATTAAATTATATTTATTTTGCTATGTGCATTAAATATGTTTTTTTAGCAATTATAAATTTAATTGTTTCCAACATGAATGGAAATTATATTTTATGTTTTAATATAAAATTACTAAAAAAAAATTTCCAAAATTTTTTTTAAATTTTCATGACTAATTAAATGAAGCCACAAATTGCTAAATAAAATTATAATACTTCTTGGTATAATGTTTAGCTGAAATATAATTTTAAATAAAACTAAGTTTGCAAAAGCTGCAAGATTCTGTATAGGGAAGCTTATATCTAACTAATATCTTCTTATTGAATCTGTCACCATTAAGTCTCAAAATAATATCGAATAATATTATTTATATAAAAAAAGAATATAATGTCATGTCATACCCAATAAATGTTTACATAGATATATAAATGAAATTTTAAGTAAAAAAAATTTTTAATTACTTTATAATTTAAAATATAATTAAATATTTATTACCAAATAAATATTGAAAATTATTATTTTTTAAAAACCTTTTTAAACATAAAATTTAAATATTTTCCATTTATGACAACTAAAAGTGACCCAAATAAAAAAAAAGGTTAAGCTAAGGAAAATTGTATATATATACATATTTACAATTATAAAATAAATAATAAAAAAAATTAATTGTGTTTGGTAACAGCGTAAATACACGAAATGTCCTTAATTAAATAAAAAAAAAATTAATTAATAATTGAATTTTTTTTTATATATTTGAATAAACATAATAAATATTTCTACTAACAAATTCTGGGTAAATACTGGTACAATTTTCTTCATTTTTTTTTTAAATGAATATTTTAAATGAAAAAGGATAATTTGAATTGTTTGCCAATTGTGCAATCTAAAATATTATCATTCAAATTATAGAGTACATAATTAACTTTAAACATAAATGTTAAAAAAAAATAAACAGATTAAATTATGAATAAATTTTAATTAATTTTAAATGTTTTAGGAAATTATAGTCGTTTGATTGACTTTCTTAAAAATTATAAATTCTTAAAAATTATAAATGTATACGTTTATATTTTTTGGAAAATTACAAATTCTTAAAATAACAATTTTCTGAATAACTGTGGTGGTAAATCAATGCTAAAAAATTAATTTGATGTAAAATGTTATTGTAAAAATGAAATAAGTTTGTAGTAAAAATGATAAACAATATCTGAAATTTAGGATTCAATTTGATGATCCAATAAATTTACTTTGAAATATTGTCCTTTTATTTGTTGATATAGCAAAGAAATTAAATGTATAGAAAAAACGGATTAAATTTAAGAACTAAACTTACATTGTATTTATATGAAAAAAATATCCTTGTAATATCCTTTTTCCAGCCAACCTTTTACGATAAATTTATGCATAAAAAGAATTTTTGTTACCATAAATAAACACTTCTAAAAATATAATAATAAATGAAATTCTATGGAAATATTTAAATATTATATAAAAATATAATATGTATTTTCCATTTTATTAAACAAGAATTTTCTTTTATAATTTTTCATATTCTTTTTTTAACATCACATTTTCAATTTTATTTTATTACATAATTCTATTTTTATATTAAAAAAAAAATTTCACATAAATATATTTTCTATTTTTTTCCTGTTGTTGCCAAGTTAGTTTTCAAAAATTGTAAATAATAAAATATAAAATTTATCCTTTATTACATGCGACGGTGTACATTTTAAATAACAACAAATTTTTCACAATAATAACAACCACAATAAAAGGATAAATAAATTTCTATTGAAAAATATCAAAATTTTCTTATTTTGTAATACTGTATAACTGTAAATATATTTCAAAAAATTACCACAAATATTTTTTTTTTTTTACATATTTTATAAAATTCAATTAAATTACAATTTTATACATTAACACTTTTATATGTTACTAAACAAAATTCAATATTTATTTATTAATTTTCCTGTTTTCTCAAAAAAATATTTTTGTGTTGTGCGAAATATTTACACCCACCACCTTACACAAAAAAAAAATCTCACAAGTCGAACTCTTTCATTATTTATGGCATACACGCAATCCGTAAAAGCATGTAACCCAAAAAAAAAAACCAAAAACTGGAACAGAAAATCGGAAAATTATTTAAGACTTTTACGCGAAAAACACGGATGAAAAAAGTAACCACCACCGGCAACAGAATTTTTTTTATTTTCAATAAAATATTACGAATTTTTTTATAATAATTTTCGTGTGCGGTGGTGTGCTGCTTATGTTATTCAATCGTAACCAAATCAACCCCCAAAAAACTTGAACAGAATTTTTGATACGGTAACACAAATAATAAAATATGTTCTTTTAGGATATTTTCAATTTAAATTATTTATTACTGTGTACGTTTTATTATAAGAAAATTTATTTTTAATATTTATTATTATAATTTAGATTTAATTTTGACTAAATTTCCAATTTCTTCAAATATTATTATTGAGTTTAATTTGTATAATTTTCTAAATTTAGTTTTATTTTAGTTGTAATAAATATTTTATGTAATAAATTGCAATCCGACAAATTTTTATAGTTAATGCGAAATCCTTACACGATCAAAAGATACTAAAATGATGTATCCGGTAGATTTTCTTTCGGTACAAAAAAAAAACTTTCATAATATTTTTGGTATATAATATTATATTGGAAATCCAAAGTGTTTACGGAAGGATAACGAAATAATTTTTTTAAAATAAATATATACACTCTACACTCTTAAAGGATGATTACGACAACGACTACGCTGACGACCGAAAACGACAAAATATTCAAAGAAAACTGAAAAGTAAATTTGTATTATATAGTTAAACAGACAAGAAAAAAAGCGCACGCAATTTTCCAATATAATTTCTGTATAGTAGAATAAATTTCAAACCAAGAGATGGTAAAAAAAGCTTGGAAAAGTTTATTATGAAAAATTGAGAATGAAAAGCTAAAACATTTTATGAACTTAACACTAAAAGAGAACTCTACACATAAAGAGACTGCATAAAATTTTCCAGAAATATTTTGAATGTATGAAATTTAGTTTTCCATTTATAAAGGATACTTCAAAAAATTTTTCTATAAATTTGTAAACATTTTAATGAATTGAGTGAATTGGAAATTCAGACGTTTTGCAGTAATAATTTTTTTCAGATTTGAATCTTTATATTTGAATCTACATAATTGTGAAAGCATGTTATGTATAGGTGGAATTCGTGTATATACCATAAATACAACATGTATTCAAATAGCTATTTTTTATTATCGGTGGTGTATTTATTCGTGGTAATACAGATTACTTAAAAAATTATAATTTTCTTTCACTGTTGTGGGTGCATAATTTAAATATTTGTTCAAATCATACAGGAACATATAGGGCAGGAAAATTGATGGACAGCTGTGAACAACAAAAAATTTGTATATGATATACGTTAATATCAGTATCCTTTATTCTGTTAACATTTTTACTATCCTTTATAGTATTGATGACTGATGATATTAATGACAGATTCTTTGATGTTCTATGTAATATTGATTTGAAATATGATTTGAAGATGAGAATAGACTACGAATTGTTTAAAAATTTATATAATAAATTATTCCAAGAATTTTTATTGTTTAGGTCCTTCGGCAGCTTGTTAAAAAATATTTTTTGTATCGTCTTTTCTGTGTCCTTTTTTTTGAATAATCAATTTTTTCTTTCTACATAGTAGCGTATAGCTGTAGATTAATTCAATATTCCTTTTTGAAGTTATTTTCCTAAAATATTAACAGAAAAAAAATTTATATAAATAATAAAATTGAAGTGGAACAAAATTATGAATTTGAGCATAAACAAATTTAATAAAACAGAAATTTTAGAAAATTTGGAACTTGGTCTGTTTTATTTTTCCTGTAAAAAATTGTGGATAGGGTAATGTAATAATTTGGGTATAAAATTGGGTATTTTCTTTTATAATATTTGAATAAGGGTACATTTTTTTTTCTTTGAGAATAGAACGACAAAATTTTATTGAATAATTAAATTTATTTATTTTTTTATTTTATAAATTACTGAATTTATTATTGAAAATTTATATAGTTTAATTAGGTTAAATAAGTTTTTTAAAGGTTGTAATAATCCTTGAAAAATTTAGTAAATTATTTTGGATAATGCATTTTGAAAATTTATAATTTTTCGTGAAATAATCATTGAAATAAAATTTTTACAATTGGTTAAAAAAAAAATTGCAAATTTTGTGAATATTTAAAGTTTATTTGAAGAATTTTTGGCTATTTTATTTTTGCCAACTTAAAAAATGTAATAAATATTTCTGACTTTTGGTTATTTGGTCATCCTTTTTTTTATATACATAATATATTAGAAAAGACAATAAATTTCACATAGAATAATATTTACAATCGAATGCCAAAAATTTTTTAACTGTTTTTAAAGTTTCTACTGAAATGGAAACAAAATAACTTACAGAATAAAGTAAGAAATATATAAGAAATTTCATTAACATTTACAAATTCGTTTCAATACAATATCCTTATACTTATATACAAATACAAATATTCACATTTATAATGTAAAATATATTTAATTTAATTTTTATACTTTTAAAGTTTAATATACTCGTATTTTTGTATGAAATTGAAATCCTTTTTGTATTTTCACAAAAAGAAAATTATATTTCAACAGCATTAAATATGTTATATCCTTAAAATATTGTGTACCATTATATACATACAGAATTCTCTTTAGTACATAAAATTTCAACAACAAAAATATATTTAAATAAATTCGAAAATCTAATTTAAAGTATCCTTTTTTTGGATATTACTTAATCAAATTTCTCAATTTGTAAACTTTTTATTATTATACTATAATATCAGTGACAGAATAACATGATTCTCTATGCTATGTCACCATATAATAAAAGAGAAGTTCTTTTAACTTTACCTTTTATATTATGAAAAAGTTATTTTATATAATATTTAGTTATTTTTGAAGACAAATAAATAGGTAAAAACACGTAACGTTTTTAAGATAACTAACTTATTTTTTATACAAAGTTATTATGAAACTTAATTTGTTTATAATAGAAAAAATAAATATCGCCTTCTCGACCTTAATTTTTATTATACAAATCCTTATTTGAGTAGATAGAAAATTGAGAAAATATATACTTAATTTGAATGACGGAGCTTTTAAGTGAGTAATTTTTAATACATAAAATTTTGTGATGACCTGACCACCTGACCATAATGTCAAATAAATTTTGATAATTTTCGATTGTGTCTTATTTTAACTAACTGTTGTACACTTTTAGTATTTTTTCTGACACAGTCTATATTTTTGGATAATTGAACATATTTTTTAAGTTTATTTCATTTATTTGACCACAATTTAATCATACATTACTTCATTACATCATTATACAATATATCATTTACTATATAGATAAACTTAAATATTCGTAAAAAAATTGGTTTGAATTTATTTTTTCGATGTCGTACATACTAGAATTTTCATAAATTATAAATTAGATACATATATATTTTTTCCAAATACATACAGAGTCCTTGAAGAAATAAAACTCTATTTCCATGAAATTGTGATACCAACATATAAGATGTCCGTTGTTTTGGAAATGATATATGATTTTCAGTAAAATGGTTTATGATGGTACAACTTAGATATTTATTATATCTCTTACAAAATGGCAGGCTATATAAAATTTAATACTTTTGATATCCATAATTTGTACACAAATCATAAAAGGATATAAACAACAATATATATTAAACACTTCAAATCATTTTCTGTATGTTAGTGTAACCAATTTTTTAATACTATTTATCAAATTTTAAGGATATTTACATTATAAAGTAAAGATATTGCATAGTGTGTTTAGGAGGATATATATCGTATTTATGTAATTGTAATTAGTTAAATTTAAGAATATGGATATATATTTTTCTAATCACTTGTTTTTTCATTTTTTTACAGAATGTTATTTCGAATTAAATAATTAAAATAAGTGAATTTTGATAAAATTCATAATTACACAATAAAAAATTCTTATTTAAATTATATTCTTTGATAATTATATATACAGGTAAAAAATCACAGCTTAACTCAAGAAAAGCTACAATACTATATATACATACATATTATATTTAATTTGTCTGTTTACATAATTTATTGAATAATTTTTTTTTCACTTTTCCTGTCCGTTTTTGCTTCGCAATAATATATATTTCCAATAAATCACAAATTTCTTCTTAATTTCATTACGAAAACATGACTTTCAATATTACCTATTCAATTATTTAACTATATTATATGTATTCATGTTAAACAACATCACAGAATCTACACAAACATAACAACAAAATCATCTGTGAATACAAGAAAATAAATTTGTCATGAGTGCCTATCATTGTGATGTATACAAATATTTTGATAACTTTCAAGGACTTTTGAGATTTTCGTTAATTTTTGCAATAATGTTGAGCTGACAATGTTTCTGTATATTAAACAAAATCAAATTAAATTCTATTCTCGTGGGTGTAAAATTGTTAGCTAATGCAGATAGAGAGAGAGAGAGACTAACATGAAAAAAGTCGGGTCGGGAATCGGGATACGAAATTCAATTAGCACAATAAATTTCAATTTACTTTGAAATTTACTCGCTATATTCTAGTCCCTTTTATTTGATGATAGGACCAAATTAAATGCTGAAAAACGAGTGATTAGAATCTTAAAATTTTAACTAAGTATATATTCCAACAATATGATTATATAATCGTAGTATATTTTTTGTCCTTTCTTCTATCTATTAAATTATATAATTAATTTTAATGAATGGCTGAATGAGTCTTCCTTTATATAATTGTCCTTTATCCTAATTCAAAGAATTTTTTAATTAAAATTAAATTAAGAATGTGATTTCCTATTTTCTGAAATTTATAATTTTTCTATTTTTATATTATTCGTTACTCTATGCTTTTCTAATACATATATAAAAAAACAAATTCGTGAGCAGGAAATCTTGTCCTTTCAGTTAAATAGATTCTTAATAAAATATAAAGGAAATTTTGACAAAAAAAATTTAAATTAATAATAAGGAAATAACAGATTGTATTTCTAAAAATTGAAATTACTGTCCTTCAATAATTCAATATTTTCTGTTACAATTTTATTAATTTAATTTAAAATAAATTTAATATTTTCAGTTCCAATATGAATAGAAAATATTTTTTCTGTGTAGAATGAAGATTGTCAACTTTTTGTAATAATTAATATTAAATTTCAATTTTAATTAATTATCTTACTATAAGTCTTTAGTGGATCATAATTTTAATGATGTTGATATTCATATTGATAATTAGGATGAAAAGAATTAGCAAAATATTATCTTTGTATATAATTTACTTTGCATTAATAGCCTAACGTTTGTAGGAAAAGCATGGCTGAACATTCACAAAAATTCAATTGCGAATATTATAATTCAATATGCTTTGTTAACAATTAATCGATTAAAATATCAGTAAATAATTAAAATATTTAACTATTCTATTGATCCCAATTTAAAATAGGATAATTTATTTTGGAAATTTTAGAAATCAGTTTAAATTTGAAATTCATTTAAAAAATCTTCTGGTAATGTTAATATAGGTTATAGTTACTCTTAAAATTTTGGTCAATTTAAATTACCTTAATAAAAAATGTTACAGATACTAATAATAAGTAAAGTCCTATATTTTTCTTATCAAGAAAGGATAATGATATAAAAGAAAAACAAAAATTTTAAATACAATTCTTATAATTACAAAAATAAAAATATTATAAATTATCAAAAGCCATAAAGAATTTCTTTATATGAGGAGATGGTAACAGATACTAAAAATTATGGCAATAACTAATAAATCTACCATAACCATAGATTTATCAATTTTTTGCGGAACTCTTTGTGGTTTATGGAAAATCCATATTTTTTTATCTTCTTCACTAAAATATATATTAGCACCATTGAAGTAATTGTGAATATGGAAAGAGCAAAAAAGGAATAAAACCATCATAAAATTTATATCCCAAAATTATTTTATTTCCTTTTATCCATAAAATATTAAAAGCATATAAAAATGATGAAGAAGGAGTAAAATTACTTATTTATAATACTTAGAAAAGTCCTTGAAGTTTGGGTAGTAGTGCCTTTTTGGTATATAGAATTAATAAAATTATTACTATAAAATATTTTTCTGTATTTTAAGTATTCTTGAAAGGAATCTGTTATTAGTTTAATAGATAATTTTTCGTGCTATAAGATAGATCATAAAAAATGGTCATTATATACTTTTAATTATTGTATCGATAAGCAATCAACTTAATATGACGGAAGCAAATATTTATTGTTTGGATATTTAAATTTATCTATTAACGTGTTAGAATATATAACTTCCTGTTTCTAAGGACTGACTTACGTTATATAGAAACCATAAATATTTATTTACCATTGATAACTAGTTATTGAATATTAAATTATAATAGTTCATAATTAATAATATGTTTAGATTAGCATTTATGTCATTATAATAGCTATTAATGGTCATCAAATTTTGACCACATCAATTATCATTAATAAGAGTGTGTGAATAACTGATTGATAACATTAGTGGGCACAATTTATAATATCGATTTAATAAATAAATGTATTTGTCAAATGTGGTGGTAATAATTATTATCGCATGAAAATATTATATTTTAAATTATATATGTTTGTAAAATTATACTATAAACCTAATTTTAATTGTATTTTCCAATTTATGTAAGGACTTATTTTTATCTATAAGTCGTATTATACTCATACAAAAAATCTATTTCAAAATTAAATTGATATTTTTCTTTACAAAATCTTGTACAAATTTGTTTTTTATATCTCGTATTGCCTACAAAACACTAATCAATATCTTAAGGATATATGAAAATCAATAAAAAACAGTAATTTACAATGAGGAAATATAAAAAGCTTTTTCTATTGTTGTATAATTTCCGGGATTACAGAAAAATGACAAACAAAAATATAAAATTATATGAACCTGTTTTTCTATTGAGAAATAATAATAAAATTCAAACCAATTATAAGAAAAAATGTTGACTATTCTTCTGGTGCTGCAAGTAAAGGATCCAGGGAATATCAAATATATTGTGGACAGAAAATATAGAATAAAATTTGTGTTAGACTTTTTCACATTTGTTTTTGTTAAAATACAATAAAAATAATCAGGATTTTTATACAACTGAGTCTACATTGTGTCCGTTTCTGTAAAGTTTAAGGACAAGAAGCAAAACTTTCAGTTGTAACATGATGTATGTATAATAATGATATCCTTTCAATATATCCCCTAGTAATGAAATTGATCCTTTTATCTTCTATCTATTAAAAGTTATTATTATTAAATTTATGGATAACATAAAATTGTTCGAAATTTTGTAGTAAATTTAATTTAAAAAATTTTGATTTCATTTCTAAATGAGGAATATTTAATTTTGCTTGTGTTAGTCTAAATTAGCTAAAAAAATATTTAACTGAATAAGAATTTCGGTTTTGCTAAATTTGCTAAAATAGAATAGATAAATTTTACAATATTTATATTGTGGAAAATAAAAATAATCTCAAGGACTTTAAAAGAAATTCTTACGATCAATAAATTATGAAAAAATAAATCGTCCCAAGAATATTTTTGGTTCTAGTTAAAAATTTATTACTGCTTAATATTTTCTTCCTTTTGCTTCTTTAAATTTATGTATTGAAAACACTTTAAGTTGAAGAAATTTTAAATTGATAAATTACGAAATATGAATTAAATATTAAAGTATTAAATTATATCACCAAACAGAAAATTAATTCTCTACTAATTTGGGCAATTAAAATTGATAACATTTTAGTAGGAATATACTAATAATTCCTAAATAAATAATTAATTTAAATTAGGATATTAATTTTCTTATTAAATTAAATTTAATGTCATAGCAAAATTTTAATGCAAAATACAATAATTCAACAGCATGACATGAGGTTTATTCAATTTAATTGAACTCAATGAAAATTCCAGAAATAGATTTCATGGAAACCATAATTGATGCATGTTTAGAATTACATTATATTTTTACCAAATATTATAAACTTATTTGAAGTGAATTTAATAATCAAAAAAATGTTGCCATCAACTTTTTAATAATCAAAAGTGAATATATTTTTATATAATGTTTCTGAAAACTTTCTTCAAATTTTCTTAATCCTTAAAATTATTGAGAAATAAATATTTTATACATAAATGAAACTTTCTTAAATTCTTGGACCTTAAACTTTACTTTCATTATGAAAGACTTTATTAAAAGAAAATGTTCAATCAACAGGACAAGAGAATGAAAGGATAAACATCGTTTACTTGTATGAAGTTGTATGAAAAGTATCAAACTTAGCATCAAAATAAAGTATTTCAAAGCAGATGTGACATAATTTTGAAACTATTTTCAATGTAAGTTCAACGGAATAAGATTTCACGTTAGTCACAGAGAGTTGATTTAAATTTTCAACTATTTATATAAAGAAATGGCAAAAGTTTAAGATTAGAAACAATTAACTAACTATAATATATAAATATATCCTGGTCAAGATAATATCCTGCAAAATATGTATGGGAAAGTGCATTCAAAGTTGTTGTAAATTGTACTCTTTAAACATTATTTACAGAAATAGTTTTCTTATAAGCAAGAAACTAAAATGTAATAATAGTAGATAGCTTCATTATCAGTCCTAAATTTAAGTTTAAATTCAAGGAAGTACTTAAATTTCATATAATATTTTGAATTCTATTCCTAACAACAAAAAGTCAGGAGATTTATTAAAACTTAAACACAGGAAAGTTTTTCCTTACCAAATTTTAGTTATAAATGCAGAATTTATAAAATATTTTCGCGGTTTAGACACTTGTAAATTATAAAAATGAATAATTCATTATTTTTCAGTGGTGTTCGTACGAAGTGAAAATGGTAAACAGAAGTGAGTTAAATATTTAATTTATTATTTTCATATGATAATTAGAAATGTTGCTATCTAATAAAAACAATTCTACAAACAAATATAACTCTTTCAGAGATTAAACTTTTATCTTACTTAACGTAAACAAAATAAATGCTTTCAAGGAAAGTTATATAATAAATATTATATTTTAATAACATAAGGTCGAATTTATTATTTAAATCTACTTAAGACTTCTTCCTTATCTCAAATTGTAATCAAAAATCATCAACTAATAAAAAAATCTGTCCTTTGTAATATCATTTACATAACCAAAGATAGAATTTTTTGTATTGATACAAATGAATTTTATTTGTTATCCTGTTCGTCCTTTGATACTCAATTACCTTCAATTTACTTTTTCAAAATAAGTTTTTTATAATTCTCCACAATTTTTCTATCGTTTTGAACCTTTTTAGTAATTTTTTGTCAGTTATTTCTGAATAGCAGAATAAATAACATATTCCAAATTTTTATTATACATATTCAAAAAAAAAAAAAAGGATCAAATTCATATTCACATTTAAATGCAGAAGCTAAATTTTCATTTTAGATAATAAAAAGATTTTATTTGCCTTCAATTTAATAAAAAATATAAATACAAATAAATTTTTATTTCATTTTTGGCATGTTGCTTTTTATTAGATTTAACAACAACAGAAGAAGAAAAATTAAATGTTTTTATGGGAGGAAAATTGTTGTCTATTTTCTAAAATTGTACACAGCTTGAAAATGTAACCAATAGAAAATTTTTGAAGGAACCATTTTTTGTGATGTCCTCCGAAATGTTTTGATTCTTCATAGAACATTTGATAAATTAAATATAAACTTTCACAATCATTTGAAATTTTCTTAACTTTTATAACAGTGTAACATTTTCTTATACAATAAGAAAAAATATATATAAAAACCAATTTGAAAATTTTACCTTACCAACACGAAAGATTGAAGGATTTTTTGTATTTATTTATTTGTTAATGATATTTTTCAACCTGAACTTTCTAATAGTAAATTTTATAACACCGTAAATCAATGTCGATAGTTACAGTTTAAATTATATAGATTAAAAAGATTTACATTTCGGGAATAGTTAACCAGAGTATAGTTAATATTTTAAATCACTGTCAAAACTTTGAGAAACTGTCATTACAATAGTATATAAATAATATTAATAAATTTTCGGAATTATGGTTGCGATATTATTAAAAATACAATTTTATTAGGCAGAATATTTTTTAGTCAATAAAAGTAATTTTTCCTCTTCGAATAATATTCAAATTTTTTCTTTTATTATTTTTGCCAATTCCTTTCTAAAATCACAACATAAATTGCCCAATTAAAGGTTGACCTGATTTATTTCAAATTTATGTAAACACGTTATTGACATAAATATTAAATAGATGATAAAAATAAATTGTAACATGATATTGACATCAATTTGATTCTATCTATGAACTTACAGAATTGGAAATCCATATACAGATAAAAATATTATCTTATTTCCCTACAACTAAATTTAACATTTTATCTACAATAAACTTTTATCCATGTTTCCGTGTAAAAACGTTTCAAAAACATCAAAGTTAAAAAATATCCAAAATATTTATTTGATGGATGTTATTTTTAACAATCTTTCAAAATAAAACGTTGTTATATCGTTTTATAATTTTTTACAATTATTTTTAAATCCCACGAAAATTTTTATTTGTAAAATTGTAATCCTATCAAAATCGGATTATTTTTTTAAAATAGTTTTTGTATATAATAGCTAGTTGATGATGGATAAAATTTATTTTTGTGAATTATTTCAATATTAATTTGATTTGAAAGGATTAATATTTTTTTATACTTTATCGAATTGAAGAAATAAATAATAATTTACAAATAAAATTCCTTCATTTTATAAATTGAAGGAATATTATTTTCTTTACAAATAATTTTGTTGTAAATAATTAATTAATTGATCAAGGATATTTTTGTTCAAATTCATTTCCTTTTAGAAAATGTTTTAAATAATGTTGTTCTTATTAAATATTAAGAAGATTATTTTAAACGGAAATAGATTATTTAATTGGATAGAGTCCTTTTATTAATATTTTTTTCATCCATCAGAACTATACAAAAAATTTATATAAAATTCAATAGATTTTTCAATTTGATTTTGAATTTAATTTTAATTTATTTGATATTCTCACGCTAATATCATTTGTTGCTTGTATAGAGTTCATGTTTAAAAAAATTAAAATTTACTTATGTAAGTGAAAAATGTAATAAATGATTTTCTGTGATAAATTAAAGTTTTCAGTTTTATTTTATTTCCAGAAAATTGATTTTAAATTTATTTATCCATTAAGCTTTATCAAGTATATTTGTCTTAATT
The DNA here is from genome assembly GCA_949752835.1 of Empis stercorea. Classification (NCBI taxonomy): domain Eukaryota; kingdom Metazoa; phylum Arthropoda; class Insecta; order Diptera; family Empididae; genus Empis; species Empis stercorea. The sequence goes on from OX457086.1 coordinate 15,063,217, forward strand.
TTAATTAAATTATTTATAAATAAAATATATAAATGAAATTGTCAGAGAGAAACAAATTCGAGCACAGTAATTTTACCTATAAATGTTTTTCGATTTTACCTATAAATGGAAATAAAAAATTTAAAATAAATACAAATTTAACATATAGAGAAATTCAAAATACAAACGAAATTAGAACATCCCAGCAAACAAAGTAGTTACTAACGTAAATAAACATTTTGTTTGCTTATATGTAACTAATTCGTAATTTGTAAACATATGTATTCATATAAATTTTTTTTTAGTATACTAGTGAATTTTTGCCCTAACCTTTATCTTTTTTCACTGGAAAAGAAGTAATTTTCCGGCGTACTCTTTTAGTACTTATAGCAGTAGTTCTACCTTTGCGGGGATCTATTGGTATCAATGTGCATATTTCTGATTTTTAATTAAATATACTGAAATTTTTTCGGGAACTAAAAGTAATATACGTACATATAAACATGTATAAGTGAGTCGTACACGTATAATACTTAAAGTATAAAATATTTTATATAACAATATATAAAACGACAAAATTATTAAACAAGTTATAATTTTTATTAGCTAGTAAACTTATAACTTATAATTTGACAATAATTTTTGAACTAGCGAAATCCTGGAGGCAAAATCTCGGACAAAAGTTAAATGAATAAATATATAATAAGTTTTTTAGTCGTGCTGTGAATCTTCAATGTCATAAAATATACACCATTATTGCCTTTAAACATAATTTATATGATATTTTTGTTTACATAGAAAAATATGGTCACATATATTGTAATAAAAACATAGTTTGATATCAATAAATTATTAGTTAGTTCAGTTCCATAATATACTATCTTTTTGTATATGATTATTTCTCTGTCCTATTTTTTTTGAAATTGATAAAATGAATTTACATTAATTTGTTCATTTATTGAACGAAAAATTAAACTATGTAAATATAAATTCAAACAAATTTTTCTAAATTTTATTCCACACATTTTTGTTGTACTACTTAAAAGTGACGTGATCCTTTTCCCATAGTTAAGATGCTTTAGGTAAAAAACTACATTTATTTAACATTTAAATTGGCAAAAAAACTTCTAAAAATTGATAACAATAACATTACTATATATTAACTACAGAGATTGTGAAAATGATCCAAGTTAAATAATTTTCATTTACAGATATTTCGAAATTTGGGTTTGCAGTTAAAAAAATATGTATGTAAATAGATTTTATGGGAACCCTAAAGCAATTCAATTTATATAAAATCATTGTTTTATTTGGTGTTATCAAAACTATTCTTTGGCATTGAAATTTACATCCTTGCAATATGATAAAATAGATTTATTAATAATTTTGACTTAGCTCACTTTTCGTAAATACTAAAACATATAAATAAAAATCGAAATCAACCAGAAATTGAATAAAGTATAATAAAGGTTCCATCATAATATCCACAGTCGATTTGATTTAATGAATAATTCATACATTGCCCAAATAAATAAAAAATAAATAAATATTTTGTTGCAAAATACTAAATATTATCGCAATTTTATACAATGAAAATATTTATTTGGAAAATGAGAAAATGTAAATGGGAAATTTATAAATTCGCTATATTTTTTTTGTGTGTTTGGCCGCACAAATGACGACAATATCCTTTTTGGTAGTCTGCGTATATGCTTATCTTATGGACATATAAATATAAAATCATTGAAGCGTTCAAAAGGAAAAGCAAAAAAATAGGACAAGATAATATTAAGATTGAAAAGAAATAAAAAACGGACAAAAGAGTTTTTTGGTATTGTTTAGTTTTTATTACATTTTCGTAGGAAAATCAAAATACAGTAACAATTTTCTTTAATTTTAAAGGTACTAATGCATTAGGTGATGAGTTATTTCTAAGGGTGTGAATATTCTATAAATATTTTGTAGTACAATTTATAGTCATTTCAAATTCACAACAGAGAAAAAATATTTTGTTACCAACAATAACAATGTTAGAGAATTAAGTAAATTTAATATAATGTAATTATTTAATAATGGAATTACGATTATTACAAACTATAAAAGTTGTTTTTACCAATAATAAAGATTAATAAGTTTTATGACAAATGTGCTGTATTATTTCCCAAAAACAACTAAACACACAATAATATATTTCTTTAGAACCTATAATTATGAATTAAGGAATATTTAAAGGAAGTTGCTGAATTACAAATTTGCCGACACGTATATACCAAATTTTTTTATATTAAATTTTTGGTTTAGGTACCTCTAATTTTTATGATGATTAATATGCTTTTCTTTGCCTTGAAACATATTTTTCTATAATTATTTAATTGTTTTATAAATGTATTTATGCTTCAAATTTTTATATTTATGTTCTTTAAAACACATTAATTAAATCAATTTGCATATACATTTTTATTTGAATAATTTATGAATTTTTATGTTCTTTTTATTATCCTTGACTTTTCTCTATTCAAGCATAAAAAAATACAAATTTTACATTGTAATTTTATCATAATTTTCTTTTACGATATTTTTTTTTTTAAATATATTTCTACAATCAAACTATTTTATCTGTAACAATAATCTTCCAATTGTTTTTCCTAAAATATATAGAAAATATTGAATAAAAAATGAAATGAAAACTATGCACTCTAATACATAATTGATTCCGAGTTCATGAATAATTTGTAAGATTTTCTCCAAAAAATAATTTTAGCATTTATTTCTATTATTTTATTGTTAGTTTTAGGATATATACAATTTTAAGGATGTAATTTTTATAATACATTTTTTATGGTAGAAGAAAGTTTTTTGCTTAAGGAGTAAAAGGTGTGCATAAAATAATTTTTTTATTGTTAAAGGTTTAAAAGGATTTTTTTTGGAATGTTTTTTTTCTGGTTTAGGTAAAATTGATTTGGTAATGTTAAGAAAGCATTTTTATAGTTTATATTGTAATTTGAAATAATGGAATTTTGATTTAGGAAATGTCTTAAAAAATATTCATTTTACATTATTTAAATAATTTATATAAGTAACCAAAGATTTGCTTTCCCATTTTATTTTTATAACCAAATCCATTTAATGTCCTTTAAACAAATATATGCAAGAAATGTATTCAATTAAAATATTTATATTGAAATATTTATGGCTAAACTGGGATTAAATTGGGCTAAAATTTGCAATAAAATCTAAACATCTCTTTGCTTGATCAACGATGAAGTTCGATAAGAAATTCGAAGAAATTATTTTAAATATATTGTGTCATTTTGTTTTTTGAATTTACAAAAAACTGATTGAAATCAAATCTTATGAATTTACAAAAAAAAATATGAATTGAACTTTAACATGAATGACAATCAATCAAATAAACAGATTAATAACATTTTCATCGTTTTAAGATAATTTTGTGTATGGTTTCTTTTGGATATATTTTCAAATTGTGGTTTTCATTTTTCGTACATCAAGCAATATCGGCAATTTCTATATTTATAATAAAAGATATTATCATTTCAAATATTATATTATTGATTTTAAAATATGAAAAATTAACCAATAATCGGATTATATATTAAAAATAAATTTAACAAAAAAAAAATGATTTAAAAAATATAAAATTGAAATATGATTCTGGATAAATATACAAAACTGAATTAATCTTATAATCGGATCAAAAATAAATGAATATTTTATAAATTTTTTGTGGTATGCAGAAAAATATTTAGACATTTAAAAAATGATTTATAAATTTATTTAATATTTTACATAAATATTATAAATATCATAAGAAACTTATGATAAGTATGATGTTTTCTTTTTCACGATGCCAGTTCAGTATTATGGGAAGGATATAAATTTATTGAACATGGTTAGTGGAACAATGGCGAAAAATTTTGAAATTATTATAAATTTAATCAATCTATAGAATTTATATCCTCAATTTTTTTGAATTTTACTGTACAATTTTGATATTTCGTGGTATTATAAATTTTATATCCTCTGAGTGACCTAGCCTCAATCACTAAAAAAAACAAGACCAATTTTTTTTCTCTTTCAGCTTCCAGGATCATTGGGATTTCCTCCTTATTGCCGGCTTAGCAAAGTCTGTGGGGCGTGGTTCGCCAATGATCCAACTAACCATCATATCATCAACAACTATTCTCTTCAATCCAATACATTGATTACGTCATAATCAACGATGGATCGAAGAAAATAGCGAAAGGAAAAATTCTGCATACTCCGGGTTCACATACTATAAGGCCTCTTAGCCAGCCATGATCTAAAAACTCTACCAAAAATCTTCAGAACAAGAAAATCACAAAAAAAAAACAACTCTCAACACACCAAAAAAAATTCCACCCAACGATGCCGCAAAAAAAAAACTATGGCACTAATTAAGAATTAAATAAATAAGTACAACACCAATATTTATATTATAATTTAACAAAAAAAATTTTTATTTTTATTTTATTATAAAAAAGAAATTTTAATTAAATCAATATTCATAATTACTACATGACATTTATTTGGTTTTTTTCTTCTTCTAAATATTGTCACTTCACTATGAATATATATATATATATATATAACTATATATATTTATGGCACTGCCTTGCCATCATAACCAAATTAATAATAAAATAAAGACATACCTCTTTTTTTTTTTCAGCGATTACGTTGCTGCTCCCGACATGTCCGGACCAACACGAATCCTGAAAACGCGACACTAACACTACTAAAAAAATTACTGATACTTATATATATATATATGTATGTTAATAAATTAACAAGAATAAATAATTAAGAAAAAAATTAACAATTCCAACTCTACTCTACACAATTTTAATTAACAAAAAAAAACCAAAAATTTTAATGCACAAAAAAAATATAACACAAAAAAAAACAAGAATTCCCTCGTTGACTCTGCTACTGACTCTGACTGCAAAAATACTGAAACTGGACGGCTGACGCCTACTCAGGCACACAGGATCATACAGGAACGAAAAGAACACCACAAGAACAAGTTAACATACGAATTACGCGCGCGCTGGACACCATAATTATTATTATATAAACTGTTTAATTTTCATTTTTTTTTCATAAATTAAATTTTTTTATAGGTTTCTTTGTTAACCAATTTCTTCAATTTTATTTGTTTCATTTTTTTATAAATAATTTTTTTTTCAAATATTTTGTTTTTGTTTTTTTTTCTTCAAATATTTTGTTTTCTTTCAATTATTTTAAATTTAAACAGCTCTCTAATCTATTTCTAATTCTTCATTTCTGTCTTTTAATGTTTCTTTTTCACTACTATACCATGTTCGTATTAATAGTTAATACTTATCAAAATTGTTTTTAAAAAAAAAACTGATAAAAAAAACTAACACAAAAAAATTTCAAATATTTAAACCCGGTGTCCAGCGCGGCGGCCAACATTCGACTCCCCTAAAATTTAATTTTCCATCTTTTTCATCATCTGATCTTGCCCTTTATTTGACCCAAGGGTCAATCAAGATCATTATTATTTATTTTTTTCATTTTCGAAAAAGAAGAAAATCAAAAATTCACCACCACCACGACATCTATACGTGACACCACAAATTAAAACTTAACGATAACTACAACTAAACTACCAACTATGACCCCCATCACCTGAACGAAAAGAATTAACAATAAACAATAACAAACTTGACACACTTGACAGACCGGCTCACGCACACGCAGAGGAAGTATTTTTAACAAAAAAAAATTTATTTCTATTTTATTATTTTTAAATTTTTAGAAATTCCTGGGTGTCACAAATTTCAATACCAAATAAACAAAATAAAATTAATTTTTTTCTACAACCTTTACTAAATTGAGAAAGGTTATCAGTCTTACAATTTTTGTTTATACTAATATAACACAAGTTTGTATATATGTATATAAACATATGATTAACTTGGTATATTATAAAAAAGGATAATTTATTTATGTCGCGATGTAAACATATCTTGAAAAACCATGATACAACACGATTTTTTTTTGAAAAAATAACTGTGATATATAATAAATTTAACAAATTAGACTGAATATATAACCGAATAAAATACGGGCACAAGTAAAAATTCTGAAGAATGAAAACAGGTGTCTTGTACGTGACCTAGTCTATGGAAAAAAAAATCATTTTTGACTTCCTTAACACAATTACTTTTTTAAAGCATAAATTTATGCTAGATCACGCATTAACTTAGCCACATTTTAATAAGACAACCCAATGTAGTATATATATATAATCAACGTGACAATAACTAATTTGTTAATATTTTAAATAGTAAAAATAATTTTTGATTAAGTAAAAAGGATATTATATAAATTAGTAAATGAGAGGGATTTTTTTGAATAAAAGAGGATAAGATATAAAATATTAAATTTTATATTACAATAAATCCTTTTTAGAGTAATCATAGTATAACGGGCATACTTAAATTTCCATGGAAATAAAGTATTAAAGGATTTTTCTTCTAGTTAATAAAAATCAGTCAGGACCTAATTTTTTGTTTTCATTAATAATTACATTTTATAAATATTTCCGTTATTAACTTTTCATATATCCTGATTTCAGATTCAATATTTACGTATATATATGGTTTAGTAAAAATATATTATTTTGATTTTTTTCTGTTATTTGGCCAAAAAAATTTCTGATTTTCCAAATAAAAAAAAAATTGATTGACTGTTGACCTTTTTTTCTTCGGTTACAATTTAATATCAAAAGATAATAATTTTCTATTTATGGAAATGGAAAAAAGATTTCCTGAAAATAAATGAGTGAATTTTCTTGTTTTTACCGAAAGTTATACATCACTGATTTTTTTTTCACATCCGTTCATATTTTTTGTATTTTCTATTTAAAAAGGAATATTTCGTTGTACGAAAGTGAAATATAATTTGATTTTCAAAAAAAAAAAAAACTTATTTGAAATTGAATTTATTGAGAAAAATATTATTATTATATTTTGTATTCTTCAATTAAATTTTTCGTTTAGGAATTATTTTGAGATTGTTTTTAATTCAACGAATAATGAACGGAATTTATTTATCAATAATATGAGTATTTTGTGAATGTGAAATAAATCATTTTTAAAAGTTTCGATTGTCCCGTGTAATTTACTCTTTAAAAAAGGGTAAAGTGTAATTTATAATCTCCAGTTAACTATGCAGTACAATTAATCATTAAAACAGAAAAATCAAAATTTAAACCGCCTTCCAATAATCCGATTTAAGTAAAATAATTTTTTTTCAATAATTTATTTTTTTCCCCCAGGGATATTATTTCTAAATTTATTGTGCCAAGGATTTCTTAATAAATTTCATTAAATTTTACACAGTTTCATTATTTATACTTAAGCAAAAATAAGAAAGATAAAGTGATTTATTTTCACTAACAAGAAATCTTCAAACTAAAAAAAACCAAACACTAAATGTCTTAAAATGTTATGACTTTAATGTTGGGTTTTCAAAAATATTTATACCAAAATTAATTGTACACAATAATTAGTATCATAAACATTAATTTAGTTTATTACTCTAAAATTACACTACATAATACATAATATGTAATATAAATATTGCAATGTTTTATATTTATAAAATTTTAAGTAGTTTGAATATTATTTGATTCTATATTTTGTAAGTAGCTTTTTTAGTATTATGGATTTAATAATTGTCACAATTCTTGTAATGCCATATTCATATATGTATATATAAATATACGTATTAGTATGTCAATTTCATTATAAATACTGTGGTTTGTATCTTTTTAATGATGATTTGATTCTGTAAATATAACAAGATCTGTAAAATTTACTTGATATTTTTCAACAATTTAAATATGTTATGCAAAAATTCACTTGGAATAATAAAAAATTCTGTTTTCATTTATTATAAATTAAAAGGAAACATTTTTATGACAATGACTTTAAAGTTAAGTTTATTTTTTTTTATTGGATAATTTAAAAAATAAATTTCATGTTTTTAGCAACACAACATTTAGTAAAAACTTCTTGGAAGTAAAAGTTTTTATGGTGCAATTAAACCACGAACAAAAAAGAAGGAATTATATTGCTTTTATTTTTTTTTTTTGAAAATCATAAATATATATAGTATGAAATTTAAGATTTTTTACTTAAAAAGATGGGTAAAATTCGGTCAAAAATTGATTGCTTGATTTTATGAGAGTTTTGTTTATTAAATTTGGGTCATATAACAACAAAATTTGCCTTTTGTGGTTCTTAAAAAAATAAAATTTTGTCATACTACATAAAATTGGAAGAAGTTTTATAATTTATACCAGATAAAAAAAATAGTTAAATTTTATAATATTTATGGCCGAAAGTATAAAAATCATTTTATTATATTTCTAAAATACTTGAACCATTGAAAACCATTGATTTTTATAAAAAATATCTGAAGATTGAATGAAGATAAACACCAAAATGAGTCATAACTATTAGACACAATCCTTAATCAATTGCAACACATATATTAAATTAATTTATTTACAGATTTTTGTATTTACAGCAAATATTGAATACTTATTAGTAATAGTGAATAGTGAAGTGCAAAGTAAAAAACGATTCATTATATTATTAATACATGTAAATCTTATAATATAAAGTAAAATTATTTATCCTTCGCATTTATAACATAAATATTTTCATAATTTATATATCAATTAAGGATAGTTTTCATAAAGAAATGAATAAATTATATTCATAAGGGAATTAAAGTCAAGTAATTGAAATTCTGTTAAATATCAAAATTAAAAAGTTTTAGGGAAATATTAAGGATAAAGCATATTTAAATGTAGAATAATGCAATATATTATATATATGTACATTTATTAAGAATATTATTACATGGAATTTAAACATCAAAAATTAATAATAATTTCATTATACGAAGATTTGTTCATTTAATTACAATTAATTTGCCCAGTATTATTAAAGTATAGAATATTAAAAGATTAAAATAACTAAAATTAATGTTATAGTGAATTATGAGAATGTACTTAATATTTTTTGCATGTTAACTACTATTTTATATCAGGATTGAATTCATTTTTTAATATTTTTAAACTTTATGACCTGCAATATGTTATTCGATTTGTTAAATGTATAACACACTTAAACATTAATGTTATTTAGGAAGCCAATTTCCCTTAAATTTAAAAATTCATGATTATTTTATTTAACAAATAAACATCAGCCAACTCTCGCCGCCGCCCAGTACTTCACTCCACTACTCGTCTCCACTAGCTAAATTATAATACTTGTCTCTACTAACTAATTTCTACTACAGCTCAATTCCTTGTCTATTCTATTTCTTTTATATCCTAAATTTATTTCTCTAAATCCTTTTTCTTCCATTCCTTGCACACGTGTGACAATTCTACTCTAATTACCAAATTACTTTCAATACTAATACATTACATCAACTAATGATCTACTATTTAGCTACTTTTTTGTATATAATCTCTTCCTTGCACTCATTATTATCTGAGAATAAACCTATTAAGAGCTTTTCGTTGTGTCAAGTCAAGTTATCGACGAGAGAAGACAAGTTGTATTTGCAATTGCAACTATCTTTTTTTTTCTGACGTTACAAATGATAAATTAGCATAGACAAAATGTAAGAACAGAAGAAATTATTGAAAATGTTAGTTAAAACATTACCCGCATGAAATATAAATTAATTATTTTTAAAATTACATTTAACATAATTAGTTGAAATAAATAAACAGTTAAAATAAGTAAAATGAATCTAAAGGACTAATAATTTATTCAACTTTGTAGTGTTCTAATTTCAGAAATATTTTCTTAAAGGAATTGCCAGAAGCAAATCCAAGACAAAACGACAGTTTTTTTCTCTCCTTATAACTTTTGTATTAAATAAAAATTACATCAAAAGAATGAAAATTAGCTTTTTTCTTTTAATAAAGTCTCAGACATTAAGGGCCTTAGGTATTTGTTTCTCTTTATAAAATTTATATTTTCAGAAAAATAGAATTTGTAATAGATATTTATTTTAGCTTTAAGCTTTAATTTTTATTTAAATCCTTAATTATAAACGGTCCAGAATTGTTCGAAATTAATTTAAATTTAAAAATAATTTAAATATTCATTATTATCTTGTCAAAGTCCTTAAAATATATCGTTAAGTGTCTGGGAATATAATAATTTATTTAAATGAATCACTGACCTAAATATTTTTCAGCAAAATAAGATTATGCAAAAAAAAACCTACTGTTCATCATCACTTCAGTAAAATATAAATTTTTTGTTGAAATCCAAAACTTGGTGGCCTTTTACAATTTACAGCAATGATAATAAACTTTCACCCTTTAGCTAAAAAAAAACCAACTCAATTTGTTAGAATAACAACGAACTTTTTTTTATACAAAACAAAATTTTCCTTTATTTTCATTTTATTTAGCATAATAAATTTCGTTATAATATTTTTTAAATAAAATTTTGTTGTGAAAATATTTCATTCAATTTTTCTCTATTTTCACAATTAATTTTAATTTCCTGTTTTACAAAATAATTATTAAATGTGGTAGAAAGGAAATTAAATGTATTAATTATACTTTTATGTAATATAAAACTTAGTATTTTTTTCTTCCTTTTTCAATTATGTCCTCTTGCTTAGAGTATGGTTCCCTTTTTAATAGTCGCAACAGAAATTGTAATTGTTTAAGAGGCAAAAACCACTTTTTTTAATCATATTTATTTTCATGTTGGTGAGTCCTTTTCAAAATTGTTTATATTTTCAATTTTCATAAAAATTAATTGTGCAGTCCACTATACAAAATTATTTTGAAATTTTCTATTTGATTCATTTACACAAAGGAGAATAGAATTTTTGAGGTTTGAGATAATTTTATGAAACTTTAAAAGAAAAGGAAAATTGAAAACTATAAAACTAAATTTTTTTTTAAAAAAAAACTACAAAATCGTTTAAACATATTATTATTTTTAGTAATAATTACAAGAATGTAACATTAGATTTGGCAAAAATTAGTTTTTTAATTTAATTAGTTTTCAGTCTGTTAAACGCAAGAGAAGGATATTAATATTACAGTTCAGAATTATTGTATTATTACCAAAAACATTATAAAAGTTTATAGTATATCGTTACTGACCTGAAATAATCTACAATCATATCCTATGGTCATAATCATCCGTTCCTTTACAATCAATATGTTAGACATACGAAAATTAAAATCAAATTGTGTATAATATAATTACAAAAAATATTTTGGTGCCAATTTCCCAATAAATGAATACCGAATTATATTCACCAGAATTTCTGAATGTTAAAATTTCTTTTTAATAAATTATTTATAATTTTCTTTCCTGTTGTCTTGTTAATTTTTAATTTAGAAAAAATTTAAACAAAAATATTTAGCTAACATAAAACTTAATATAATTTTATTTATTTATTTTTTTTTTCCAAATTATGTTTAGAAAATTGTATTTCCTTTATAAAATTAACCATTTTTTCATTGTAAACATTTATAAAAAAATTAGTTAACAAATACTAAACTTATTTTAGATTACAAAGGATTTACACCAATTGCAACGGATTTTAAATAAAGAGTTTATTCCCACTAAGTTGAAACTTTATCAAAATTGTTAAACAAACCTTTTTATATTTTATCTGGTAAAGAAAACATTTTATAAAGTACACATATATCCGCTTTTTTTCCTTACACATTGGGATAAAATAAATTTTAGATAATTTTATCATGTATAAAAAAAAAGTTTTACATGTTCTTTTATTCATTAAAATGTAAACTTTTTTAACAAAACAAAATACAAAACATAAACATAGCAAAAAATATAAATAAACTTGTCAATTTTCTAAAAAAAAAAAAAAAAGTTTAAGTCAAATTTTCCAAAAAGGAAGGAAAAATGTTTAAAGTCTTTTAAAAAATATTTATTTTTAGGCCCGTTTGTTTGATTATCAAATGAATATTTATTTTTATAATATGATAAAAAAAGTTATGTGATAACGGTTTAAAAAGCTTTTAAAAATTTGTAATTTTTTTTTATAAAATTATTACCATTTTTTTTAAATTGTAATAGCTATGTCAAACATTATGAAATAAGGATAATTTTTAGATGATCCAAATACACAAATTTGGTGTCACATATTTTAAAAAGGGTGGGCAATAATTTCTAATTTGCTGATAGTTTAATAAATATGGTAAAATTCCAGAATCGAAAATTTAGTATAATTGCTTAGAAAATCACCTGACAGATTTTGGTTTATAAAAAAATTCTGAAAATGTTGTTTCGCCTTTAAAGTAATTTTCTCTATTATATTTATATAATTTATTAATAAAAGTACTAACATGTTTAATTTTTTATAATACATATTCATAATTTGCAAAATAAATTAAAATTCTTGTGGAAAATTATTCTTAAACTATTTTAATATTGATAAAATTCTTAACTATATTTAAAGTTCGTGCCATGGAACTTAAAACTTTTTGAAATTTCTTTTATATATATAATACATATATATTATGGGTGTAACTATTTATATAAATATCATTTTATTGGGTTATTATATTGTTCCGGAAAGCAATTATATAGTTGAACCCTTATTATACCCTCTCTATCTATATATAATAATAAATTTTCAAATAATTACATGAATTTTTATTATACATTTATATGTACGTTAGTATGAATACATATATACTTATTACATTTTACCCCAACATCCTTTAAACTTTAAAGTTATTATCACAATGGATTTTTGCTCCACAAGAATGTTTATAATGCATTTCAAAAGATTAAATATGTCAATGTACGTGTATATGTCATAATAACGGAGGAAGTCGTTTTTATACTTTTGTTTTTTTGATATTTCATTTTTCATTACAAAAAAAAAAAATTTCCTTGTGAATTTTCCTCGCTGTATTATTATACATTGTTTAAAAAATTGTGCATCAATGATTACGACAAAGTCATCCACATTTTAACTATACATAATTTATATAATTTTACCATATGATGAAACAAAATATAGGAAAATTCATGTGAGAAAAATAATTTTCATGTTAAAATTTTCATTGTATACTTTTCAAAAAATTTGTAGAAATTATAAGACAAAAGACAAAAAGAAAAGAAAAAAAGTGATACAAAAAAGAACCTTGAAGAAAATATGAATATTTTAACGAAATAAATCAAGGAAGAATTTATCAGGATTATCAGGAGTATTTTAAATAAATTTTCCATTTCTATTTAAATTTTTCAATAATATTACTTATTATTTACTAATTCCAATTAAATTACATATAATTGATTTATATTGGATTTATTCGTACAGATCGTCTTTATGATATATTTATCATCTTATTCTTATTTTTCAATTGTAAATTTTCTTAAAAAGATGATTTATTTTATTAACCTCAAGATTAATGATATTTTCAATTGGTTTTATATGATAAAGTTGATCATAAATAGAAGAGATAATAAAGAGTCAATTTGTCCACAATAATACTTATAAATTATATTTCTTACATAGCAGATGCAGGACAATAACTTCTAAGTCCATTAGGTATTTCACAACATAATAAAAAAATCTATAAGAATTTTTCAATAAAAATTAATTTTTTAATAAAGTTTTACTTATACATTTTACGTTTGTTGACACTAATTTAATGTAAAATTGAAAAATAATAATTTTAAAGTAAGTTACATAATTGGATTAAAACTAATTACAAGGAAGTAACCACAATTTATTCATATAAATGGATTATGTTGTAAGTAAATGTGAAACCACATAATGTTACTTTTATTATAGTAAAAAGTAAAGTTTATTGATATTTTGCAATCCTAAATAAGTATTTGCTTCTTGTACAGATCGTGCTAATAAATTTCCAATTTAGGAATATATTCAAAATTAATTTCGTTTCTTAAAATATTTCGAACAATTACACAATAATTAAAATTTCATAAATTTTTACACTTTTCAAAAGAAAGATTATTGCATAATTCTAACACTAAAACTTAGTCTTCATTTTAATGTAAACTTAATTTAATATTTTTGTTCTTCCTTAAAGATCTAGAAACATACAGTATACTATTTTTATCTAATGTATACCATATTATATTAATGTAATCCCATATCAATAGAAGGACCTACAATCCACTGTACAAGAATATTTTCATATACTTATATTTATGTATATTTAAATATTTCTCTATAGAATTTTACTATCCTTGAATATAAAAATGTTTGAATATAAAATTTTATTGAACTCACATTGAATCATAATTGTCTTTCTCTGCTTTGTATTTATGCAATTGGAACGATATTGTATATTAATTTCAAGGGAATTTTGAATGGATTATTTTTTAAAAACTTTTATTGATTTTTGAATATACATTTCCAATTACACGATGAATTATTTAAGCAATTGGGTGATAAAATGTTAATAATTTTTTTAAAAATTATTTTCGAGAAATGAAAAAATTTACTAATTCCTCAATAAAATTAATAATTTCATCATGAATTAATTGAAAATGAATTAAAATAATAAAATAAAATTTAATGCGTTTTGATTCAGTGTATTAAATAATCGGTTTATTGATCTGTAATTCAAAAACAACAATTAGTATATATGGTATATCAACCTTTTAACAATTAATTAATTTATTGAAATTTACCTGTCGTATTTCAAGAGATGGTATAATTGTGGATATAAATGCTAGACAAATTAATTTTGTAAAACTATTTGTATATTGAATTAAGTAACTATAACAGTCCAATGTTTGCCTACAACACCAGCAATTTTAGTTCAATATTTAGCTGTCATCATATAAAAAATATTCTTTTTAGAAGATCATAAGTTTTAAACAAAATTTGTAGCAAAATTTAAAAGAAATATTGTGAATATTTCTCAAATTTATATGTTACGACCCCAATGTCAGTAGACTCGAGTTTGCTAAGTGTACAGAAGAGTGGAACTATAATTGTATTGGACTAATAATATTATCATGATTAATTTATCACTGATGGTTTCCTTATGTTGGTTTCCGTTGTGTTTTTAGCAAAAATATATATTATATAATCCTTAAATGTGAAAAGGATTTATCATTTTATACATAGTATGTTCAGTTACAAGTATATACATGATTTACCAACAGATGGCTCGGTTATGTATATAAAAATTATTATATATATTTCTGAGAAATTTTTCATAAATTTATATAATGTTTTTTTTTTCTACCAATCCACTGAAAAATTGTTATATGCTGGTATAAAAATATGTGTATTATTAAGGATTATATTGTGTAGAGAAACTTGGGATATTGGAGGATATTAAGTAGATGGTTTTACAATGTATTTATAATATGGTCTACTTGAAGTGAATTTACTGCAGAAAGTATCATAGGTTGTGTATATGAAAATGTTCAAGAAATTGTAAAAATATATAAAAATATTGTGGGAAACTGTAAGATTAATTTATAAAATTTCATTATATAAAAATGTTTTAAATTTTGATAATATAAAAATCTCTTTTTTCCACCCGAAATAAAAATCAGCAATTAGCTAAAAAAAAACAACACCAAAATTCATAAGAATAATTATAGAAAATATGAAAATATTTTAGCATATTTTTTTCATACTTTTGTTTCTATGCAAATTAGATTACTTTTATAGTTTATACACTTTTTCCTTTCTTATGAAAATTTAAAACTTTCTTTATATTGCAAATTTTAATTTGACAATTTTTTTAGGATGCCTAAAAGAAACCCAATAAATCCAAGGATATAAATGTGAAATATAATCCAAAAAAAAGTTTGTTAAGGGGCAACATTATAAATATTCATTAATTCAGATCAGTGTCGGTATTTAATTAAATGAAGAAGTAAGAAGTTTTTTTTTCAGCTTTACTGTATGGGATATAATGAAATGAAACCTTGATAATTACGAAAAACCCAAAATGATGGTATAAATTTATTTTAATTTATTTAATTTTTCTGAAGAATTTCATTATTTTTTGTTACTTTTGGGGGGTGTTAAAATTTTATGTGCTGTCGCAAATATTGTATTTCAAATTGTCAATAATTTAAGATAATGATCAAATTTTTGCTATATAATGCATAAAGATTTAATAATTATTTTATTATGAATTATAAAATATTGGAACAATCAATCAGTAAATCGTACCACTTAAACTTTAAAGAAATAAGAAGTAATTTGTTTAATTTCAGGCATAATTTGCTTACCTATATAACTTAAATATTTTGTGTTAACGATTTTACACTAAATTAAGAATTTTACGATATAGTTATAACTATAATTAATATTATTTTAATTTAATATTAATATTATATTTAATAATTTTAGAATATTTAAATTATATTTTTAATATAGATAAAGAAAGTTTCAAGTTCATTAATAAAATTTGCTAATTTTGTTTCTCCTATAAATTAAAGTTTAAGAATTTTAATAAAATTGTAAATATGTATTAGTAATTTAAGATAAAAGATAATAAAATGAAATTAATTTCATCTTATATTTATTATATATTATTTTGTTTGATAAAATTTAATTTCTGATTTATTACTAAAATGATAACAAAAGATAAATAATTAATATTCAAATTTATATTATAAATTTAGATTAAATTGCAAATATTTTATGATTTTTAGTATATAAATTCTTATAAATACATAAATATAAAATATTATTTTTATTAAAATAAATATTTGTCAAAAATATTTATGTACAAAATTTTCCAAAAAAAAAAAGAAAATTTTTGTTTTTACTGGAAATTTATATTAAAAAATGATTTATTTATAAGGTTGACATAATATTTTGAAAGATTATGCAAAATAAATATCTATCTTAAAAATATGTTTGATGTATTATGTATATGTATCAAATTATAGAGTTATTATTTATTTTCATAATCTGAAAGTTCCTTATGGCTTACGAATTGAAAATTTTAGTATATTTTAAAGATCGCCTTGTTTTTTTTTCAGAAAAATAGCATTTTGGACTTTTCTCGAAAAAATCAAAGTTTTGTTTTTTTTCGTAAATTAATTTTACGGATTATATACATATAACTGCTAGCTTTATTTGAATAATATCACAGTTAAAAAACTCAACTTTATTTGTGATTTTGTGAGTTGCTAAGTGTACAGAAGATAAAATATCAAATCACTGGCCAAATAACGCTTCATTTTATGTAAATTCAAGAATTATTAGACTCGTTTTGTTTGATTTGTATCAATATACGTAACATATAATACTTATATATCCTTTTTGGAACCTCTTAAACACATTATTTTCCCTATTTTCTGTATATCTTGTATAATATTTTACTATCATAGCTCAGGTTTAATTTTTCACATGATATTTTAATGATTCTTTATTCCTTTTACTTTTATATGTATAGAACTAAATAGATAAAACCTATCTATGACCTTTTAGCCTGGGCATAAAAATCCAATAAATATCTAACTAATAAAATAGAAAGATATCCTTGAGTAGGGGTAGTTTTTTTTATCTTGTATATAAATGTAACTCATTCCAAATGATTCACATGGGATACATTCGACGAAATATTATAAAAGGATTTCGGGTTATGATGGTAAAATTTTTTTTTAAAAAGAATATAAAAGGATCCACTCTGTAATATTAATGTATATCCTTAACAAAAACAACAATTTTGCTGAAAAAAAAACATACATATATACGGTATACGTATTTTTGTATTAAAATATATTTCATCTTTTTCAGTTGGTTTAAAACCAATTTTCAAAACCCTATTCAGCATATATTCGCACTTACTTTTTATTTATTCCTTGCAAAATATAATATACATATACACAGGACAAAAGGATAAGAATGAAATACCCTTTTTTATGCTTAAGGTAAAAATAATGGGAAAAAAGAAATAAAAGTTTTCTTTTTTTTTGTTATGAAAATATTTCTTTGGTTTCCCCATGGTAGCCAACCAAAATAACTTTAAGACATAATTTAAGGTTATTTTTTCTATTTACCATATTTACTTTAACACCTAGAAACGGAATGGACGGATTGTGTAGGACTGAAATTAATTTTTGGTAGGAAAAGTTTGTAATTTTTATTTTGTAAAATCGAAAAAAAAATACTTATTAAATTTTATTTTGTATCTAATAATATTTAATTTTTCTGTCTATAATAAGTTAGAACATAAATGAAATTTTTTTGGTGTGTATATAATTTAAATTTATATTTCATAATGGTCAGCAATTTATTCATTTAATATTTATGTAATTAATTAATAGAAATAATAATATATTTCATAATGTAATAATATATTTCATAAAATATATTTCAAAAAAATTAGTTCAATTATCTATAAAATTATTATGGATATTAATTAATTCTCATTATGTTTTAAATCGCTACAATTGCATAAATTAATTTAATTCATTAGCTAATAAAATTTCTAGAAGAGGAGAAATGCACAAAAATAATAATTTTATTGGAATTTTTATTTACCTTCTTTTGGTTAGTAAAAAATTATTCATTAAATATAATTTTTTTTTTACTTGTGTTTAAATTTAAAATTTTTTAAAAAAAAATTTCATTTTAAATTTTTTTTCATGATTTTCAGAATATCCTTTTTCAAAATTAATCAAATAAATCTATGTCAATAGAAAAAAAATGTTTCCTACAAAATCTTTTATTTTATAAAAGAAAAATTATACAATATTATTTTTTTTTTTAGGGAGAAAAATTAATGTAAACTCCTTAAACAAACCCACATAAATTAGGTTTACAATTTGTATCCTCGTTTTTGAAGAAGCAACAAAAATTGTTTTTACAACAACAACAACAAAATGAGAAAAGAAAAATTAAAGAATTGAGGTAGGTTGGATGAAAAGATTGTTTAACAATTTAAGTCATGTGGATTTTCACAGAATGAGGAATTTTGAAAAATAGCTATACACATACACACATATAGTATATATATGTATATGAAATATTTATTGATGTGGCTAGGGCTTTTTAGTTGTAACCCGAGCGTGTAACATTTGAAAGACAAGGGTCAAAATCTTAAATTGGTTACCTTAACAATGAAAGATGACCAAACGAAATATTTTGTTGTTGTTGATACATTCAAAAGATACTTTAACAATAATAAAAAACAACAAGGATGTCCGAACAATTTGTGGTTTTTTATGTTAGTTAATATAAAATCAGGAAATTATTTGGAAAATTCTTGTAAAAAAAAAACAAAAATTTTTTACTTTCAGCAAAAAAATAAAAATAAAAATAATTTTATATGTAATCATTTAACGAATTGTTTTAAAAGACTTTGATTGACGGAAGGTCGAAATTCTTTTAAATTTTATTAAATTATTTTCATTTTGACTATATAGTTTTCATAAAATTCATAAAATCATAAAATTTGTCTGGAAACTTTAATTTTTTGATAGATCTTTTAAGGAAAAGACAATTTCCTAATTTTAAATATATAAATAATTTTTTTTATATTAAGTTTTGTCAGAACAGAAATTTATTAAATTCATATTCATGATTATTTTGGAAAACTTCGTATTTGAGATTCCCTTCACTTTGCGTTTCACTTTCACAAAATTGGAGTATTCTAGAAAACGATCGAACAACTACATTATCATACGTATTCAAAAACGTAAATACGTATTTGAAAAATTAAAATTAAAGTTTTTAATGTCAAAATAGAAAAAAAATAGAAAATTAGAGCATCCGTATAGCTGGTCCGTATCCGTATCATTAATTTAATGTAAATAAAAATGCCTCGATTCTTTTTTTTTTTTAATTTGTACCAATTTCATCTGTAGACGTTTCGAAAACCCACGAGCAATGTCCGTTTTTAAGTTCATGTCATTGATTAATTTTTGAAATTGTTCCCTGTTTGTTGTTTTTTTCCTAAATTTGTATATTTAAATTTAAATAATTGTAAAATATATATATAAATGTTAAAAAAATCAGTTAAATTATTTATACTTACATTTCGAATCTTCTAAAAGTAACAAATTTACAGCGAATGTCTATTATATGAAAAATGATTCACTTTTCGATTCGACAGTATTACAGAATAATAAATTTTTTGCAGAATAACAAAAATTCAAATACGACCGTATTTCAAATACGAAGTTTTCCAAAATAATCATGATTATAATTTTTGTTATCTAAATAATTAAGTTTATATATTTACTACAATTTGAGAGTATATATTTTTTACTATAATTTTTTCTTCCATCACAAATTTATGTACAAACTTTATATATATAAAAAAAAAATTTACAAATTGCTATATAATCACACTGGTATACGAGTATAATTTATTTATTTTTTTCGCATAAAAAGTAATAAAGTCCTTTTTTATCATATCTCCTGTGCTTGTTACTAACTATAATATAAATTATATTTTATATAGAAAAAAAACGGAAATATTTTTTCTTCTATTTACAATATAAAAAGCGGAATATAAAAAAAATATTATAAATATATTTTAGAAAACTATGGTATACAATCTTGATAATGAGAAAAATATTAATAAAAACTTTTAAAGAAGAGTATTTTTTTTTTACGATTTTTTCCTTGTTGTATAAGTTTAAAGTTAAACATCAGATGCAAAAAGTTTTCTCGTTTATGCTACAATATAGAAATTTATTAAGTATATTTATTTATTTAAAATTAATCTAAAATTAATATTTTATAAGCCGTTTAACAATAATAAATGAAAAAAATTGTGGAATAAATTAATATTTTGCTATCAATTTTGAAGCGATTAATTACTAGTACAAAAATATTTGAAATATCCTTTCGACTTATTATGCGGACAGTTTAACATATTTATAGATTATTTGAGTGTACACTTTAAAGTTATAACAAAAATCAATAATTTAATTTCAATATCCAAATTTTTTACATTAAATAAATTTTTCTGACCAAATGAAAAATATTATAATTAAATGTAAAATAGTGAATTTGATTTTCTAAATTTTCTAAATTTGAATAAATAATTCCAAAATTATAACTTTTACTTGCAGTATTAACTAACGTTTTCTAAAGTAAATTTCCTAAATAATTTTCAAAATATGTACTACATTGGCCCTAAGCTTTACATTTGCCCTAAAATATATAATTGCTAATTGCTACCATTTTCAAATAATAACAATAAATGTCGTTTACTTAAAAAATCTTATTGAAATTATGTTTATTTGTTAGAAACTATAGTATTACCTGTTACTAAAAATTTCTATAACACGATTTGCCTCTAGCATATCCTTTGTAAAGCAATCATGTTGTTAAAAGGAAATTGAATGTCGAAAAGTAAGTATAAACAAAATTAAGAGTTAAATGTTTGCCATTATTATGACTTGAAGCTTTTTGATGATTTAAGCATCACATACAAAATTATGTAGATTTCATAAGTTAACATACATATGTATATTATTTCTTGGAAACATTATCTAACTCTGTAATTGATTTATACAAAATTGATCATTTTTAATAATTAAATAAAATATATTTCCTTTTTAATTTAAATAAAATTGTAAATTAATATGAAATGTAAGAATTAATTATTAAAATATTTGATTAATATTATGTATTTGTATTTTATGTAAAAAATTTATATTGTCATTTTTTTATTCTATCCAGCTGCTAATTTCACTACATTATTATTATAAAAAATTTTTTTGTATGTATAAGTAATTCCCATTAGTTAGATAATATTTATGCTTCAGATCACGAAATTTTTTACCACTAAATTATCGCAACATAAAGGAATTTTGGTAATTACATTGTCTGATTTCCCATTGGTGAACTTTTACCGACGTGACACAATATTCTTTTATCGTAAAAAAAGAAATGATATATAAAAAGGACTACATAAAAGACAAAACCGTCCTGATTTTTCTTCTCCAGAAAGAATATGGGAAACTTATTTATTTAACATTTATGCTATGCGAGTGATAAACATAAATTTTGGCAGTTCTTTTAGAAATTGGTTTTTATTTTGTTTAAGATTTCCTATTTGTTTTGGGTATATACATATACAAAATAATGTTTAGCGCCAAAAAACATGAATTGCTATAATTTTTTTTTATTATAGACCTATTATTTGTCTTATTTATCAACTCACGCACATAATCAGAGAGTGTTATAGAAAAGACGTGATATTTGTGAAAAATCATCATATATAAATATATATATATATACATAAAAAGTTTTGTCAAAACATTAAAATTAAAGTCTAAAGAAGATGTTTTGATACTTTAGATAAAAATATAAATTTCTTATAATACAGCAAACACAGATGAATAAATTTATTTCATTTAATAGAATCCACATAGCAACAATTTTGATAGAAAAAAAACTGAAATTTTAAATATTAATGAAAATTTAGAAATAGATAGTGCACCGTCCCACAAATATACAATTAATTTTTCTTCTATTGCTCGAATTTCGTAATGTAATTTTGAATTCTACTAAATAATAGCGTAATATTTAATTAAACTAAAAACACTGTAAATAATTAATTTACTAATGTCGTCCACAATATCATTTTATTTATTTTTTACATTTTCAGTATTTATTTTATTCGTGCTCTGAATAATAACACTTTTAAAAATATTGAAATTTTCCCATAAACTTTTTTTTTTTGTTTTTTTTAACATTTTTCACTTAATTTAATATCCAGACAACTCATTACTGAAAATCTAACTTTATAACCATAAAAAAATGTTCCAAATAGTATAAGACAAAAGTTTGTGTGTCGTGATTTAAATATTTTATAAATATTTTCATTATTTATCCCAGTATTAAGGACATTAACAAAAAGGACCAGACAAAATAACAAAAAAAAATTGTTAAAAGTTTTCGTAAGCTTTAATAATTAATAGCAAAACAAAGATTTTAATCGAAATAATTTCAAAGCAGCAGGTGAACATTTTTTATTGTACTTTATTTATACGAAATAAAAAAAAATATTACTTTAATTAAATGAAATTTAATATGAAATAAAAAGTTAATAAAGAGTTCGATGAATTTGATGAAAAAGTGAATTTTTTGTAACTTTTTTGAATTAAAATTTAAAAATTATATACATATACATATAAAATGTGTAATAAATGTCAGTTATTATTTAACGAATTTCAGTCCTACGAGATATAGAATTTTTACTTTTATGGAACTATGAGTTTCAGTTTACAGATTTATTGGAAAAAGAAAGATCTTTGACAGTTTTACTGGATAAGGCGAGATAAATTGAAATCAGCACTCTGAATATCCTGTGACTGATAAACGTATAAACGGAATTTTTCATTCAATGTCGCTTCATAAACTTTCAGAATGGTAAGTTATTAATGCCGTAAAGTTCAAAGATTTCGAATGACCACTGGAAAACTGGGATAATTTTTTTTGGGCAGTAATACACAATCTAACTTTTAATATTATATGTATAATATATTTTCCAGATGCTCTTAATTTAATTCATTTCTGCCATTTTAAATAAACTTTACTATTTTTACTGTAAATATTAAGAATTTTCAGGAAAAAGATTTCAACCTTTGTCAGTTATTATTAGAAACTTTAATTTTCATAACAAAATATTTTCATTTCAACCCTTTTCATTCTGTCGGTGTTTGCCTCTATTTGTATATAGAAATAAGATTCTCAAAAAGTTTGTTTTCAGTTTTATGGATGATCTTTATTATTAAATTTCAATGTGTCCATTAATAAAAATAAGTTTTATCTGTATTTTTGATTGTACATAAAATATGAAAAAATCTATCAAAAACTTTAAATTTATCATTTTATTAAGATTTTTTCCGTAATAAATATTTTAAGTTTACGAAAAATATTAAAATTTTTAAGATTATTTTCAAATAGATATTTAAAATTTGGTATCAAAACGCTTAAAATAAATAAATTATTTTACCAGAAATATTATTTTACTGATAGTTAACTATGGATTTTACCTTTAAAATTTTTCTAATATAAATTCTACCTTAAATATTTAATGAAAATTTCGATTATTCAAAATTAAAATGAAATAAAATTTGTTAATCATCCTTCCGACAATTTGGTACTAATTATTATACTTCATAGGCGAACTTGTGAATTTTTGTTGATATATTCGATTTTACAGATTATTGTAATTATTTACTGTCCTCCGAGATTATTAAAATTGTAATTTTTTTAATATAATAGCATAAAAATAAATTGTTGTATAAATTATATAAAAAAAATACATTTTTAAATATTTACCTTTTCAAATAATATTTATTTTATTTTATTAATTTTCAATATAAATAATGATTTACTTTATTTGCTACTTGAAATACAATATCAATATTCCATAAATAAATAAAAAACAATGCAAAAATATTAAAAAATATATAATTGTTTCCTTATAAATGTATAAAAGTTTTTAAATTAATAATTAAAAAAAAGTTGTCATATATTTTTCATTATAACTTTTAATAATTTTTACCTTAGTAGAGATGGTAAAGTTTATAAATTCTAAAATTAATTATAACTAAAAAAAATTATCAAAATTTTATCATTTTCATAATGATTACTTCAATAAAGTAAAATTAGTCCAAGCTCTCCTGACTATGTGTGCAATATGAATTTGCATATTTTACGAATTTACATAACTTGTGAAAAGTTTGTGTTAAGAAAAATTTGCTGAGATTGAAGATAAATTTATGATTATCTAATAGATTAGTTTACAAAGAAATTAGGATTAATAAATTGCTTGTAATAATGGACTATTATTTAAAATAAATTTTCGAAACTATAGTATAAAATTTAAAATTCTAGTCAAATTAAATTTGTGTAAATTATAACTAAGAAATCTGTTCCGAATTTGGTTATAGTTATAAGTAATGCATCATCTTTTTCAAAATAAGATTTTGCATATAAAAAACTTGTAGTTATATGTTAATATTTTACAAGTTTTTGGAGAAATTTTCAAAATTTTTCCTTTTTTCTTATAATTTTATTTACTGATTTTTTTTTTGTGATAATTTTCTATATAGCAAAGGATAAGAAAATTTTCCTCTTTATTATTAAAATAATTTTTCTCCAGTTTGAATTTTATTTCCATAATAAATTTTTGTAAATATACATTGTAGTTTTGAAAAAAGCATCTTTTTTGTAAAATTACATACATAATCATTTAACAAAAGTTTTTTCGGAAACTAAAAGAAAATTTCCAAAAAAAGAAAGTATTTTTATTCGAAAAAAAATTATTTGAATAATATTCTACAAAAAATGACAAATAATTGTCATTACAAATTGAAAGGAATAATGAAACTTTTCTACATTTTAATAGACGATCCAGGTGTGATAAAAAAAAATATATTTCATAATGGATTATAATTGTATGTAAAATTATGCTTTTTTGTATCTAGAACAAATGTGATTTATTTTTATTTTTTTAGTAAATACTTTAATAAAGAAGAAGAAAGACTTTCTTTTTAAATATATTAATTTTACTATAATTTTTTTTGTAGATTTCAATCGAAAGGATATACATTTTCTGTATCACATCTCCAGATTAAAATAATTTTACAAATGGTTATTTTTACAATCCAAAAAATTTTTTTTAAATATTTTAATGTAACTTTTACGGAATACAGGAATTTGTTCGTTAAATAAGCTAAGATTTATAAAATCAGTTTGTATAATGTCCAGAACTTTAATTCTGTTTTCATCAATATTATTTTTTTTTACAAAATTTTCGTCCTTCATTCTCCAAAATAAATCGTAAATTACTAAATCAAAATTTTTAGAACATAAAAAACAAAATTTTTATGAGATTGTAGTAAAACAAGAGGTAATTTAAAAATTGTTAAAATTTACTTCATGTCTTGTAAATATATATTTTTTTTATTTTCATGATATATGTATATTCAAAAACCTAAAATTTCACCATTTTTTTAATAAATAAAAAAGTTTAAGGACTTTCAATATGTTTGTAAATATGTTAAAAACATTTTTTTAGACAAGTCAATTGTAAAAAATAAAATAGGTCGTACTTGTAGAAATAAACCACTAAAAATCCTCAGTAATCCATGAACATAAATTAAATTAATAGAAACATCATTTTTGTTATTTTTTATGATAAACTGCGTTTAAACATTCTAAATTTATGAAAGGTAAAATTTAACGATGGGTGGTGTAATTTAGTAATTTGAATAAATAAGTATATAAGATTGAATGGTTTGAATAATTATTAGTCTTAGAAAATATTTTTATTAGATATAAATTATTTTGATTATTTATGTAATTCCAGTACATATAGTGAATTGGAATAAAAACAATTTATAAATAAATTATTAGCATTATAAAAATTGTAATATAGTAACAAAATTTATCCAAATTATTTTTATGTTTACTCAATAACAAGTGCCAAGCCAATACACATATTATATTTTTAATATGTAATATTTAATATTTTAAAAATATTCTTTATATTTTTACACTATATAATTCTAAATCTATATAATGTATATACATAAATAGATTCAATATTTATAGTAGTAATTCTATATGAATTTCTGTATCTACGTAAAGAAATAATTTGCATAATTTTTTTTTATTCCATTATTTGCAAATTGCAACATATACAAATTTTTAATAAATTAAATTATGTTGAACATAAATTTACACAAATTTTAACATAAATGTTAAATATATATTATATAGCTAATTATGTGCTTCAATTTTTGTAATTAAACATTCTAGCATTTTGTTAAAATTTATTTAAGTATAATAATGTTTAGTAATTTTATTGTAGTGTCAAAACCACCTCCGAATTTTATATTATTTATATAACTTCAATACTAAAAATTTACATTGATAAATAACCTATATATAGGTTAAATTTTATATCTGTAAAGTATGGTATGAATTATAATACGGTATAGAAAATTCACTATATAAATTTAATTGGATTTTGGTTTGTTTATTGCATATAAGAATTATCCCATATTTTAAAATTTTGTGCATTGAAATTTTTTATATAAATTTAGTATAGCATCAGTTAACCATCAGTGAACCATATACTATTTTATCATATTTCGAAAACAATATGAAATAAATAAGTATATTACCTTTAAATACCATTAAATTGTATAATGTAGGATTTATAGATTTGAGTTCATTCATTTGTTAATTCATTTGATCAAAGTCATTGTCAATATAAGAATTGACAATGACTTTTTATGTACAACACCATGAATTATTTCATTTAGAAGAATTTTCAATAAAATTCTTATTAAGCTTTTATCAACTTTAATATTCATTTATATAAAATTTAATAAAATAAAACTTTAAAATAATTTAAAAAATAATTGTGTTTTTTTTTCAGATATTCTGATAAAATTGAAAATTTATTAAAAAAATATATAAATCCTTGTTCCCATTTTTCAATATTGCAAAAATATAATTAAAAATGTTTTTTCATAGGTTTAGTTGTCAGGAAAATTTCAATTAAGCAAATAATATAAAATATAACCTAGAGTTAAAAAAGTTAGGATGATAGAAAAAATTGCAATGCTTTAAAATATTAAATATGATTTTTATGAGCAACTAGGAAAATTTATTTTAATATTTTTGTAAATGATAAAATATTAAATTATATTATAAAATTGTTTGCTATTTTTTATTTTATAAATAATTTATTAATAAATTGTATAAATAATTTAATAAATTATTTTTGATTTCAATATTTTCCTTTCGTGAAAATATAATATTAAAAATATTCTATAAATTTATTTCTTTGAAGCTTGAATATTTTTAATTGTTAATTTTTTTAGTGAATTTTAATATTAATTTTTTGTTAAATCTATTGAAATTCATAAAATTAGAAGATATTTTTCAAAATATTTCTATTTTTGTTTTACTTTTTCCTGTACTTGATTTACAATCTTGAATTATCGTCGTATATGGTTATGATGAATAGAATTTTCTGTATTATAATTATCAACAAATTGTTACAAATTTGAAATTTTCTTCATTTTATTTTTTTAATTTCCTAATAAAACTGTAAATTAAATTATTGTTTTTTTAAAATAAAATAAATAAAAATTAAAAAACAATTAAGTATGGTAAATACATTTTGACACAAAAAATTCGAATTTTAAAAATGATTTTTTAACTATTTTCAATTTTATTATTAACCAAATAATCTAAGGTAAATAATAAGGTTCATGGTAGAAAAACATTATATTAATCAACATAAAAATTTTAGGTAAATAAAAAATTGAATATGAAAAAAATTACACGTGCCTACGAATTTGTATATCAACAACTTCGTTTAAATTCTCCTTAATTTCTAATTTAAATTCAACAGAAAAATTTCTCAAAAGAATTTTTTTCTTCTGTCTTTTAATATAAAACTTTTTAGCCTTTTTTATATCCTTACACAAAAATTTTTCTTTTTTTTTACCAACTTTTTGGGAAATTATGAAAATCATTATTTGAATTTTTATTATTTAATTTGTTTTTGATATTGTAAATTTTGTTGTTTGGTTGTTATTCCGTAAGACATTTTTTGTGGCTAAATTCCATAAATTTTGTATAAGTTAGAAATAAAATTTCAACAAGTAATGGAATTTTTTTTAAGTATAAACATAAATTTTTGTAAGAGTTACTTTGTAACATATGCTACTTTTATTTTTGTTACATTTTCATATTTAAGTATAAGTAAAAGAATTTATAAGGGTAAAATTATTTTTTTATAAAAATTTCTAAATCTGGAAATACAATAAATTAATCGTTCTGTATAGTAATTAAACAAATGTTTAATGATATTTTGTATTACCGAAATTTCAATCAAGTGTTAAATTACAATCAATCTAAATTGTATGTATATTTACTTATTAGTTTTTCCAACTAAAAATTGAACAAAAAGAATTCAATTGCAATCTCAAAGTGTCAAATTTTATTTCTTTTCAGTTTTGAACTCCATTTTGTGGCGTTTCATTTTGATCGCGTAAATGATTTTATTTTTATATGATTTCTATAAGATAAGCATATACGCAGACTACCAAAAAGAATATTGTCGTCATTTGTGCGGCCAAACATACAAAAAAAATATAGCGAATTTATAAATTTCCCATTTACAATTTCTCATTTTCCAAATAAATATTTTCATTGTATAAAATTGCGATAATATTTAGTATTTTGCAACAAAATATTTATTTATTTTTTATTTATTTGGGCAATGTATGAATTATTCATTAAATCAAATCGACTGTGGATATTATGATGGAACCTTTATTATACTTTATTCAATTTCTGGTTGATTTCGATTTTTATTTATATGTTTTAGTATTTACGAAAAATGAGCTAAGTCAAAATTATTAATATATCTATTTCATCATACTGCAGTGATGTAAATTTCAACGTTATAGAATAGTTTTGAGAACACCAGATAAAACAATGATTTTATATAAATTGAATTGCTTTATGGATCCCATAAAATCTATTTACATATTTTTTAAACTGCAAAGCCAAATTTCGAAATATCTGTAAATGAAAATTATTTAACTTGGATCATTTTCACAATCTCTGTATATATATATTATTAGTAATGTTATTGTTATCAATTTTTAGAAGTTTTTTTGCCAATTTAAATGTTAAATGTAGTTTTTTACCTAAAGCATCTTAACTATGGGAAAAGGATCACGTCACTTTTAAGTAGTACAACAAAAATGTGTGGAATAAAATTTAGAAAAATTTGTTTGAATTTATATTTACATAGTTTAATTTTTCGTTCAATAAATGAACAAATTAATGTAAATTCATTTTATCAATTTCAAAAAAAATAGGACAGAGAAATAATCATATACAAAAAGATAGTATATTATGGAACTGAACTAACTAATAATTTATTGATATCCAAATATGTTTTTATTACAATATCTGTGACCACATTTTTCTATGTAAACAAAAATATCATATAAATTATGTTTAAAGGCAATCATGGTGTATATTTTATGACATTAAAGATTCACGGCACGACTAAGTAACTTATAATATTAATTCATTTAAGTTTTTTTTGTCCAAGATTTTGCCTCCCGGATTTCGCTAGTTCAAAAAATTTCTGCATTGTCAAATTATAAGTTGAGTTGCTAATAAAAATTGTAACTTGTTTAATAATTTTGTCGTTTGATATATTGTTATAGCGAATATTTTGTAATTTTAGTTATCGAAGAAACTCTGATTATATCCATTATGATATGTGGAACATTTTGATACTAAATCTAAAATATGCAAAGCACTTAAAAAATATTCTCTTAATTCACTTAAAAAAGCATTCACTTAATGAAATTTATACCAATTTCTTTTCAGACACACTTTCTTACACTTTCTTACACCCTCCATGGTGTAGAAAATTTTTGCGTTCTTTTAACTACACCTTCTACACTTTCTACACCTTCTACACTTTCTACACCTTTTTTAAATCGGCGCCTAGAAAAAGTGTACACTCCTCTACACTTTTCTACACCCTCAAATTTGAAGGTGTAGAAAGTGGAGATGTAATTAATTTTTTTTTTTACTTTTTTAGGTGGAAATATATACTATTCGTCAATTAAATAATGTTTTAATCACAAATTATGAAAAAAAAATATAACAATTTAAAATTATAAAGAATTTTGTCAGGGTGTAACAAAAGTATGTTTTTTCACACCTTACACTTTCCTACACCACAGTTTTTTGACAATTCCCACCATGGTGTGGTGTAGAAAAAAAAATTCTGAAAAGAAATTGGTATTAATAAAAACCTGAAATGTTGATAAATTCTAAATAATAATTTTCTTATGATGTTCAGATTATATTTTTTATTCCTGTTTTGAATAGCTGTAAAAATTTCAATTACTTCAAAATAAATAGGGTTTTGTTTCAAGTAAACACTGAAAATCAAATATTGGATTCTAATTGACCAATTCATTATTTATATAGTAATTTATAGTTTTCGAATGCATCACACACTTTCACATTTTCTATTTTCTTGTTGTCATTTAAATCTGTTTATCAATTTATATAATAAATTCGTATTTATTTTAAATTTATTTATTATTTCCAATCCCAAATACAAAATTTAATGTCCATCGTCTGCTCATGTTACCAAAGATTCAAGAATGCATAAATGTACGATTTTCCTTTTGGTATAAAATAAGAAAACATTTATAGGTAAAATGTGGTCGAATTGGTTTCTCTCTGATAATTTTCTTTATATAATTTTATTTACAAATAATTTAATTTAAATTAAGACAAATACTTGATAAAATGTTTTTATGGGAGGAAAAATACTTGATAAAAATTTATTGATAAATAAGTTTAAAATCAATTTTTGATTGATTTTAAACGAAAATTGAATACTTGATAAAAATTTATTGATAAATAAGTTTAAAATCAATTTTTGATTGATTTTAAACGAAAATTGATTTTATATCTACTATGTATTTGAAAACTAATTTTTAAATGCTTTTCAAATTTAAAATCAAAATTTAATAAACAAATGAAATTTAATTCTATATTTTTATAAAAAAGTTACAAAAAAATGTAATTTTAAAATCGTTCAGATAAAGAATCTGAACCATTTTAGGACATTAGAGGAAAAATTGTTCCTTTATATTCAGAAATTCAAATTTTCTATTGGTTATTTTCAAGTTGTGTACATTACTTTTAAAAAATAGACAACAATTTTCCTCCCATAAAAACATTTAATTTTTCTTCTTCTGTTGTTGTTAAATCTAATAAAAAGCAACATGCCAAAAATGAAATAAAAATTTATTTGTATTTATATTTTTTCTTAAATTGAAGGCAAATAAAATCTTTTTATTATATAAAATATGATAAACAAACCACGGGTTTGTCAGAAGTATATTTCCTCAAAATCGCCTCATGTAGAACTATGAGCTATTCTAAAACAATGGGAATTCCTATACGTGTATAGTATTTTTTAGTAGTATTTTCTACTATACGTAGGAAGGGAAAAAATGATATGGTAAATATAGGTAAAAAATGTGTCGCTATTCGATTTTATAAATTTTGCTCCTTCCAAGGTTATTATTCCAGCAAAATATATATAAACTTATCATTTAAGTTTTCTGTAATTTTGCTTTTAATTTAACATAATTTAACATAATGAAATCCAATATTCCATTTATATAGCACCTAAAAATATGCAAAATGTTAGTTTTTTTGCAAAATTTTAAATGATTAAGCATTTTGATTAATTATAAGTGTGAGGCAAATGATTATAACTTATTAATTAATGCACTTTAAAGGAATATGATTTTCGAAAGTTTTCTCATTATTTGTTTTTAAAGATATTGCGCGGTTATAATTATACAAGTAAATTAAAAATGTATTTTTTTGAATTTCGAAGGGCCACAACGGAAAGGGGAGGGGAGATACGGATAGAATTTCTTCAGAGACTCTAGTTATTTTGTAGATATATCTTTGATACATAAATTTCAGTCTTCCATAATAAGCAGTTTGGGAAATACAGGGTGTTAAAAAACTAAAAAAAGTTGTATGAAGATAACGGTATTTTTATACAACAAATAATTAAATTTTAAAAAATTTGTTAATTTCACAAAAAAGATAAAAGATTTTCCTATCTTATGGCTTTTACAGACCACAAAAATTTGTATTGGTTTAAAAGTTATTAGATGTTCAATATGGGAAATTTTCGAATTTGGAGGGGGAATAACTCAGAGGGGAAAAGTGATAGAAGAAAATTTTGTTCTACTGGACCTATTATTTTATTGCTGTCTATTGAGTCAAAATTTTAATACTATATCTTAATAGATGTAGAAGTTTGTGTAAACGGACGGACTGACAGACAGACGGACAGACAGAGTGAAACTAATATACACATTGCTACCAAATTGGTTGGAAATGTGCTAAAAATGAAAATTTGGCTTCTGCATTTAAATGGGAATATGAATTTGATCCTTTTTTTAGAATATGTATATAAAAAAGTTGGTAATATGTTTACTAATATTCTTCTATTTAGAAATATCTAACAAAAAGTTACTAAAAAGGTTCAAAATTATAAATTGTAAAAAATTGTAAAAAACTTATTTAAAAAAAGTAAATTGAAGGTAATTGAGTATCAAAGGACGAACAGGATAACAAATAAAATTCATTTGTATCAATACAAAAAATTCTATCTTTGGTTATGTAAATGATATTACAAAGGACAGATTTTTATTAGTTGATGATTTTTGATTACAATTTGAGATAAGGAAGAAGTCTTAAGTAGATTTAAATAATAAATTCGACCTTATGTTATTAAAATATAATATTTATTATATAACTTTCCTTGAAAGCATTTATTTTGTTTACGTCAAGTAAGATAAAAGTTTAATCTCTGAAAGAGTTATATTTGTTTGTAGAATTGTTTTTATTAGATAGCAACATTTCTAATTATCATATGAAAATAATAAATTAAATATTTAACTCACTTCTGTTTACCATTTTCACTTCGTACGAACACCACTGAAAAATAATGAATTATTCATTTTTATAATTTACAAGTGTCTAAACCGCGAAAATATTTTATAAATTCTGCATTTATAACTAAAATTTGGTAAGGAAAAACTTTCCTGTGTTTAAGTTTTAATAAATCTCCTGACTTTTTGTTGTTAGGAATATAATTCAAAATATTATATGAAATTTAAGTACTTCCTTGAATTTAAACTTAAATTTAGGACTGATAATGAAGCTATCTACTATTATTACATTTTAGTTTCTTGCTTATAAGAAAACTGTTTCTGTAAATAAAGTTTAAAGAGTACAATTTACAACAACTTTGAATGCACTTTCCCACATAGCACATATAAAATATGTTGCAGGATATTATCTTGATCAGGATATATTTATATATTATAGTTAGTTAATTGTTTCTAATCTTAAACTTTTGCCATTTCTTTATATAAATAGTTGAAAATTTAAATCAACTCTCTGTGACTAACGTGAAATCTTATTCCGTTGAACTTACATTGAAAATAGTTTCAAAATTATGTCACATCTGCTTTGAAATACTTTATTTTGATGCTAAGTTTGATACTTTTCATACAACTTCATACAAGTAAACGATGTTTATCCTTTCATTCTCTTGTCCTGTTGATTGAACATTTTGTTTAATAAAGTCTTTCATGATGAAAGTAAAGTTTAAGGTCCAAGAATTTAAGAAAGTTTCATTTATGTATAAAATATTTATTTCTCAATAATTTTAAGGATTAAGAAAATTTGAAGAAAGTTTTCAGAAACATTATATAAAAATATATTCACTTTTGATTATTAAAAAGTTGATGGCAACATTTTTTTGATTATTAAATTCACTCCAAATAAGTTTATAATATTTGGTAAAAATATAATGTAATTCTAAACATGCATCAATTATGGTTTCCATGAAATCTATTTCTGGAATTTTCATTGAGTTCAATTAAATTGAATAAACCTCATGTCATGCTGTTTAATTACTGTATTTTGCATTAAAATTTTGCTATGACATTAAATTTAATTTAATAAGAAAATTAATATCCTAATTTAAATTAAATATTTATTTAGGAATTATTAGTATATTCCTACTAAAATGTTATCAATTTTAATTGCCCAAATTAGTAGAGAATTAATTTTCTGTTTGATGATATAATTTAATACTTTAATATTTAATTCATATTTCGTAATTTATCAATTGAAAATTTCTTCAACTTAAAGTGTTTTCAATACGTCAATTTAAAGAAGCAAAAGGAAGAAAATATTAAGCAGTAATAAATTTTTAACTAGAACCAAAAATATTCTTGGGACGATTTATTTTTTCATAATTTATTGATCGTAAGAATTTCTTTTAAAGTCCTTGAGATTATTTTTATTTTCCACAATATAAATATTGTTAAATTTATCTATTCTATTTTAGCAAATTTAGCAAAACCGAAATTCTTATTCAGTTAAATATTTTTTTAGCTAATTTAGACTAACACAAGCAAAATTAAATATTCCTCATTTAGAAATGAAATCAAAATTTTTTAAATTAAATTTACTACAAAATTTCTAACAATTTTATGTTATCCATAAATTTAATAATAATAACTTTTAATAGATAGAAGATAAAAGGATCAATTTCATTACTAGGGGATATATTGAAAGGATATCATTATTATACATACATCATGTTACAACTGAAAGTTTTGCTTCTTGTTCTTTTCCTTAAACTTTACAGAAAATGGACACAATGTAGACTCAGTTGTATAAAAATCTAGATTATTTTTATTGTATTATAACAAAAAAAAATATGAAAAAGTCTATGAATTTTATTCTACATTTTCTGTCCACAATAAATTTTATATTCCTTCTGTATCCTTTACTTCCAGCTCCAGAAGAATAGTCAATATTTTTTCTTGGTTTAAATTTTATTATTCTTTCTCAATAGAAAAACAGGTTCATATAATTTTATATTTTTGTTTGTCATTTTTCTGTAATCCCGGAAATTATACAACAATAGAAAAGGCTTTTTATATTTCCTCATTGTAAATTACTGTTTTTTATTGATTTTCATATATCCTTAAGATATTGATTAGTGTTTTGTAGGCAATACAAGAGATAACACCAAACTTTGTTCCAGATTTTTTAAGGAAAAATATCAAATTAATTTTGGCTTAGATTTTTTTTATGAGGATAATACGATTTATAGATAAAAATAAAGTCCTTACATAAATTGGAAAATACAATTAAAATTAGGTTTATAGTATAATTTTACAAACATATATAATTTAAAATATAATATTTTCATGCGATAATAATTATTACCACCACATTTGACAAATACATTTATTTATTAAATCGATATTATAAATTGTGCCCACTAATGTTATCAATCAGTTATTCACACACTCTTATTAATGATAATTGATGTGGTCAAAATTTGATGACCATTAATAGCTATTATAATGACATAAATGCTAATCTAAACATATTATTAATTATGAACTATTTTAATTTAATATTCGATAACTAATTTTCAATAAATGTTGAGCATCTATATAATGTTGTCAGTTCTTGAAATAAGAAATTATAGTAATACACGAAATCGATAAATTTAAATATTTAAACAATTTTTTATAGTAAAATATTCTGTCATGTAGCTAATTGCTTATCAATGAATTAAAGTGTAGAAGCAATGACAAATTTTTATGGTCTAATAAAAATGACAGCTCCGGATCTACTTAGTGGTATGATAACTTATCTATAAAACTAATAGTTTGCGTAGTGCCTTTTGGGTGTATAGAATTAAAAAAATTATTACAATAAGCTATTTTTCTATATTTTGATAGATTTCTTTAAAGGATAATTAGAATATAGAAAAATAGCTTATTGTAATAATTTTATTAATTCTATACACCCAAAAGGCACTACCCAAACTTCAAGGACGTTTGTAAGTACATATTATAAATAAATAATTTAATTCCTTCTTCATCATTTTTATATGCTTTTAATATTTTATGGATAAAAGGAAATAAAATAATTTTGCTTTCATTGAAAGGATATCATATTATTATACATACATCATTACAATTGGTAAAATTTTTATGATGGTTCTATTCCACTGTTTCTCTCTTTCCATATTCACAATTACCATCAATGGTGCCAATATATTTTAGTGAAGAATTTATAATAGTATGGATTTTCTATAAACCAAAAAGAGTTATTATATAGGTTATAGTTATTGCCATAACTTTTAGTATTTCTAACTCTTTTTCATTCCTCTATACGAGTATAACATTTTTCCTGCACATTTTATTTTAATGCCTTTTCAAATATGAAAACAAAATATTAAATTGAAAAAAATATTAAAATAACA
Organism: Empis stercorea; assembly: GCA_949752835.1. Taxonomy (NCBI): domain Eukaryota; kingdom Metazoa; phylum Arthropoda; class Insecta; order Diptera; family Empididae; genus Empis; species Empis stercorea. The sequence goes on from OX457086.1 coordinate 15,100,184, forward strand.
TAAATTACAATTGATAGGAATGAAATCTGTCATTTCCTTATTGTTTATTTGAATTTTTCTAAATATTTCATTTATATTTTATTAAGAATCTATTTTAACTGAAAAAACCAGATTCCATAATAACGTTTTTTTTTATTTATTAAATGCATAGAGTAACAAATAATATAAAAATAGACAAAATTATCAATATCAGAAAATAAGAAATCACATTCTTAATTTAATTTAAATTAAAAAAATTCTTTGCCTTAGGATAAAGGACAATTATATAAAGGAAGAAGGATACGAATAATTAATTATATTATATATTAACTACGCATGAGTAATTATATTTCGAGAATACTAATCGAAGCTTATTTGACATTCTAATAAAGAATTATTTTTATTGGAATGGAATCCAAAAAAAAAAATTTTCTATACCATAAAATGTAGACTTGTTATATAAAGAAACATTTAGAAATCATAATTGTTGATAATATTAAGGATAAAGTTGTATGTTTGGATTTGGAAATATATTAATAAAGGATATAATTTTAAAAACTTAACGCAATTAATTGCCACATACATTGTTGTGTTGTAACTGTTATCTTTAATGCACATTTTTTTATAATTAAGTGCGATACTAGAAAAAAACTATGTATACTTAGAAAAATATCGAAAGTGCTATTACAATTTCCTTACAGAATTGCTTATCCTAATATGTATTGTAATATTTATGTTTTGTTATACAGGAATTTCCAGATGTATATGTAAATAATAAAATATGTATACCAGGATTAAATGTGTTATTTAAATTTTGTTGTTGATATCATTGAATTTATATTATGATTGTGAGGACAATAAAGTGTAATAATGTTTACGAAAGTATTAAATTTTATGTACAATGACATTTTGTATGAGATAAAGCATTTATCTAAGTTTTACCATCATAAACCATTATACAGAAAATCATATATCATTTACAAAAGAATGGACTTATTATGAGGGTTATGAATTTGATAAAAAAAAAGTTAGTTTCATCCAAGAACTTTGAAATTTAAGAAATTTGATATATGAAATATACTGAAATATTATGAAGAATTGTGAAATATTTATTGAATATTTTATTATGTCGTCAGATTATTGCAATTATGTTAGCTTATATTTAGTCAAAATTATAATTAATAATAATAATTAAATTTTTAGTAGACAAAATAAATAGTTCATACTAAATTTTTAGTAATAAAAAGGAAAATTAAAAATGTGAAAGTATAAATTAAACATAATTTCATTTATACATACAATAATGATATTTCTTTGAAATAATAATAAACTAATTGATTAGCATTTTTTGGGTTAAATTAATTGTGGTATTTCTAATACATATATGTATATTTCCAATTTTCTAAAAGCATATCAAATAAACAAATCAAAAATATTTCCAAATAATATTTTATATATACACAAGAATTAATTAATCTAATTGAAAATGAAAATGTACTTTTGAAATTCTAAAATTATTCTGAAATAAATTAAATAAAATATATTTTATCTAGAAAATATGATTAGAAAAGAACCAAATTATTGAAATTATATTTGGTTCTGTGGTTATTTGTTTTGTGTGATTGCAAATTTTATATTTTTATTTATACTATTACTTACCTATCTTTATTACCCTGTGCCCGGTAGTTGAAACAGATGTCCTATAAATGTTGAAACATTTGTTCTATAAGTATGTGATGCTACGTGTATTTGCAAATATCAATTCGCCACAACTGTTCAACGTTTGGGAGGTAATAGACAAACACATGTATTTTCTGTTTAATATATATACATATAAGATATTCGCTTGGAAGCACTAATGAAATTTACTACAGACACAGAATCTTTCTGAAAATTTCTTTGAAATTCTCGCAAATGTTTAGATAAAAATTATTTACGAAAGAAGGGCGATAAATATGGGTGTAAAAGTCATAAAGTTAGATAAACCACCAAATTTTATAGTAAAAACTACTTATTTTAAAGCTAAGTCATTAACAATATTGCCATAACTAAATTAGATTTGAAAATTTATGTTTCTCATACATAGAATTGTTCTTCCGACTTACAATTATCGTCCTGTTTCCAATTGTGGGAATGTTCTAGAAATTTTCTTTGTAGGTATAGAAATAATTTAATTTATTATATTTTATTTGTCTTTAAAATTACGTGCCATTTCGTATATATTTCTATGATAAATGTGAATACTTTCCTATAATATTTATAGGTAAATTGTATTTTATAAAAAGGACTTTTCTTTTATTACCCTTTACAAAAAAAAAATGTTACAGCAACATGTTAGCATATACATATCACAGATATTATAAAAACTTTGAAAATTAGTAAAATTTGATTAAAGTGATATTCATAAAAAGGATTCTCAAAATTAGATTTACTTATTTATTTAAATATTTTTGTTGTTAAAAAGTTCGAAGACTAAGGAATTCTACATTATACAGAAAACAAATTCGTAAGGATACGGCATATTAAATGCTTCTGAAATATAAAATTCTTTTTGTAAAAATGTAAAAAGGATTTCATAGAATTGTATACAGTATCAAAATTCTATTCAAAATATTTAATTAAATATATTATAAATACAAATATTTAAATATTTCTACTTAAATGGCTCTGAATGACGATATATCAGTAGAATCATTTTGGAAAAAAAAATATTGATCTAATTTTTATATTTAACAAAATTTTAAATTTTTTTCCTTATGTTTTTTCATGAATTTATTAAGTAAAATGTTGATTTGTAAGCTATTTTGTTTTAATTTTATTAGAAAATAATGTTTTATAAATTTCCTATTGATAATATTTTATATATATTTTTCACTTCACTGAATAACTTTACAAATGTTTGGCATTCGATTGTAAATATTTTTTCTTCTTTATACGCCATTTATAGTCTTTGACCAAATAACCGAAAAAATTTGTCCATATGCATGACCAAATAACCAATAGTTACAGATATCAGAAATATTTATTAAATTTTTTATTTTTTGCTAAAAATAATAGTAGGGTATACATAACACTTTAAATATTTTATGTATGGCTACTTGAAATAAATATTGTTGTAATTTTCAAAAATTAAATTTTTATTTATACATACGTAAATTTAATAATTTTGGAAATCATCTCATACCATAAAGTTTTTAAAGAAATTTCATTATCAATATTACATATTAAAATAAAAAAATTATCGGATTCATTAAAATTTTATTATAATAAAATCCTCATTTTAATGAATCCGAAAGATTTTTTTCATTTTTTAATGCACAAAATATTAATTTTGTGAAAAAATATGCCTTATATACGAGTATTATATCTAATTTTAAATATTACCTTATAATATAAATTTTTAAATTTATTTCTTGTTCACGGTATAGAAGGGTAAAAAAAGCTAAATTCCCAGATTTCCAGAATATATTTTTATTAAATTAATTTATGCTTAAATTCATAATTTAGTTCCACTTCAATTTTATTATAAAAATTTGTTTCTTCCTGCGTTAGGAAATCATTTCAAAAAGAAATATTGAAATAAATGAATTTAAAGCTATACTGCTATAGAATAGAAATTATTATTTGCAGTTTATAAGGGACACATAAAAGATGATACAAATATTTTTTTCAAACCAGCTGCCGTTGGACCTAAACAATATAAAATCTTGATATAATTTATTTATATTTTTTTTTAAATATAATTTTTTTTGTCTATTCTCATCTTCAAATCATATTTCAAGTAAATATTACTTGAACATCAAAGAATCTGTCATGATATCCAGTCGTCAACTACCGGAAAAGGATAGTAAAAAATAAAAACAGAAAAATAAATATAAAAAAGGATAGAACAAAAAAAAACACAATAATAATAATTTTCAAAGAAAATTCTTCTATAGACTATTATTAAGGATATTGAAGTATAAGTTTATATATATATATATATATATATATATATATGAATTAATAAAGTTTTTTCGATTCCTCTTTGTTGTATGTAATATTTTCTGTATCCTTTTTAATATTTTTGTTCTTGTTGTTTTGTAAAAGTAACTCTAAAGAGGAAATTTTGATTTCGAAATTGGATAATCTGCTACAAACAGATATAAAATCATCACAAAAATGCTGATTACGAACAAACAAAATAAATGAGACTGTAGTGGAAAAATGAACACTTTACTAAATTTAATATTTTAAAATTATACACAATCGGCTTTGAGTAAGAAAAGAAAATCATATTTTTGAAAAAAATATTTTTGCGGATGCTGGTGACTAATTTAAGTAAAATCTTCCATTTATAATTATAAAATATAACAATTTTCTTTCTCAATTAAAGGATAAAAAAGGAAGTTCTCTGCAGATTCAATTCTTTTTATATATTTTTTATAATTCCAGCGAGCGAGTAATTGTTACAATAAAAATGAAAACATTCTTTAAAATATAAATTTAATATCCTGTCCCAATATTACTAAGTATTCGATTATGCACAATGAATATTAATAATCTTGTTATGTATCTAACGAAAATCTAAGTGTGGAAAAATAAATTTAAAATCTCACAGAAAACTTTTTATATTAAAATGGTAAATTTTCCACTTTAATTTTAACTATATCAATTCCGAAAATTAATTCTGAACTTTAGTTTGTAATAAAATGATAAACTTTATAAGCTTTTTTTTTAATATAAATAAGCTCTTTAAAAAATTACTCTTTCCAGAAAGTTTATTGGAAAATTGCGTGCACTTTTTTTCATGTCTGTTACTAAATAATACAAATTTACTTTTCAGTTTTCTTTGAAAATTTTGTTGTTTTCGGTTGTCTCCGTAGTCGTTTTCGTAATCATCCTTTAAGAGTATATATTATTTTATATATTTTATTTCTTTATCCTTCCGTAAACACTTTGGATTTCCAATATAATATTATATACCAAAAATATTATGAAAGTTTTTTTTTTGTACCGAAAGAAAATCTACCGGATACATCATTTTAGTATCTTTTGATCGTGTAAGGATTTCGCATTAACTATAAAAATTTGTCGGATTGCAATTCATTACATAAAATATTTATTACAACTAAAATAAAACTAAATTTAGAAAATTATACAAATTAAACTTCAAATAATAATATTTGAAGAAATTGGAAATTTAGTCAAAATTAAATCTAAATATTAAAAATAAATTTTCTTATAATAAAACGTACACAGTAATAAATAATTTAAATTGAAAATATCCTAAAAGAACATATTTTATTATTTGTGTTACCGTATCAAAAATTCTGTTCAAGTTTTTTGGGGGTTGATTTGGTTACGATTGAATAACATAAGCAGCACACCACCGCACACGAAAATTATTATAAAAAATTTCGTAATATTTTATTGAAAATAAAGAAAATTCTGTTGCCGGTGGTGGTTACTTTTTTCATCCGTGTTGTTCGCGTAAAAGTTTTAAATAATTTTCCGATTTTCTGTTCCAGTTTTTTTTTGTGTTACATGCTTTTACGGATTGCGTGTATGCCATAAATAATAAAAGAGTTCGACTTGTGAGATTTTTTTTGGTGTTAGGAGGTTAAAAATATTTCCCAGAACACAAAAATATATTTTTGAGAAAACAAGAAAATTAATAAATAAATAAATATTGAATGTTTATGTAACAAGAAAATGTGAAAAGTATTAAATTAAAATTTAATTGAATTCGTATTTTGTGGTAATATTTAAGTGTACTTATAGTATTAAAATCAGAACATTTATTTCATAAAAATTTTTCATTTTTTGCTGAAAATTTATTAAATGTAAACCGTCGCTTATACACCATATGGTAAAATAGTACACCATATGGTAAAATTCATTTCCATTAACATTTGATATTAGTAATAACATGGGTATAATGGAAATAGATTCATGTTAATTATAAATATAGAATTATTGTACTATTATTATTACTTATATTTTTAGATTATACAATAAAATTTTTAGAAATTGAAATCTAACTGCGAGATATTCATAAGAATAATTTGTCACTACCAGTAAAGGTAATTTCGAATGGTAAATTAATAGTTTATCAAAAGAAATTTAAATTTTAAATAAATATTTTTACTAATTTAAATATATTTTTTATAAAGACTGCATAAAGACTGCATGAAAATTTCTGAACCCGATGAAATATTTAAAGAAATTTTGAAGTTGGTAAAAAAATGACGTCCTAGTCTTAAATATCCGTGTTGCTGATGGAGTAAATTATTTAATTTTTATAAATTTAGAATATTTGTTGATAAATTATAAAATTATATAAATAAAACTTTTATTAAAAAATATTGACTGAATAAATTTTGGATTTAAAATAGTATAGTTTGTTTTTAATTTTAAATTATGCAATACAAGAATTTTCATTATTTCAGCTAATAAAAGGCATTTGTTAACTAAAATCGATCCATGTAGTCCATTTTGTACAACACATGAAACCCTACTACGTATAAGATTAATGATAATAAATATTCAAGTGAAATATTTCAATCAATTTTCCAAAATTATAAACAAATTTAGTCAATTTTGGTAAATGATTGTATTTAATTGAATTGGTCGTTTAAAAATAATGTTTATATTTAATTTATATAAAAATAATTGCATATAACCAGTATTACAGATAAATTGGAAATTTTGAAAGTAAATTACCGACACGATATATGTATACATAATTTGATCATAAAAAATGATTTTTAGCATGTAAATTTTATTTAAAAAGGAAATTAATATAAATATGTTTTGCACAAAATATATAATTACAGTAATAAATCATTACGGGTATATTTACGTTTTAGTTTTTTTTAGATAATTTACATCATTACATTTTCCTATTTTCAAACTTATGGATAGTAAAAATGAAATATTTAACAGAAATTAAAATTAGATTATTAAAAAAAAATTAGTTTTTCAGACAAATTTTATGAATTTTATATAAATTTATTAAATAAATGTATAAAATGTTAAGAGTAATCAGTAATAAGTGATATACATACTCGTAAAATTGATAAATTTCTACCATATCTTTCTATAAATTTAAATTTAACCAATTAAAATCTCAAATCCAAAAATTCTTATCAAGATAATTCAAATGGGATAAAAATCCTTTGCTAAATCTAAAATACTATACCAAAATTGAATTTCTTTGATAAAATGGAAATCAATTTACAAATCAAACATATAAACCAACTATTAGAAAATTTGTATGTATGGTTCCAATTTCAAATAATTTTGCACAAAACATCAATAACATAAAAAAAAAATCATGCTTGTGTCTCTTTATGGTTAAATCGAAAATTGAATATTATAATTTTTATTTTTTTTTATTGGAAATTTTGGAATTATGAATAAAATACGTGATACAATACACACCAATAACGGATCAAGGGTCCAATGTCAACCAGTACTAAAATTAAACATAAATGTATAAACGTGTTGTCGAAGTTAAAATGCTATAAATAGTTTTTATTTTTTGTGAATACAAACATTTTATTTAGTTTAGTTTTTTGGTGATATTGCCAAAAAAGGACGACGAAATTATCGTACGACAACAATTTAGTGAATATAAAATAATATAAATTGTTTAAGTGTGCAGAAAATTGGAAAATTAAATTTTACGATTGATAAAATTTATATTTTGGAACTGATTATACTATTCTGATGGTTAATATGTGTGTATAATAAATATTTTCAAATAATATGTTGAAAATATTTAGTGTTGGGTACGGATTCAAATTCAAATTCAATTTCCTATTTTATATACAACATAAATAATCGAAAAATCAAATGAAATTTTCCATTTTTATTTATTTAAAAAAAAAAAAAATAAGGATATGTTTTATGTAACTAATTGATAATTAAATATTGTTAATGTGTGAATAAAATTTATGGTATAAAAAAAAACCTGTACTGCATAAAACAGCAATAAATTTTGACCTTACTTCAAAAAAAGTATTTGTTACTTTAATAATTAAAGATAAATAACATTTTGAATTCGACAAGTTAAATATGTGAAAAAAAAAGTTTATCTTTATCGTAATCTTCACAAAAAATTATAATACTCGTTTATAATTTTAATTTATACTTTTTGGGCTAAACATGATAATTAATAGATTTTTATGACATGTGCGATTTCTATTTTATTGTTTTATTTTAATGGATTTGAGAGTTCAAAATTTTACTATCTAAGATTTAAGTAGCGAATTTCTAAATTTAATTATATTTTAGCATGTTTATTACTCGTGAATTTTATTAACTTTTAAAAGGATTAAAGTTGAAAAATTAATTAAGTTGATGGAATATTTAAAATGACAGATTTATAGGTTATAAATTTAGATAAAATATTATTGTTTTATTACGAACTTTCTAAAGGAATAAAAAAATGACATTATCTGAAAGTAAAGAGTTATATATAATTAAAAATGTCTTACGAATTTTATTAGAAAATATTTTTGTACCAACCCATTTATTTACTTATTTATTTTATCAAATTTTAATTTGTTAAGATTTTTTGTTATTATGATGTATATAAAAATATATTTCAGATAAAATTTCCCTTATGAAAATGAAATATTAATAAATAAAAATTATAATAAATATTAATATGAAGATTATTTATAGCACTTAAAGGAATATCTAAAATATTAGTATACATATTAAAATTTATTGAAAATGTGAAAATTTTTACTAAAAAAAATTTATATAAAATGTACACAATTTTATATAATATTATTATGTAATGTGATAAATAAAATATTAAAATACCTGAAATTATATATAACATATTTACGTATGACATTCATATTCCAGAACATACTGAATTAGGTCTCTTTGCAGGTACTGCGATATGTAAGACAATATCTTGGGACTTGGGATCTATTTAGATCAAAAATTAACCTTTAAGTTACATATTGATTACACAATTAAAAAGAGTGATTTGCTGATAAAAACCATACACACTATGATTAATCGTAACTCTAAATTATCAATAGCACACAACATCATTATAATAAAAAGTAATTTCTCAATGTATAATGCTTTATGGTTCACCTATCTGGGGAGATTGCGTTAATTCTCATAAAGAAATATTGCAAACTAAACAAAACTAAATAAAATATTAAAAAAGTTGTTAAATTTACCCTTTCCATTAAAGAATCTACACCATCTAAAACAGGTACGACGTTGATAGCAGTAGCAGATACAATTTTGACTCAATCAATAAAATTTAAAATGAACTGTAATAAAATAGATAATGAATTATTAATATTTGTATTAATTAATGTCTCTATGGAATGAATTCGTTCCATAGGTTTTAACTAATTTTATATATTTGAATAGGTTTTAACTAATTTTGAGCTGTAGGTTAAGTTATTCATATTGAGGTTTTTCTACTAGTTTCTTTAAATTCAACGCTTTCCTCTTCTTTTAGCCCAACAACCAGATGTTTTCCTGACATTTTTATTGCAATTTAGAACCTACTAATTTTATATGGATTCCAAAGCATAAATTCCTCTGCAGCGTAGAAACTTTTTATTGCAACAAGCAATCAATAGTTTCTAGTGGGTCAATTGTTGTCAGCAATTGGACTCGACAACAGGCATTTTCCCCAGTCTTAAAATTTACATTGCTGTATATTAATCATTTGTCATTTAAGCTGAGTCAACTTAGAACGACATCGATGCATCGGCCGGGAATTGCGACCTCACACGGATAGTACACTACACACTAAGCACTAAGGACTAAGCTATTACTATTAATAATAAATAAAGAAAATCGATCTTCTGTGGAAACATTATAAAATTAAGTTGCAAAGGTATTGTCCTACTGATCTCTGACATACATATTTAATTTATTTATATACATAAATCAAATTGTAATTTTTTGTATTTTAATTAATAAAATTAATTTAATTAATAAAAATAATAATACGGTATAAAAATATAATTGGTATGTATTAAGTTTTTCAAAATTTTTGAATTTTTACACAAATTATTTTGATTGAAAGTTAAGCAAAGATTTAATGAAATTTATAGAAAATATATTTTTTTTCAATTAAAGATTTACGGATTTCTTTCAGTAATAAATCAAAATTTGACTTAAATTTCCTATTTAACATTATTATATCCAAAATGTTTTAACAAATTATGACTTTTTTACAAAATTGAAAATTTGGTATTTGTTTCCTGTGTGTTTGTCCTTTCTGTTACAAAAGAAGTTTAGATTAAAAAATACGATAAACAAACCCCGGGTTTGTCAAAAGCACATTTCCCTCAAAATCGCCTCATGTAGAACTATGAGCTATTCTAAAACAATTGGAATTCTTATACGTGTATAGTATTTTTTAGTAGTATTTTCAATGTACTATACATAGGAAAGATAAAAAAAGCTGCCAAGTTGGAAGAGTGCTTCATATCTCCTTTTAGATCAACCTAGGCTTTAATAAAAACAAAGAATTAACTAAAAGTTATAATATTTTATAAAACTACGAGTTTTTCACAGTTTAAAAGTAAATATATTTTATGTTTTTATATAAAACTTATGATGTTATTTATATAAAATTTATACGAATGGTAAAAATGATCAAATTCTTATCTATATCGAATGGTTGAATTTATGATATAAGACAATATATATATATATATATATATATATATATATATATATATATTGCTTCATATATTGTAAATATATGAAGCTTTGTGGTGCGGTCTAAATTTCAAAAATTTTTTTTTCTCAAAAATACACACCTTAAAGAAGGGTCCGCTATAACTATATTTCAAAGCTAATATCTAATCTAAGACCTTTGCGAAAAATTTGAATTTCATGAACCACGTAATATATATATAAAATTAAAAGTAATAATTTTTTCAAAACTACCAATGTTGTACAATTTGAAATTATTACTAAGTTTCAATAAATAAATACTCGAAATTGTATATCCAATATAATATTAATTTTTAAAATGTCGAAATTTTTACCCCTGTAAAATGAAGAGGGTTGAAGGTACAGGTCTCGTTTTTATGTACAAGGTGTAGAATAGTATTATGAAGAAACCAATTTTTAATTTTTTTGATATAGTCTCCCGTTCATTAATTTCATTAATAGACCCCCTCCTCTACTTTAATAAAATGGTGGTTTATAATTTTAAGTGATTTCCCAAGGCTTGAAATTATGGTACCTGGCATAGAAGTAAGAAAGTCGTACATAAACTCTGGACCATTTTATAGCCATTTTGAATTTCAAAAATTTTACTTTGAAAATATCGAAATTCAAATACAACTGACATAAAGAGCGTTGAGGGGGTGGGACTGATTTTTTTATACAAGGTGTAAAATTTCATTGTTAAAAAAGTATTTTTTCATTTTTTTAAATTAGCCCCCCGCGGAAGGCATGGAGCTTGTTTTCTAAATATACCCCCTCCACCACCAAAAAAGAGAAGCATGTTAAAATTTGGAGTGATTTGGATTACCACGAACCTATTGCACTCAATTTTTAAATTTCAAGTTTATATCTAAACTGTGGCTTATTTTATAGTCATTTTAAGTTCCAAAAATTAAATTTTCATAAACTATATAATAAATTTTGAAATGTTGCATTTCTAAGCGATGAAGAATAGAGTGTGTTGCAGGTACGGAAACAAATTTTTCGCATAAGGTCTAAAATAGTATTTAAAAAAAACTTATTTCTTATTTTTTCAATCCAGTTCCCCGAGGAGGTGTTGCATCTTGTATTATAAATATACCCCCTCGCCCGTATAAAAAGGGAAAGGGGTAAAAATTTTGAATGATTTCGAAAGATACTAACCTATTATATCTAACTTATAAGATAATAGGCCGTATCTTAAATGTTTCATATGCAATGATCATTTTAAATACTAAAAATACAATTTTAATAGTCCCATAAAAATTCTTTCACTAGTAAAATGAAGGGGGGTACAGGTATGAGGCTGATTTTTATGTAGAAGGTGTATAATAGTATAATGAAGAAACCTATTTCTCACTTCTTTAATAAACTTCCCCGCTGAGGGGTTGTAACTTGTTTCATATATAAGCCCCTCACCCACTTAAAAAAGGCGGGGATTAATTTTTTTTATATGGAATAGAAAGGTACTAACTTGTTATACCTATTTTAAAAGTTATAATGTTTTACGTGAAATCGTACTGGTTTTATGTGCATATCAATTTTCAAAAATTCAATTATAATATTACCATTAAATAAGGGGGCGGGGACCCAGGGCTCTAAATTTTTCTTATGTTCTTTGTATGGTGTCTATTCATGAAACTGTGAAACAGGGTAAAGATCCGACTATATTAAGGTGTGTTTTCTGACATGCACAAAATTGTGCATTTTTATCGCTCAATGAAGGGGGTTTGCAGGTATATTATTCGGAAAAGGATACCATAAGCATAAAATTCCATCCTTAGTTTACCTTTCTGTATATTTTTGATTCAATTGAATGTGTTTTAGTACTATTTCTAAGCGATTCAAAAAGACAATTTTTGTTTTGCGTACGGCGTACGGCGCAAAAATTTTTTTTTGCTGATTCTGATTCTCTGACATCTAAAACACTAAAACGTAAGAAAAAGTTCAAAATCTCGAAAAAAATTTTTTCGAAATTTGCTCTGCACCACAAAGCTTCATATTATATTTAATATGAAGCAAAATGATATGGTAAATATAGGTAAAAAATGTGTCCCTGTTTGATTTTATTAATTTTTTTTCCTTCCAAGGTTATTATTCCAGCAAAATACATATATATAAACTTATCATTTAATTTTGCTTTTCATTTTAACATAATGTGATATGAAATCCAATATTCCATTTATATAGCACCTAAAAATATGCAAAATGTTGGTTTTTTGCAAAATTTTACATTATTAAGCATTTTGATTAATTATAAGTGTGAGGCAAATGATTAAAATTTATTAATTAATGCACTTTAAAGGAATATGATTTTCGAAAGTTTTCTCAATATTTGTTTTTAAAAATATTGTGCAGTTATAATTTTACAAGTAAATTAAAAATGTAATTTTTTGATTTTCGAAGGGCCACAACGGAAAGAGGAGGGGAGATACGGATAGAATTTCTTCAGAGACTCTAGTTATTTTGTAGATATATCTTTGATACATAAATTTCAGTCTTCCATAATAAGCAGTTTGGGAAATACAGGGTGTTAGAAAAACTAAAAAAAGTTGTATGAAGATAACGGTATTTTTATACAACAAATAATTACAAATTTGTTAATTTCACAATTAAGATAAAAGATTTTCCTATCTTATAGCTTTTACAGACCTCAAAAATGTTTATTGGTTTAAAAGTTATAAGATGTTCACAATTTTCAAACTTGGAGGGGAAATAACTCAGAGGGGAAAAGAGATAGAAGAAAATTTTGTTCTACTGGACCTATTATTTTATTACTATCTATCTATGGTCAAAATTTTATTATTCTATCTTAATAGATGTAGAAGTTTGTGTAAACGGACGGACAGACGGACAGACAGAGTGAAACTAATATACACATTTCTTCCAATTTGGTTGGAAATGTGCTAAAAATAACAAAAATATTTTATTTTGTATAAAGTAATACTTTTTTGTTGTTGTAGGAGAAAACCGAATATACGCTTCATATACATAAAATGTAAAATATTTTCTTTATAGATAAAAGATATGTTTAACAATTTTGATAAAGGGTAAAATTTAGACTTAAAGGGAATCAAATTCTTGATTGCAATTGGTGTAAATCCAGGGTAATATGAAATAAATTAATTTTTTTTTCTAATTTCTTATTTACGGTTTTAAAACATAAATATTAGTGCTACTTTTAAAAAGAAAAGACAATTTTAAAAGAAAATTTGGCAAAGAAAGCCAAATATTGAAAAAATATCTAGTAAAAATATTTATGTTAAGGAAATTGGAACTGTAAAATTAATATTTTTCCCATTAGTTTATATTTTACATATAGTTAAAAGTACCAAAAATAATAGATGAAGAAAATTAATAACAAAATTCCTTTATTTTAAGTTAAATTTATGTAAATAATAAAATTCTGCCCAAAGGACTTTGACGTTATTCATCATAATAAATTAGTAATTTTTTAAAAAAAAATTTAGTTTTATAGTTTTCAATTTTCCTTTTCTTTTAAAGTTTCATAAAATTATCTCAAACCTCAAAAATTCTATTCTCCTTTGTGCAAATGAATCAAATAGAAAATTTCAAAATAATTTTGTATAGTGGACTGCACAATTAATTTTTATGAAAATTGAAAATATAAACAATTTTGAAAAGGACTCACCAACATGAAAATAAATATGATTAAAAAAAGTGGTTTTTGCCTCTTAAACAATTACAATTTCTGTTGCGACTATTAAAAAGGGAACCACTCTAAGCTAGAGGACATAATTGAAAAAGGAAGAAAAAATACTAAGTTTTATATTACATAAAAGTATAATTAATACATTTAATTTCCTTTCTACCACATTTAATAATTATTTTGTAAAACATGAAATTAAAATTAATTGTTAAAAATAGAGAAAAATTGAATGAAATATTTTCACAACAAAATTTTATTTAAAAAATATTATAACGAAATTTATTATGCTAAATAAAATGAAAATAAAGGAAAATTTTGTTTTGTATAAAAAAAAGTTCGTTGTTATTCTAACAAATTGAGTTGGCTTTTTTTAGCTAAAGGGTAAAAGTTTATTATTATTCTTGTAAATTGTAAATGGCCACCAAGTTTTGGATTTCAACAAAAAAATTTATATTTTACTGAAGTGATGAACAGTATATTTTTTGCATATTTAGGTCAGTGATTCATTTATGTAAATAAGTTATTATTTTCCCAGACATTTTAAGGACTTTTATAGTATATATATATAATAATAATTTTTTACTTATATTTTTCATTTCAGATATTATAAAAAAAAACTTATATAATATTATACCAAAAAAAGTAAATAATAATAAGAAGAAATAATTCTGTCAACAAAATATAAATTAATTTCAATTTGAATCCTCATAAATTCTTTAATATGATTTGGATAATATCAAAAATTTACAAATTTTTCTGTAAATTTGCCAATGTATTCGACAATATTTTATGTATTTGAAAATTTTATTTATTATTTTCATTAAAATGAATTAAAGGAAATGATAAATTTTCCTGTATTTGTTCAGTAGATAAGATATAGTATAAATATTTGGATAAAAATCATTTTGTTGCCAAAATGAAAACGGAAATGATTGAAAAATATATTGAACCAAATTGGATATTTGTTAGCTTTTATTTTATAAAAAAAGAAATTTCAATTTTTCCTTGCCTAGAGAAACGATCCTACAGACGATTAGACGCCACGCTAAAATAGTTTTTAGTTAAATTTTAATAACAAAAATACATATATAAAAAACCGTATAATTATTAAAAGTGAAGAATTTATTCAAAAATCCTAAATTCTATGAATAATTCAAGATAAGATTTAATTCAGAAAATTACATAATAAAATATATTGTGCAAAAATTAAATAATTGTGTGATTACTTTCAATTTCAATGTAATTCGTTTAATTTTGATTAATTATTAATTATTTAAATAATTCTCTAAGAAAATTTTTTTCTTATTCATGTTAAAGACAATATTAATTACATAGACATTTCACCTAAAGTCAAATTGCTTGTATTATATTTTAATAAATCCTAGGATTATAGTAATAAAATGTATATAACATAATCGGACCAGATTTATAGTATTTACTTAAAATAATATGCTAGAACACTAAATACTATATAGAACAAAAAGATTATTTCCCAAAACTTTGTAAGTTAATTCAAAAGTGAATAAGTATTATGAATTAACTTACAAAAGAATTAATTAACACAAACAAATAAATAGTTAAGTTTATTTCATAATTTACTTCAACATTTTGATCCAAAGTCTTTAATCTTTTAATGTTTTAAGCATATAATGATGTCATAGAATAATTATAATCATAGAATAATTATAATTAAATGAAGAAATCTTGCTCTAAAATCTTTTGTACATAAATATTTGATGTTTCTTAATTCCATTTAATTGCATTATCGTTATGGAATTAATCATATTTCATGATTTCTATATTAAAATTATTTTATCCTTTTATTAAACTTATAAATATATTTATGATTATATAATGTTTTAATATTACAAACACAAATTGTGAGCTTTTATCCCTTACTAAACAAAAATTACATATTTCTGACAATTTCAATTTTTTTCTTAAGAAAATCAAATCATAAATGTAATATTCTTTTTTAATAATAAAATAAACAAAAAATATCTGCGGATATGAAAAAAATCAGTGATGTGTAACTTTCTGGAAGAAAAAAAATTTACTAATTTATTTGCAGGAAATCTGTTTTCTTTTTCATAAAAATGGAAATTATCATATTTGAAACTTTTATGAAAAAAATAATAAGAAAATTTGGAAAATGTCGGCCAAAAATTGAATGAAAAATTGATATTTTAAATATCAAAATAAATTCATATATAGGAAATATTAAAAAAAGTTAAACTAATAATATTTTTCGAAATATTAGAATATTTTTAACGGCTAATTCTTTTAGTTTACGAATCCGTTACCAAATAAATTCGACATAAATTACATAAAAAATATCTTATATTCTTAATTTATATACTTTTAACTTAATCAACATTTTTTACTTAATACATATTTATGAATAAGTTATTGTCATATGAAATTGGATATATATAGTACATTTGTAATCTTGTAAAATGTAACTGAATTAATGCGTGACCAAGCATAAATTTATTCTAAAAAAAAGTAATTGTGCTAAGTAAGTTAAGTAATTTTTGAAAGACTATGAGATCACGTAATCTACACCTGTTTTTTTTATGTACAATTTTTTTTATATCTCACGACATAAATAGATTAGTCCTTTTATTATATATATTTACGAATTAAGTAATTATACTATCTTCTTTGAGAAAATAAATAATTAATTTAGTTAGGCAGATTTTTTAGTTTTCTTTATAATTATAGTAAATAATTATTTAATAATTATTATAAAAAATATTAATTATAATTGTATTTTTTTGCTACAAATCAATATTACAGAGTTAATATATAGCCAAACATTTTTTTGTCGCTTTTTTGGAAATTTTTTCAATTATTTTTTATAATTAATATTTTAATTGAACAGAAATCAATGGAAATTATTCGAAAAGAACAAATTTGTTTTTTCTCTAAAGAATTTAGTTTTTTTTTTCAAATTTATTTAATTATGTCCGCTGTCCGACCAAATTAAAGGACACAAAACAGAAAAAAATTATTCAGAAAATAAATTTTTTTTACACATTTATTTTTGTAGACTGAAAAATTACAGAATATTTTTACTTTTTGTTTGTCTATTTGATATAGGTACATAATATAAGTTCAATATATATTTACTCTGGATTTATTTTAATTGAAGTATATTTGTAATAAATAAAATGTTGAAAGAGAAATTACATTTCGTGGTATTTGGTGCATTGAAATGGTAAAATGTAAATTGGTTTGTTGAATTTATGCTAAATCATAGTATATATATGCAATTTTATAATAAAAATTACTTTTTTTATTTATTTATTATTGAATAGAAATTAGAATAGAAATGAAAATGGACACAAATTTACTATTTGTAAATGAAAAGGTTTGTAATTTCTGTTATTGCCTTTTAAAGCTTTTAGATTATGAAATGACATTTTAATTATTGTAAAGATTTAAAAAACTATTTTAGGGCAGATCAATTTGTAAAATATTAAATGAATTTAATTTAATTGGTAAATAGATTGAGTAAATATTATTAATTGTAATAAAAATTTATTTAGAAAATAAATTATAGAAAAACATTAATTTATTTAGAAGATAAATAAAATATGAAAATAAACAATAATAAATCAATCAATATTTAATGTTCATAAGATAAACCAAATATGTACAAACATAAATTTAATTTAATTATATACAAATTCAACTAACTAGCACATTAATTCTAAAATGTATTTTCTGATGATAACTGAAATATGTTTGCAATATTTCCTGTCGTATATACATCAATTTCGCTAGACAAACTTTCGCTTTGCAATTCATATTATTTACAATTCTAACCTGATTTCCGTGCATTCTAACCTGATTTCCGAAATTCATCAATTAATAAGAAAAAAACAAACATCACAAAAATAGATAAACTCGGAAAACCTGAACAATTTTTTTTATAAATGACAAAGAATCCGATATACAGGATATGTATGTATATTTCCGGAGAGCTTGTATCTAAAATGATATTTTCGAACTTTGTATTTTTGTGTTCCATTATGCAGATAAATAATAATGTTTGTATTGTGTATATAAAGCTTCAGTTATTCTATATTATTTCAGTCTAGAAATTGCTTTATCAAAAATTTGGACCATTATAATTATTTATCAAAATACAAGTACGATTTCATATTAATGATAGTATATGTGAAGTTTTTTTTTAATAATTAATCTATTATAATTCCAGAATCAAAACTTTTTCTTATTTTAGAAGATAATTTATGAATTTTCATTAAAATAAACACAAATTTGAAGCTGACTTTCGAATTAACAGCAAAACTTTCTTTCTACAATAAATTAAAATTAGATTCGATTATTAGAAATTTGATTAATCATAAATAATTTTTTTTTTAAATTCTTAAATTTTTGAATAAAAACTTTTTTTTGCAACTTTTTGATGGCTTGATTTTATGACACAATTTTATGATACCAAAAGATTATAAAAAATAGTAGAAAATTTTTATCAAAAAAATTTCCATCAAAGACAGATTTCTTATTATAAATGATTGGTTAAAAAATTATTTTCTGGTTTTATGATAATTTTGGAGGTAAAAAAAACAAATAAATAAAAAATTTATATAAACTTTTAGAAATTGTCTTTTGATCTTAAAGACGAATCTATTTTTTTTACCAGGCATTAAATAAATTAGTTTCAAATGAATAATGTTTCTTTATAAGTTTTCTAGAAGTTTCTTTTTTACTTAAAAAGTTTTATTTTATAGAAGATATATTTTTAAAAGACCCACCCAACAGGTCATTAATAATTTTCCAGTAAAAAAAATATTAACTTTAAAAGATTTTTTAAATATTTATAGCGAAAATGATTTTTAAATTTTCTTTCTGTTTTGAATTTCGAATAATTTTGTAATAAATTTCCATGTACATTTTTAACTATTCACTTAAAAATCACACAAATGAATTTTTACATAATTTTAAAATTTCTGAATAATATTGATCTTCTACTCTGTTCTATTACTAAAATTAATGTTTATGTATATATAGATACAATAATATGTAAATAATAGCAGAGTTATGAAAACTATATGTTTAATTATAAAATTACCACGAAAATAATAGTTCATATATGACTTATAAATTTTATGAAAGCTATTTAGAACAAATACAAAATATTTACACAAACAAAATTCACTAAAAAAAAACTTAATATTCTTCACAAAAAAAATTAAATCTATAAGCAAGAAAATACTAAGATCCCCAGTGGTTTTTGGAATGTTATACAATAATTTTTGAAGAACCGGAAACCAATTTTGAATATGCTTAACCTAAAACTACTAATAAATTGGAATAAGAAATAAATTTATCCTTATCAGGGTTGGGTAAGTTTTTAAAATTATTATTATAAATAAGTTAGAGATTAAATTTATCTGATCATTTAATTATTATTACATTAAAAAGGACAAAGATTATACTATTTACGCCAATGATAATACATATTTTGAAACTATTGTAATAAGTATAGTGATTGCATTCAACAATATTCAATGTAAAAGTCAAAAATCAACAATGAAATTCAAATAAAAAAAATACGATAAACAAACCCCGGGTTTGTCAAAAGCACATTTCCTCAAAATCGCCTCATGTAGAGCTATGAGCTATTCTAAAACAATAAGAATTCCTATACGTGTATATTATTTTTTAGTAGTATTTTCAATGTAAAGGAAAGATAAAAAATGATATGGTATAAATATAGGTAAAAAATGCGTCCCTGTTCGATTTTATTAATTTTTTTTCCTTTCAAGGTTATTATTCCAGCAAAATATATATAAACTTATCATTTAAGTTTTCTGTAATTTTGCTTTTAATTGAATATAATGTGATATGAAATAATAACCAATATACTATATATATAGCTCCTAAAAATATGCAAAATATTCGTTTTTTGCAAAATTTTATATGATTATGCATTTTGATTAATTATAAGTGTGAGGCAAATGATTATAATTTATTAATTAATGCACTTTAAAGAAATATGATTCTCGAAAGTTTTCTCATTATTTGTTTTTAAAAATATTGCGCGGTTATAATTATACAAGTAAATTAAAAATGTAATTTTTGAATTTCGAAGGGTCACAACGGAAAGGGGAGGGGAGATACGGATACAATTTCTTCAGAGACTCTAGTTATTTTTTAGATATCTCTTTGGTACATAAATTTCAGCCTTCCATAATAAGCAGTTTGGGAAATACAGGGTGTTAGAAAAACTAAAAAAAGTTGTATGAAGATAACGGTATTTTTATACATCAAAGAATTAAATTTTAAAAAATTTGTTAATTTCACAATTTTTTTTTTCCTATCTTATAGCCTTTACAGACCTCAAAATTTTTTATTGGTTAAAAATTTATTAGATGTTCAATATGAGCAATTTTCGAACTTGGAGGGGGAATAACTCAGAGCGGAAAAGAGATAGAAGAAAATTTTGTTCTACTGGACCTATTATTTTATTACTATCTATCTATGGTCTTTTAATACTCTATCTTAATAGATGTAGAAGTTTGTGTAAATGGACGGACGGACAGACAGAGTGAAACTAATATACACATTTCTTCCAATTTGGTTGGAAATGTGCTAAAAAACTACCGAAAAAGTATTTATATCATCCCTAAAGACAATTTTTGTGTTATGAGTTATAAACTGTCATAAGCTTTATTTCATAAAAATCCTTATAAAAAGCATATAAATTATACTATTTTTTCATATATGCATATTATGTATGTTGTTTTTTGTATGTTTAGTTTAGTACACACAATTTTACTGAACTTTTATTTTGTGAAATTTGTGATATGCAGAGATTGTCATCAAAGAAAATAACAAAGTTACTAAAAATTTGACTAACTTAATATTTGATATATAAAAACTCTTTTTTGAAAAGTTAACACCTAAAAATTATTTTATTGAGCTTATGCAAATGAATAAAATTTAAATAACAAATTACGACTCTAAAATATAATAAAAGGCAGATATGAAAATTGTAAAACGTTTGATGTTATTTTCATATTTTTTTGTTTAAATTATTTTCAATTAATTTAACAATTTTTGTCAATATTGAATTTAAGAAAATTCACGATTTTATTACAATTAATTAGAAGAAAACGCTCATTTGCGGCAATAATGTTTCAACTCGATAAAGATTAAATAATTTTGGACTAACTTAAAAAAAATTTTTGGTACCCTTATGAACACGAAATAAAATTAAATAATTCACTTCCAATTATATTTTTATTGAATGTTCAGACAAGTCAATAATAGTCCATGTCATATTTTGTGTATTTATTATTTCTAATGCAATTTACTTAGATGATTATCATTTACTATTTCAATTGAATCTCTATTATCCTTTTAAAATTCTATATGTCCATAATGAAAATGAACTGGAATAATTTGATAGATTTTGTTGTTTTTTAAATCTCTAGACACACAGCAGGAGAGTTTTTAATTATTGCTATAAAGATTGCAATTATTTTGTTATAAAATATTTTGTTGACATCAGACAATAATAATTAAATGGAACGAATGCAGAAAGTTATTGATGTGATAACAATTTTTCTGAAAATAAATATAAAATAATAAGCTCTTAATTTTTAAAAAAAAAATGGAAGTTTATAATGTTAAATTTTCATTCAGACAAAATTAATTTAATTGAAGTAAAATTTAGTACTTTTGGCTGAACATTGAACTTAAAATGTTAAAAAAATTGTTTGAAGATCAAAATCTTTAAATCAATAAATGAAATTTGTTAGTCTGTTAATTTTTGGTAGACTAACTTTATTGGAAAATAAATGATAAGGGTTTTGGCATATTTGAAGATTTCTTATCACAATTCAAGGTTATAAATAATTAACAGTGTTTATTTGAATGAAAAACCTTGAATATCCCAGTATAAAAAAATTGTTAGCCATTTAATTTAATTCCAAGATATTGTCTGTTTATTTATTATTTGCTAAAATTTTAATATATATATGACAAAGGCACAATAATTATTTAATTTTTTTTTCTATACTATGTGTAACATCAGTATAAGTAAATTTTCTGTTTTCGAGTTTAATCTCATCATTATTATTTTTACTGGGTGTTGATAAAGACAGACATAATTATAATTTATTTTATATAATTAAGAGAAACAAATAATTTATCTTAATGTTGTAACCACCATTTTAGTCTTCTTTATTATTTTCATTATTAGAAAACTGGAAGCTTTTGTTAACACTTCAAATTTATGAAAATCCGATTATTCTAATGTTTTACGTCAATAAAATTACACAATATGTATATATAAATTATATTATATGTATATAATAATACATTAAATTCATAGTTAAGTAAAAATATTTTACTGGTGGAATAATAATTTTTATATAATTAGTTAATTAAAGATAATTTGAACCTAAAAACACAGATAATTATATAATGAAATAATTTTCTTTTCATATCTTTATTTAATTTTCTATTATAATAATATTATAATAATAGTAAATATTTATCTTTGGTAAATAATGTATAAAAAATTATATGGTTTTAATGAAAATAAATATATATCTATATTATATTTTAATAAAAATGATTCAAACAATTTTTATGGGTGTAATACCAATAATTATATACTAAATTTAAATATACTGGATAATTTTTTGACCCAGAAATACTTATAATAGGATACGACAAGAAAAAAATTTTTGTTCAATAATTATTGGACGTTTAATGACGTACGTAACATTAGGCTATCAAGATGGTGTACATATGTAAGATAACCTTTTCATTGTTACTTTTTATCCTGTGTCAAAAATTCAGAATAACAAATCTCTATTTTCATTAAAAGTCGAACTCGTAATTGGACATAATTATCGCGTAAATCGACATGACTTTCATAAAATGAATACAAGTGATATCCGATTTATATTAATCTATAGGAAACTAAACCCGAAGCCGGAAAAAAAGGAAAGCCGGAAAATCAATTTTATATTTTTATTTTTTTTATAGATAATTTATATTAAAAAATATTTATAGGTTTTCTTTCTATAAGCAATAATTATCATTAAAATTTATGTTGAGCCAATCATCAGACTATTGAGGTATGTAGCGAAGATGAAATATGAAATTTTTTTGTAAACTATAAAAATTTATATATACTTACATAATAATTTTAAGAAATTAAATATAATTATAATATTTTACAATGCAAGTTTTTTCTCGTTTTCATCTTGTTTTCAGTTTCTGTGGATATTTTTAAGTTTTAAAGTACAAAATTGCTGTTGTTATGGTTTTTTTTTTATGTGGATTAAGTTTTTGTATTAATCGTAAATAATTTGCTAATTAAAAGTTTTTACAAACAAAAATATTGTTTAACTTTTTTTTTTCCTCGAATTTTCTTTCATTTTTTTTTCTTATTTTTCAGAATAAAAGAAAACTTTAATATTCTTTATTATTATTATTTTGGAAAATTAATTTAATTAAAAGTTTTCGGTATCAAGAGGCTGATTTCCTTTCATCGTTTTTATGATTTTTGTGGAGGGGTGAAAATTGTTTTTATGAGAACTCAAAGACAATTTTGTTAATTTTAATTATATAAATACTGTTTAAAACAAAATTTAATTGGGTAATTTGATATTCAATTGTTAATGTAAATGTTAAAACACATTATTTAATAATATTAATATTAGAAAATTTTGTTAAAAAATGTTTAAAAAGAAAATTATAGTTCTTGTATTTAAAATGTTATTAACCAGTAGTAAAAATAGTAAAGGGAAATTATTATAACTTTGTTCATTCCCTACCCAAAATTCACATCAGATAAATTTTATTTAGCTATATCTTTATTCTGATTCAATTTTCTAAAATTGCTATCATTAAAAAATGTGTATTAAATTATTATTTGACGTGCAACCATTTTATGTCACTAATTTACATTTGAATTTTCTTTTATTAATTTATAAATAATCAAATTGAAATAAGTTACACAAGTTAAAGCCTTTTACAATCTAACTTATATTTTATGTAATTTGAAAATTATTAATTAAATCGTTCAGAAAACGAACAGATTTGTACATAAAAAGCCTGTTATTATGCACATATGAAATTAAATTATTACTATAAAAGTTTTGATGGAAAATTATATTAAAAATTAAATTTTACAGCAAAGTCATTATTATAATTTAATTGAAATATTTAAGTGCACTTTTTTTATCAGAGTAAAAAATTAGGTTACAAGTTTTTCAAATTTATACATTACTGTATTATGAAAAATTACTTTTAGGATTATACGGAAACCCCACAATTATTGCCTCTTTATTCAAAATTATAATTCATTTTTCTTTGCTCAGCTCCCCTTTTTAGCTAATAATAATTGAAACATTGCAGTAAAATAAAATGTACGATGATAATCAGAAATTCAAATTAACATAAATTTATGTGAAATGTAAGGATTTATGGAATGTGTATTTATGTTTTTTATGTACATACAAAGTGAAATAAGGATTTGTAATAAGAAAAACAAAATGCTTTTAATAAATTAACTCGAATATGACTGAAATTTTATCATAATTTTCATTATATAAATTTACGGAAAACAATAATTCACCACAATAATAATTAATAATTTAGCAACTCCTTTATTTGCTACATATTCCGTGGTATAAGTATCTTTGAAATATAAGTATTATGATATGAATAATGAAAAAAGTTCAGTAAATATTTATAGTTTTAACAATATTATTTCAGCTGCAGTCTATTATGTAGATAATAATCAAAACTTTTATGAGGAAATTAAACAAATGATGTCTTGATTTCCAATTTGCATTTCTGCAACAATTCATTCAAATTAAAAATCATGTACTAATTAATTCTACAAAATAAAAAATTAGCTTACTTGCAAATTATTGCGTCAAAAAAATGGCAAATAACAATTACATAGTACGAGAAGTCACTAAAATTTAATTACAAATTAACTAGTCCATTTAATTTTACTTTCCCACAATTTCCTGTAAATTTACTATAAAAGCTTATAAATAATATAATCGCTGAAAATAAACTAAACAGGATCACTAATAATTTGAATATTCATAAATGAAATTTGAATGAACAAAATTATTTTTTTAACTATTTAATGACAAATTTTTGGTGTGTAATAATTAACTTTGAATATGTAGCATGTGATGTAAATTGTCTGAATTCAAAATATTTAAAAATATCTGGAAATGACAAAAATATAATAATTAATCTTGAAATTAGAGTAATAATGAAATGATTGTAATTTAAATAAAGAATTAAAATTATAGACATAAAATTTAAATATATACAATATATTTAAAATCAAAGTTTTTGGCATGGATATAATAACTTATTACGAAATTAATTGAAATTTTTCTGAGAAATTTGTGAAATTTAACAGTAGGGGATTTTATTATGCCGATATTAATCAGTTTCATAGAGCTTGAGGCTTTCAACTTTTCAATTTTATAATAAATTTGGAAATATAATCGCTTAAATAAATTGCTTCTCAATTTCGTATTTAACAAGAAAACAATTTGATTAAAATTACATATTTGGTAAGAATTTATTGAAATGACAAGTAAAATTTAATTTAATCCCTATTGCTTTAAAATTTCTGAAAAAATATATCTAACTTCGACAAACGCCTATTAAATCTATTAAATGTATGTTAACAGAAATAAGAAATTTCAGGTGAATCTCACAATTTTATTTACATTTATTTTAATTTTCATTTATTTGCCGTGTTGAATTTTCTGATTATTTTAAAATCTTTAAAACAAAATCATTAATTTTTTCCCATGTAATTCAAATATTGACTTTATAAAATGGTTTTTAAATTTGAAGATAAAATATATGTGACCTTATAATCGTACACCTGAAAGCGTTTACCTTTCTTTGATTTATATAAATTCACGAAAATATTATATTTATATTGATGCTGAGATGATGATAATAATGGGATAAATGTGATGAGGAGGTTTTCCGAAATAAATTTATGAACGAAATATAATAAGGAAGATAAATTAGAATTTATTTTTAGATATTATATTCTTATGGTATCATATTGGTATATGTTTTTCTTTTCTGAAGAGTCTCTCCTGTATTATGTTAACAATATGGCACGACATCAGATTGAATATAATTTTATTTACTTTGTTTGATAAAGTTTTAGTATCATTAATTATGGAAACCTGCGTAGTGAATGAATATACTTTGGGAATACATATTACATTCAAAATAAAAGATAAAGTAACAAAAAAAGTTGTATAAAAATTAAAGTAAATTGGGGTTAAAATCATTCACAAATTTTATAGTATAGTGTCAATAATGGAAAGATTATCCAAAGATTTTACTTGTGTTTGTCAAAGTGCTAATTAAATTCTCAAAATTTCTCTTGAAAATTTTCTACATAATAATCTTCATATATATTACGATACCGATTTCATTTATACCCCATTTCACTGAATTCTATCAACAAAACAAAGCAATTTACCATACTAAAATTATTGTATGTTTGTTTTTGTTGAATTAAATAAATAAATCGGAGAAAATATGAAAGAATATCATAAATTTCCATTGTGCTATGCTTTTAGGTACTGGGATAGGATTTTTTCCCTTTTGTGAATTGTTTGTATTATCAACAATCAGTCCTTTTAGTGACCTTGCAAAATGTTGAATATTCATTTCATAAAATAAATAAAAAGGAATAAATATGAAACAATTGAATTTATGAGGGACTCAATAATTTAATATAAAAGAAAATATTATAAAATTAAAATTTAAGAATATTTTATTTAGGTACCAAATTTTTAAATCAAATTTTTATGTATTCAATTTAAGCAGAAATTTAATCAGAAATTTTGTAGTGATGGTTTGTTTAGAAGGGTTTATTATTCAAGTTTCTATTTTCGAAATTTCAAAAAAATATTTAAGAATAACAACTACTCGAACTAATTTTAGATTTGTAATACATATTAATAAATTATCATTTTTAAATTCTAAAAAAATTATCACAAAAATATCTGAAAATTCAATAATATTTTAATTTAATATTTTTCACATTTTCTTTGTTAATAAAATTGAATATTTTTTTTCATTTATTTATTAATTTTTATGTTTTTTCTCATACAGAAAAAGAATATTTTTTGGTGTTGTGCGAAATAATTTTTTGAGGTAGTTTCCCTCCGAAAAATCACACAAGTCGAACTTTTGTCATTATTTATGGCGTACACGCAATCCGTAACAGCACTAAAATACAAATGAAGTAACATAAAAATATTGTAGGAACAGAAAATCGGAAAATTATTTAAGACTTTTATGAAAAATGAAAATAACCACCGGCAACAGAATTTCCATTTTTTTTTAATATTTATATTTTCAATAAAATATTACGATATTTTTGGTTTCTTGGTAACACAATGGTAACCAATCCAACCCCGTAAAAAATTCCTGAATCGAATTTTTGATATATTTTTTTGAAGGTACAAAATATACATAAAAATATTTATTACTATTTGCATTTTTTTCAGTGCGGTATAATTATATAGTCTTCTTATACGTTGTACAATGTTAAAGTTTTTAAATGATTTTTTGATCCTTTGAAATTTTTTATTCAATAACTTAATATAATATATGTATGTATGTTATTTTTCTAATAATATTTGATTTTTTTAAATCTATACACTATCAAAATATACTAAAATGTTGGATGATTTTTTGCGTGAATAGTAGGAAAAACACATTATTGGAAATTTACGTATAATTAAAATAATTTAAAAACGTGTTCTGTAGACAAATACACGCCTAATCAATGACTACGATGACGATGACAACCGAAAACGTGAAAATAATAAAAGAAACTTCCAAAAATAAAATAGGACAGTGCCAATACCAAAGACAGGCGCACGCAATTTTCCAATAAATAAACTTTTCTTTTATATAGAAAGGAAAAATTAAAGAGAGGAAATAAAAAAGCTTATTATATAGTTTTTGTTTGCCGTGGGAAATGAGAATTTGCATATTGAATGAGAGGAGAGTGGCTTGTGTTACAAAAATTTTGGTCCTCCAACCTCCAATCTCCTTAAAGTTAAATTAAGAAAATGTAAAACATAAATTTTAAGAGAATTGATCCAAATTTTATTGGAAATTTTATAAATTCTGTTTTGTTGCTCTTTTTATAAGTTGGGAAAATTTGTAAAATTTTATACAGACAAAACAAATGTAAACAGATTTCCACGCTAAAGACGACATTGTTATGTTAAACCAAGCAAAAAATTTTCTATATATTACATATACCAAATATAATAGTAAAATAATTATAACTACCGAAAAATTATTTTCAATAAATTCAGAAAAACATACATACATATATGAAATGAAGACCTAAATTATGTAGGTACTTTGTGATACAAACTAAATGTTTGTTTGTTCAATAATATATTATTTACTTTCTTTGAATATTATTCTTTCGATTAAAGTATTTGTAATTTATGTCGAAATTCTACACATAATACAATGTAGAAACAATAAGTAAAATTCCGAAATAACTAATTTCATTATTTAAATAAAAAATATTTCTGTCATACACAAAATATATGCAAAGATTTAATGTAAAATTATTTATACACCTGATTCTTTTGTTATTAATGCTTTTACATATTGTACAAAAAATTCATTTTTCTCATTTCTTAAAATGTCAACAACATATATAAATAAAAAGTGTTCATAGTTGGTTTAAAATAGTTTCGGAAATTGTAAATTGTTTTTAATATTAAAAATTCAAATTTAATGAAAATATGTTGTATCTATGTTGTAGCTATATTAAATATTTCTATTGAAATTTCAACGAGATAACCAAAAAAAATTTTGTAACTTATAAATTTTGCATCTATTTTAAAGTTTCTGTTATTTCTAAATGATTTCACTACGGCCATTTTGTTATATGTAGGTTTGAAACAGCTTGTAATGTAATACTCTTTTTCCAACCTACATAAAAGCATTAATATTAAAAACTGTTAGATAAATTATTATTATATATATATACCGTATATAGATAATACAAAATAATTTAATAAAAAAATTACAAAAATTTAAAAAGCTATTGAAAACATATGTTGTCATATCCTTCAATTTACATTTAAAGTATAAAAATTCTATAGAATATTAAAATATTAAAACAAATTTATTTAAAAAAAAACAATTTGCATTTATAAATGTCCTTTAATTTTGCTTCTATTATAATTTACTTAATAAATATAAATTTTTGTCATCAAAAATCCAAAACATTTTAAAAATTCCTTTTTTTTTATATTGAATTTTTTGTTATTTAAATCAAAAGTTACGAGACTATGGTGTAATTAAGGATATTATTACAGAACATAAATATTTATATCTCTAAAGATTTAACTTTCTTGACATTTTAAAGTCCAAAATATAATAACCATTAAAGTCTTCGTTTTTTTTTTCTTAGCTCAAAATAATATAAAATACAGAAGAGAGAGAACTAAATTTATTTTTTTTCTAAATCAATTTATCGCCTAGGATTCTACAACAATTTCCTGGTTAAATTAACTGAAATTTTGTTTCCAAAAAAAAATTTTTTTTTTTTATATATAGTTAGATTTATTTTAAGGATAACGCAAAAAATGTTGTATAAGTCTTTAAAAAAAATTTTTTTCAAGAAAAAAAAACGAAAATTTTATATCCATAGCTCATTAATCTGGATTCTTAGGCCAAAATGAATAGCTTTTGGTCATAATGATTTCTATTTTTTTTTGTATGTGTTACTGGGTAAGAAGTTTTCTCTCTGTTCTTTAATTTTTAGAAAAAGAAAAAAATGTGTTGCCCTTTTCGTTTATTATTTGTTTCTTTTACATGGAATTAAGGATTACCAGTTTTAGAAGGAAAAGTTTCGAAAGAAAAAAATATTTAACATTTTTTCCGTATTATTTAAAATATAAATTTAAAGAATATCCCTTTTTTTTTTAAATACGTTTTAAGGGCGAATAAGAAAAACTTTTATGGTGAAAATTTTAACATATTTTTATAGTTGTTGTAGGAAAAAATATTGATTAATTTTTAAAGGATGGAAATATTATTTTAATTTTCTTATTAGCATCTTTTCTTGAAAAATATAAGGAATTTACAAGGACGATATGGTTATAGTTAATACCTAAATAAATCATAAAAAAAAAAATGTTGATTAATTTTTTAACATTATTTACTTAATTTGGTACGAAAATAATATGTATTTCTAAAACATTTTACATACTAAAACAGGCAAGAAAAGTTTATCTCCAAAATTAAATTAAGCTTTAAAAAAAAATACCCAATATTCAATCAATAATTTAATTATTCATGTTGAATAGCAAAAAAACGAATGTAAGATAAAATAAAAACAATAAATATATATAAAAAAATAGATAAAAAAATCGAATTGAAATTCCATTGAGAATACAAGAAAACAATTTGTCATCAGAGCCTATCAAGGCGGATATAGTAAAAATACTTTGATGACTTTCAAGGACTTTTCAGATTTGTGTTTCTTTTTTCTTCTTGTAATTTTATTCCATAATTTTTTCTCATTTCATTGTTTTTCATGATGAATAATTTTGATACTGTGTTGTTTATTGTACACTAAAGAAAATCAAATTAAATTCGATTCTCGAGGGTAAAATTGTTAGCTAATAATAGAAGAAACATGAAAATTCACAACAACAACAAAATTAGAAAATTTACACGAGATAGGAAAAGAAAAATCTTATTAACTTTTTGACATTCCGAATGAAAATATTTAGAATAATCGGGAAAAATTATTGATTTTCTCTTTGGAAACAAAAAATTTTTCTGATCGATTCTTCTTTAATTCTTTTATCTCTTCATTACGCATAGGCTAGTCTAGGCAGTAATCTAAAACTATACATTTATGTATATTTCAATAATTCTGCACTGCAAAATTGAACCAGTTACTTCTTGTAGAATGTAGAGGATAAACTAAACGCAACTAATTTTTTGATGAAAAATTCGTGTTCTTTCCCATAAATCGATCAATAAACCGAAATGTCAATAATTAAATATATCTGCGACAAATTGCTTTCTCCATGAATTTGAATTTTGAGCCTATTATATTAGGTTATCATTGTATAATATCAAATTATTCTAAAAATGTTTGAGTTAAATAGATAAAATAAATCACAAATTTCTTATTTATGTAATGATGTAAAATTATAAGAAGAATTTATATTCTTATTTTTATAATACAATCAATTAAGTTTCATTTTAATCGTTTTAATTGGCCGGAAATTATAATTTTAGTATAAACCCAAAAATAATAATTATATAAGTATAATTAAAAAATTATTAGTTTTTACTTTATAATATGTTTTTTTTTTAATAACCAAACATTTAATACTATTATCTTATATATGCCATAAATATTTATGTTTAGACTATAATTAATAATATATTTAGATAAGCATTTATGTCATTAAAATTGCCATTATATGGACATCAAAATGTTGACCCACATAAATTAATACTAAAATGGTTTTACATTGTTTGTAAAATATTGATAAGTTTTTTTGTTATGTATAAAATTTATTATATTAAGTTTTAAATGAATATTATTCAAAATGTATTATGGTATCTTAAAATATTACTTTGAAAGATTTATTTATGTATATAAATATTTGAGTAATAACTATATTATTCCAAAAGTGGTTACTAAAGATATATTCAATTAATTATAATAATAAGACTATTATTTATTGAAATTTTTGATATTTTGTTTAGATATTATTTATGTATGATTTTTGAATTAAATTTAAAAGTATTTGAATATTATAGAATTTATAATATAAATTACATATTCTGTACTACCATTTATTTCTAATTTGGTTTCTAATAAAACTTTGTATTTCATTATTTCCATATTGTTATTGATTAGAAATTTTAATGAATTAGCAATTTTAGCAAATTTTAATGAAAAACAATTTATAGTAAAATATACAAATCAAAAATCAAATTTTAGAGGAAAATCAAACATGTTTGTGTACAGTTCGTTAAATTAGCAATTAGTTTTTTAGCATTTTCTAAAAATAATTAAATTTGCATAAAGCATATATCAATATGATGAAAATAAAGTAATACATTGATGATGCGTAACATTTCTGTATTTATTTGTAAAAGGATTTTAAATATTTTTGTAATTTTACAATTAGTTTTTTAGTATTTTCTAATTTCCTTTTCCAATTAAATGATTTTTTTTATATTATGGTATATTACTTAAAAAGCATCCGTATACAACAAAAATGTTTAATTAATAAATTTTAATTTATGAAAATTTATGGTTGTATCATAAAATAGAATAATTTTCTACACATATAAATTTATTAAATAATTTTATAGTTAAATGGAAAAGTTTTAAATTTAATGGGCTCCTATTTTTATGACGCAAACAACAAATCCTTTTAGATAATATTGTTTGAGAATATTATTTTTTTTTTTTTTTGTATTTTTGCAAGATTAGCAAAAACTGAAAAAAGATAAATTTCATAATTTTCCATTAAACGAATAATAATTATTTTTCATGGATAGGAGATTCGACCAACTCAACAATAAAACTTTTAGGATGTCGTTTCGAACAAAGAAAAATTTAGTATTCGGTTTTATAACCATTTGTCATTCCATTATTTTATATACATAATAATTCTATTTAACCAAAAGAAGATATATTTAAGGATTTATTACTGTCTTTTACATTCACCAATTTGTTTTTTCTTATCGGGTTTTTATGGTGTTTTTTTTTTTTTGTAAATTTAAACAAAATATTTTTGTTCGCTTTTTATCGAGAATTTATATTAAAAGTATCATAAAACCAATATTATTTTATATAATTGTTGAAATATTTATTTTAATTTGTAAATGTTCAGTAAATTGGTATATCAAATGCTTTATGTGAGTACTTTAAATTCAGCGAATATTATAGGATATATATTTTTATTTTGACATTATTAACAAGATTATACCAAAAATTACCTTATTTTTCTGTGCAAGATGTTGAAATTGGACTTTTGCTATATTACAAGTGTCATTGATTAGTTTTATAATATTATTTTCAGGTCATATTTTCATGTTTAGAGAAAATTGCATTATAATATAGAGACACAAATTATTATATTTATATTATTCATTTAATCTAAAATTTTATAAAATTAAATTTCATGAAATAAATCAGGAGAATTTTTACCAAGAAAAATAAAAATAAAATATTTTACTTTCAATTCATTCAATTCTAACCAGAATCGATGGATTTTATATTGATTAATTTCTTACTTTCACGATAGTATCACTTGTTGTTTCAGTTTCATGTTCAAAAAAAATTTAAAGTAATATTTAAGTGAAAATTAATCTTTTCTGTCGTCCATGATAAATGATTTTTTTAGTAGGAAGATTTTTTATTACATTTCTTGATTAAATGAATAATATATTATATAATAACTTTTACCGGATTTGATTATATGGAACCTCTTTGTTAAGGTTTTTGTCCTAACATATCTGGAGTTGATTTCCTTGGGCCTGATGGTCGGGAATCGAACCTGGGACATCTCAGTTATATAAGTCTACTAGGTCTTAACTTACTAGGCTACTGAGACCCATAAGGGCTTTAATTTGGCTGCAATTTTGATTTCTTTAAACCGAGAAAATGTTGAATTTATTTTGTATACATTTTTTAATTTAATTTTATAAATATAATTTATAAATGGAATTTTTTTTTTAAACAAAATAATAATTTACTACAGCATAATTTATTTCCTTTAGTTTCAATGTTTTCATGTATAATTAAAATAATTTAAATTTAACCTTTTAGAAATTTTGATAATACTTAATTCTACTTTCAACAATAAAATTTTTCGAAATTATAAATATGAAAAAAATACTGATTAATAATAGACTATATATTTTTCATAATATTCTTATTTTTTATCAATATTGTTTCGATAAAAATTATAAAACAATTTATCATTTTCACATAAAACTCATAATATCCAATATTTTCTTATTTTTCTATAAACTTGGATACGAGTTATATAAATAAATGGACAAAAGTTAAATGATAAATAAAAATGTTGTTATATTATGAAATGTTATCAAATCGTGATATGAATTATTAATGGATATATAAAACTAAAAATATTTTATTATTGCCTTTAAGTAAAATTTTTATATATTTTTTTTTTTTACAAAATAAATATGATCATATAGTTATTCATAAAAACATATTTTCATATCAATAAATTATTATAATATATATAATATGTAGTTTAATATTATTTAATATCAGTAATATGAATTTTAATATATTTATATATTTGCTTTATAGCTGATTATGTAAAATGCTAAATTAAAATATTGTGTAAACTACAATGATTTATATATATATATATATATATATATATATATATATATATATATATATATATATATATGTATATATGTTTATTGAAAATTTGATGTTGCGTTAGTTTTTAAAAATGTTATTTTTAAATTTTATAGATGTTGAGATATATATATATATTTATATATATATATATATATATATATATAACTTTTATTTTTTAAATGTTTTAATAAAAATAAAAGAAAAAAACATTCATTTATTGATACTTTATTTATTGGAAAAATCACTTAACTAAATAACTTAATACTAAAGACCAAAAGATAAAAAACGAAATACGAATTTTAAGATTTACGACCGACAACTGTAATATTTCAAACTAGAATAATTACATTTTATTTTATTTAATCAACCAAAAGTTGGTTCAGCTTTTTAGTTTCTCAAAAAAAAAACCTTAACCTTCAGATTTTATTCTAATTACAAATTCTTTAATTATATTTAATATTCTCAGAAAATCTTATTTAAATATTAAATTGTTTAAATTAAATATTTCATCTTTTTGTGCAAAATATTGATAAGGATCATATTACATTTTAATTCCACTGAATTTTAACAAGAGATAAAAAATTAAATGCATTTATCTAGACATAAAATAATATTGAAATTAAATTATGTGATATTTTTTCACATTTTTGTACTATATGAGAACGGCAAATTGGGTTGGGATTGGGATGTAACATATATATATATATATATATATATATATATATATATACTAGACTAGCTGACCCGACAAACGTTCTTTTATCATCTCTCTCTCTCTCTCTCTCTCTGCCTGTCTCTGTCTGTCTCTCTCTGTAATTATTAATTTCATTTTAAATAGCAAAATAATCAGTGCTGTCGATTTTTGCTAGGTAAATTGTTGATTATTTTTTACTGGGTAAATTTACCAACAGCAGTGCAACTGCTGACCGCGTATTTTGTCAAGTTGCTTTAACACGTTCAAACCGGCGTGACCTACCATTGGGTCACATTAGAATCCTTGTGAATCAGTTTTGTAAACTATAATTTCGTAATAATATTAAAACAGGAAAATACTTTATATATTTTTTTTAAGAATTCGTTCAAAAACATTTAAGAATTCGTTCAAAAATTTAATAAATAATATAAAAAAATATATTATTAATTATAGTTCCTATAATTTTGTGAATTTTTATTTAATAATACAGAAAAGTATTAAGTAAATATTTTCGTTTATTCTGTGGAAAATTGCTAAAACATCTACAAAATTTGAATTTTTCAGGAGAGCAAATTAAAAAAGTTTACCTATTTTTTTTTTCAGTTTGTGTTATCAACTACATACTTGTAAACGAAATATTTTTTTTTAATTTTTTTTATATTTTATGTAAATAATAAACTATACAATTATGTTGATTGGTTTTTTAATGAATTAATCCACTCTTTTAAAAAAATTCAAGAAAGTACTCCCTT
The DNA here is from genome assembly GCA_949752835.1 of Empis stercorea. Taxonomy (NCBI): domain Eukaryota; kingdom Metazoa; phylum Arthropoda; class Insecta; order Diptera; family Empididae; genus Empis; species Empis stercorea. The sequence continues at coordinate 15,136,453 of OX457086.1, forward strand.
TCAAATAAAAATACTCCCCTCAAAGCTCAAAAAATACTCCTTTGACAAATTTCGGAACGACAGCACTGAAAATAATACTGCTGGATTTGGTCTTCTTTTCTTTGGTCTCTTGTATTTCGCCTGCTTGTATCTCTACGCGTTTGACGGCCTAAAGAAGTTCCTCTTCGTCTTGCTGGCATTGTACAAAACAAACAAAGTAACAGCCCCTGCAAATTAATAATAAATTCACTTGAGAATTATACTGAAATGGTAAATGAGAATTTCATATATATATATATATATATATATATATATATATATATTTATATATATATATAACTTAACAATATATCAACTTGTTAAATAACAATGCCAGTTCATAGTGAAGGAATTGTGATTTTCTTAACAATTTGTGAAAAGCTATTTTGAACTTTACTTGTTAAAAAACAGATTTAAGAGCTTAACAAGATAACAAGTCGATTTGTGAATAAGGCTGTTAGTAATAAACTCTATTTAGAATATTTTTCTTTTATCTTCATAATTTTAAAGTCAGAAATTTCCATAAAGTTTTAATAACCAATACTAGAAAAAAAGCTTTAATAAATTTTTGTATTTTATAATTAAACATTTTTGGTAGAATTGTGTTTTTATATATTATTAAAATAATTTTTGACAATTTTTCTAAATATACGAGTATAACTGAAAAAGAGAAAGATAATTTTTACATAGTGGATTTGTTCAAATAATTATATGTATTCAATTTATAAATCAAAATAAATGTATATACTTTTTTATGTTAATATTGTTAAATGTATATTTAAAAGTTTACGTAAGTATTAAGAATTATAAATAAATTAGAGAGTGATGTATTTAGAACAATCTTTTCTCAAACATTAGTTTTAATTTTGTAAGAATATTATATTTTAATTAATCTTAGTTTATTTTATATAATTTTATTTCAAAAAGAAAATAATTATAAATTAATTTGTTATTAGTATTTAAATGTTCTAATGAAATATTTTAAAACCTTCTATATATATCTTAATTAAATTAACGCAGTTGACTACAGTAATCAAAACAAAGTCTGCGAAAACAACTTTCCGATGATGTACGTTTAGCGGCAGGCGGTAGGGAATTCCATAGGGAAACCACTCTGATAAAAAAGGAAAGATGTCTTAACCTACAGCTATGATTAGGTATCTGAATGACTCTGGACCTCGCAGAGCGGCCAAAAACTATTTCTGATGATTAATTAGGTTAGGTTAATTTTTTTCGAGCAAATGTTTGATTAGGATATAAATTTGAAAAACTATATTGAAACATTATATGTGAAATTAGATAAAATCGGCATCACCGCCAACGAACAATTAAACTAAAAATAATTTTTCTCTTAAATTCATTAAAAATTATTCGATTACGCATATAGTAAAAAGACTAATATGTTTACTTCACCCCTTACGTCCAAAAAAAAATATTCAACTCCAAATTCATTCTGAATAAAATTATTAAAATTCTAGAACATTCTATAACATTCTAGAAAAAATCTTCCCACTAACAAATTCTTCCCGCTAACAAAATATTTTTCAATAAGAATTCAAAAATATTTTTCAATTCTTAAATTCATTGCAAAAATTAAAATTATTCAAATACGCTACGCATATAAAAATTTTTTTTATATGTTTTCTTCCCCCCTTATGTCACCGACGCAATTTAACAAAAAAATATTTTTCAATTCATAAATTCATTCAAAATTATTTAAATGCGCATATAGAACAATTTTTTAGCACATTTCCAACCAAATTGGAAGAAATGTGTATATTAGTTTCACTCTGTCTGTCCGTCTGTCCGTCTGTCCGTCCGTCCGTTTACACAAACTTCTACATCTATTAAGATAGAGTATTAAAATTTTGATCATAGATAGATAGTAATAAAATAATAGGTCCAGTAGAACAAAATTTTCTTCTATCTCTTTTCCCCTCTGAGTTATTCCCCCTCCAAGTTCGAAAATTACCCATATTGAACATCTAATAACTTTTAAACCAATAAAAATTTTTGAGGTCTGTAAAAGCCATAAGATAGGAAAATCTTTTATCTTTTTTGTGAAATAAACAAATTTTTTAAAATTTAATTCTTTGATGTATAAAAATACCGTTATCTTCATACAACTTTTTTTAGTTTTTTTAACACCCTGTATTTCCCAAACTGCTTATTATAGAAGGCTGAAATTTATGCACCAAAGAGATATCTAAAAAATAACTAGAGTCTGAAGAAATTGTATCCGTATCTCTTCTCCCCTTTCCGTTGTGGCCCTTCGAAAATCAAAAAATTACATTTTTAATTTACTTGTAAAATTATAACTGCACAATATTTTTAAAAACAAATATTGGGAAAAGTTTCGAAATTCATATTTCTTTAAAGTGCATTAATTAATAAATTATAGTCATTTGCCTCACACTTATAATTAATCAAAATTCTTAATCATGTAAAATTTTGCAAAAAACGAACATTTTGCATATTTTTAGGAGCTTTATAAAGGGAATATTGGATATTATTTCATATCACATTATATGTTCAATTAAAAGCAAAATTAGGGAAAACTTAAATGATAATTTTATATATATGTATTTTGTTGGAATAATAAACTTGGAAGGAAAAAAAATTAATAAAATCGAACAGGGACACATTTTTTACCTATATTTACCATATCATTTTTTATCTTTCCTATGTATAGTACATTGAAAATACTACTAAAACTGCACAATATGCACATATAGGAATTCTCATTGTTTTACAATAGCTCATAGTTCTACATGTGGCGAGTTTGAGGAAATGTGCTTTTGACAAACCCGGGGTTTGTTTATCGTATTTTTTATATATGTTTTCTTCTCCCCTTAGAACTTCTGTAACCACTGAAAAAGAAAATAAAAAAAAAAATTACAATACAAAATAAATATACAAAATGCCTTTTTAAATTGTTTCAGTTATTCAGATATAAATGGCCCTGTACCTGTTAGCCCAAAAATATGATTTATGTCCCTACTATATTTTAGCTAGCACTTTTCCATTTATAAAAAAAAATGAGTCAAGTGATAGTAGTATATAATTTTATATACAAAGCTATAACTAATTTGCACGCATTTTTACCTTTTTTTAATTGTATTTGTACATTTACATACATTACATAGTGTAATATACCCAGCAAACGTAGAACTACTTCTACAAGTACTACAAGACTACACCGGAAAAGTACTTTTCTTCCAGTGAAAAAAGATAGAGACTTGTGCAAAAATTCACTAGTTTACTATGACGATTCTATATACATATATGAATTTTTTTACGTATTAGACCTCTCCCTAATACAGGACGTACGGCGTATAGCGTCTGTCAAAATCGTTTCATGCACATACATTTTGTATGAGAGCTCCCGAAATACGCGGCGTACGAATGCCGACAATTCGAATTTCCAATTTTGACGGGCGTATAAAAATGTTTAATTTGATTTTTGAAATTTAACAAAAAGAAACATCGATCAAAAAAATTTTAATGTATATAAATGTGGCGCTTTATTTCGGGATACGCTGGCGTATCATCGTATCGACGTATATACGCCATACGCCGTACGTCCTGTATTAGGGAGAGGACTTAATAACAGAGTTATACACAAGCACGCAAAATGTTTATTTGGGTTAGTAACTACTTCGCTTTTGTTTGCTGGGTATTTACTGTCTGTACTGTATATCAGAAATCAGACAGAACTATTTGGTTTCCTTTTCTCTGTGAATTTTCGCTCAGTTTGAGAAAAAATACAAATTGGGTATCTCTCTCATGTCTCATCTTAATTTCTAAATATGACAAATTCATTGTTCTTGATAATTTGTCTTGATATACATATGTGTATAGTTTTTGGCTTAATAATATAGTCAATATAAAATTTGAAATTTAATTCAAGAAAGATAAAAAGGTATCCTTTCCTTATATAACTTGTACTTGTATCTATAAAATTTAAATAATTTTGTAAAATAATAATATTGTGAAACAAATTAGTGTTTAATTTGAAACTTTTTGTATTTAAATAATACTTTACAATATTATCTAATGTTTCTTATTCCAATCAATTTATAACATCAATGATTTTATTTAAATGTGTCTGCACAGGGAAACTATACAATAATACAATGTTAAACTATTCTATCGGAAATCAATTAATTCTCTAAAAACATTCGACAAATACATAGTTATTATATTTCTAAATAAAATTTGCTGCAAGTATAAAAAAAACTTATAAATTTGGTTTCATTTTGTTTTTGCGAAATATCTTTAATTTTATTAATAAATGTGTACATTAGGCTTGATTTTCATTACCATGAAGTGATTTTCATTACCGTAAAGTTGCAGAAAACTAAAACGAGATAGATATAAAAAACATATGTAAGACAAAAAGATACAACTCTAGTTGGTGTCAAAATATTTATAGCATATTTTATGGTAAAGATTTTCCTGTTTTTTCTATTTTTTTAAACAAATTGTAATAAATTTTTATATTCACCCTTATTACCGTAGTCGCTTCGCCAGTCGATACGCCAGTCGCCTGTCGATTCGATAGTCGATTCGATTGAGATTATTTTTGGTATGATGGTACTCGCTTCGCTTTTAGGCGACTCTCAATTGAGAAACACGGCAGGACGCGTATATTTTTGGTTTTCTGTATTGGCAGCACAGTCATTTTTTCATAATTTGGAAATTTATTTGACAGTTTGTCTATTTATTCGAATTCTTTTTTCAAATTAAGCAATTAATATGTAATAAAAAAATGTTAATGCTTCAAGCCAAAAATTAAAAATCCATATTTTACAAAATAATATTGCTAAATTCTATAAAAAAAAAATTATCTTTAGTGTGTATTTCAAATCATAGAGGTGATTCTGGATATTTTAAAGATTTTTATAAGATAAAACAAATTTAATTTTGATGACGTGGTTTTTTTTATGAATTAGAATATATCAAGAAAATTTCTCCTTTGGAATTACCTGAAAAAAAAAAAGAATTAAAATTAATTTTATAGATTTTATACAAAATTTATGTAATCTATACAATCAATTTTAATTCTTTTTTTCCGGTAATTCCAAAGGAGAAATTTTCTTGATAAATTCTAATTCATAAAAAAACCACGTCATTAAAAGGAAATTTAAAATTATACCTAAATTTATTTTTAAATTAAGGTTTTTCCAAAATTAATTTTTTTGATAAATTGTATTTTTATTCGGGTATTTCCAAAGTTGTAATTTTCTTAATTAATTTTCTAATTCATAAAAAACCGCGTCATCAAAATTAAATTTATTTTATCTTAAAAAAATCTTTAAAAAATCCATAATTTAAAATACTTTAATTAAACACAATAATTTTTTTAAGTTTAAATTTTAATGAAATTCCTCTATAAAAAATAACCTCTCGCTTGAAAAATTCTAGGCGAGTGAATTATCGACTGATATCGACTACAATCGAATCGACAGCGAGTACGGTAATACCATTTAGAGTCGCCCAGTCGATAATTATTTCGCCAGCGAGAGAAAAAGCGAGTATGGTAATACCAATTCAGGAGAGTCGACGCGTATCGACTGGCGAAGCGACTACGGTAATAAGGGTGATTATAATTAAGTTTTACCTTTTTTAATATTCATTTTTTATAATATTCAATTTTGTCCAGTTTTTTTCTAAAATTTCTTCATTTAAAAAAAAAAACAAAAAATAACAGTTATATTTTTGACATTGGTATCTTTTTTATTTGACAGTCACATCTTTTTATAACAAAAGATGAAACGCGACATCTTTTCCTATAAAAAGACGCCAATGTCAAAATATTGGCTATAAAAAGATGGCAACCCGCTAAACATTGCGTAACGGAAACGTAAAGTTTTCCGAGTCTTATTGCGAGTCAAATTAATTCACAAAAATGGTGAATATGCTCTTGTTAAAAATTATGAGGTGAATTTAGCTTGTTAAAATGTGAATGAAAAATCGTCAAATTGTGAATAAATTTTCTAAAAAACCGGTTTCTGATATAGAAATTTTGTGACTTTTTTTATTAACTAAAATTTAAGGCCGGCGCAGAATTGGGGCTTTAATCGATAGCGTTAACTTAAAAAAGTTTCAACATATGGAAATCAATGTAAGCGAACACAATACCAGCAGTTAACGCTAGGCGAAAAAAAAGCCAGCGCTGGCTTTCAACAAGTTGAAAAATGAACGCCATCAGGGGGGCTACTATGAAACTATTAATAAAATGAGAATAAAATGATCAGCTGATTGTTTAAAAACATAATTTTTGACATTTATAAATATAAACAAGAAGTTTATTTTGGTAAACTTAAAGTTATTAATTTAATTTTGAACTAAAGAAAGTAAAAAAAAGTATAAAATGGATTTATTGCATTTTGCTTTATATCGAGGAGCATTTAAAATTTTTTTTAGCGATGTCGTCATTTTTTATTAAATAAATACTCCACTAATAACAAATTGTTTTGAATTTGTTGAAACCCGAAAATAAAAAATTAAAAAAATTTCTTACTTTTATTTAAACTACATTTATTGTTTTTTTTTTATTTAATATAATTTATTTACACATTAAATAAATATATTTTTTAATTTAGAAATGCTTACATTTCAAAATAACTACCGAAAATAAATATCCGTCATCAATTTTGCTGTCGAATATAAATATTCGATCGCGCATAAAATGCGCAGGCGCGGCAATTTAACGTTCATGGTAAGGCGGATCATTCGACATACGTCGAATATTTTTATTTCATAGTAGCAAAATTCGATATTCGATAGGCGCGGCGCGCGCATTTTTTTCATAGTAGCCCACCAGCGCTAGACTATTTTAATATTGGTGAAAAATCAATTTTTTTTTAGGCAAAAACTTGGCAAAATACAAAATATAAAAGTCTAAGTTAACGCTATCGATTAAAGCCCCAATTCTGCGCCGGCCTTTATTGCCAGTTTTTAAAAACAAACATAAAATTTTCAACTAAAAAAATAAATTTTCAATTCAAATAAAATATGTACGTATATTATATGTATATACTCGTATAATAAATATATATAATTTATGGCAGAAATCAAAATACATATGTTTATCTATTTTCGTACTTTTCGTTTTCATAATTGCTACCTAGAATCATCTAAAAAATTTAAATAAAAAGACGTTAAAAAAATTTAAAAAATATCTTTTATATGGAGTTGTTAAATAACAAGCACTAAAATCTGGTTGTTAAATACCAATTGTCAATGTAGAAACTTAACAACTTAACAATTATTATCATAACAATTTCTGAATAGCAATTTTGAACTTTGCTTGTTAAATAACGATTTATAACGATTTAAGAGCTTCACAAGATAAAAATTCGATATGTGAATAAGGCTGTTAGTAATAAACTCTATTTAGAATATTTTTCTTTTATCTTCATAATTTTAAAGCCAGAAATTTCCATAAAGTTTTAATAACCAATACTAGAAAAAAAGCTTTAATAAATTTTTGTATTTTATAATTAAACATTTTTGGTAGAATTGTGTTTTTATATATTATTAAAATAATCTTTGACAATTTTTCTAAATATACGAGTATAACTGAAAAAGAGAAATATAATTTTTACATAGTGGATTTGTTCATATAATTATATGTATTCAATTTATAAATCAAAATAAATGTATATACTTTTTTATGTTAATATTGTTAAATGTATATTTAAAAGTTTACGTAAGTATTAAGAATTATAAATAAATTAGAGAGTGATGTATTTAGAAACAATCTTTTCTCAAACATTAGTTTTAATTTTGTAAGAATATTATATTTTTATTAATCGCAGTTTATTTTATATAATTTTATTTCAAAAAGAAAATAAGAATTAAATAATTTGTTATTAGCATTTAATTTAAATGTTCTAATGAAATATTCTAAAACCTTCTTATATATCTTAATGGTTATTAAATGTTTTAACCTAACTTTTCTATTATGAAATTACCTAATGCAACTCTTAAACGGTTGTAAAAATTATCTATGTTTGCTATACATAATATGTGTAATATCAACTGAATAAATTATTTTATTTATATACTCACAAACAAATAAAAATATCAAAATTGTAAATCATATGCGATTAATACTATAAATTTTATAATTTTCTATAAAATATTGTCAATATTTATTTTTTGTTACCTCTAAAAAAACTCATTCACAACTTGATTATCCTTTTTTCCCAAAAATAGGGAAAGATAAAATATTTTTCTTATTTTTGGGAAAAAAAATCAAATTTGCGATCATCGTTCAATTTATACTAAAAAATGTAATTAAGAAAATGTTGGGAAAAGAATAAATTTAAAAAATGACTTATTTTTATGAATTAATTTTTTTTAGTTTAGTTTATATTCCATATAAAAAAAAAAAATTGGTGTTAAATCAAAATTAGAGTCAAAAATTAAAATTCCGTCTGCCTAGTGTAGTTTCGTTTTATAATGACTAGTTGTCTTCCAAATTTCACCCAAATTGTATGCAAATTGTGGAAAAAAATTAGGTCGTACGGTTTTTTGTATGGAAATGATAAAACATTTTAAATTTCCAGACAAACTAGGTCAAAAACTTATAAAAAGCTGCCTATTGTAAAACGCGTAGGTCTATTACCAACCATTTGCAAAAAACCAGAACTAAATCCGATAATTACAGCTCAAGTTATCTGCTACAGCGAAAAACCTTATCTTACTTTTTGGGCAAAGGCCTCTTAAACTATTCTATCGGAAATCAATTAATTCTCTAAGAACAAATAAATAGTTCAACAAATAAATAGTTCTTACATTTCTAAATAAAATTTGCTGCAAGTATAAATAAAGCTGATAAAATTGGTTTCGTTTTGTCTGTAAAATCCATACTTTTATCCATATATGTGTACATTATACTTACCAGATTAACCGACAGAGTAGATCATTGTGGTCAAAATATTATGTTAATTGTGCTTAGTTTAAATGCTAGAATGTGAGTTAAAAATTTCTGTTGAATTCCGTAATAATTTTAGATTTTGATTTTTTATTTTAATAAAATTCATTCTTCGTTTTTTTCATAGAAAAATTCTGTTTAAAAGTTTAATTTTTTATTAATTTTTAAATAAGAATTTCAAATATTATTTTTAAACAGAATTTTTCTTGAATTCTATTAATAAATATTTTGAAAGATGTCCTTTCATAATTAACTAATTTTAAGTGAAATACAGAAATAATTACATAATTTATTTATACAGAAATAATTTTTCTGGAAGGAGGAAAAAATGTTTTCCGTATTTTGCTTTATATTAAATATAATATGAAGCTTTGTGGTGCAGAGCAAATTTCGAAATTTTTTTTTTTAAGATTTTGAATTTTTTCTTACGTTTTAGATGTCAGAGAATCAGAATCAGCAAAAAAAAATTTCGTGTCCGCCGTACGCCGTACGCAAAGCAAATATTGGCTTTTTTAATCGCTTAGAAATAGTGCTAAAACACATTCAATTGAATCAAAAATTTACAGCAAGGTAAACAAAGGATGGAAATTTATGCGCATGGTATCCTTTTCCAAATAATATACCTGCAAACCCCCTTCATTGAGCGATAAAAATGCACAATTTTGTGCATGTCAAAAAACACACCTTAATATAGTCGGATCTTTACCCTGTTTCACAGTTTCATTACAGTTTCATTTTACTAGTGAAAGAATTTTTATGGGACTATTAAAATTGTATTTTTGGTATTTAAAATGGTCATAGGTTATGAAACATTTAAGATACGGCCTATTATCTTATAAGTTAGGTATAATAGGTAAGTATCTTTCGAAACCATTCAAAAATTTTCACCCCTTTCCCTTTTTATATGGGTGAGGGGGTTTATTTATAAAACAACCTGCAACACCTCCTCGGGGAACTGGAATGAAAAAATAAGAAATTAGTTTTTTTTAAATACTATTTTAGAACTTATGCGAAAAATTTGTTTGCGTACCTGCAACACCCTCTATTCTTCATCACTTAGAAATGCTACATTTTAAAATTTATTATATAGTTTATGAAAATTTAATTTTTGGAACTTAAAATGACTATAAAATAAGCCACAGTTTAGATATTAACTTGAAACTTATAAATTGGGTGCAATAGGTTCATGGTAATCCAAATCACTCCAAATTTTACCCTGCTGCTCATTTTTGGTGGTGGTGGGGGTATATTTAGGAATCAAGCTCCATGCCTTCCGCGGGGGGCTAATTTAAAAAAATGAAAAAATACTTTTTTAACAATGAAATTTTACACCTTGTATAAAAAAATCAGTCCCAGCCCCTCAACCCTCTTTATAGCAGTTATATTTTAATTTCGATATTTTCAAAGTAAAATTTTTGAAATTCAAAATGGCTATAAAATGGTCCAGAGTTTATGTACGACTTTCTTACTTCTATGCCAGGTACCATAATTTCAAACCTTGCGAAATCACTTAAAATTATAAACCACCATCTCATTAAAGTAGAGGAGGGGGTGTATTAATGAAATAAGAAATATACCCTATGCGGGAGACTATATCAAAAAAATGAAAAATTGGTTTCTTAATAACACTATTGTACACCTTGTACATAAAAACGAGACCTGTAGCTTTAACCCTCTTCATTTTAGAGTGGTAAAAATTTCGACATTTTAAAAATTAATATTATACCTCCTGGACAGCATAACTATAAATCGAGACTCTATCAATTAAATTAATTTGTATTTATTGCAATTTATTTATTGTATATTTATAAAATTTCGAGGATTTATATTTTATTTATTGAAACTTGGTAATAATTTCAAATTGTACAACATTGATAGTTTTGAAACAATAATAACTTTTAGTTTTATATATTATGTTGTTCTTCAAAATTTCAAAGTCTTAAATTAGATATTAGCTTTGAAATATTGTTTTTTTTTTTATTTTTCAAGTTTTTATTTTTATTCATAATTATAATTTCATATATCAATACAAAACTTAAAAAATACTGATTGTATGTAAAATTGTAATTAATTTAATGACCCTCTGTGGAGTGCTCTAAATTAAACTTATATAAATGTTATATAAATAAAACATATATAAATGTTTTTTAAACTTTAATTTTTACTATAAATAAGTACTATTTGTACCATTAATTTGCGTTTATTAATTTAATTGAAAAATTTTTAAGAAAACAATTAAGAAATATATATTTTTTTATGTATATAAAATCTTACTACTAAATAACGAAAAAACAAACTTAAACCTATTTAAAACTAATCATTAATCCTATTCTTATGCTAGTACCACTAATTTATCCACCAATATTTTGATAGCTTTCTTCTTTGTTTTTTTAAGTCTGTCAATAAAATATTTGTGTTGAATTTTATTTCATTAATATTAATATCCTCTGGATTAAAAGTAATTTTTTTTTTTTTTTAAATATAGTTTTACTACCAAAATTCCAACCTTTTCTGCTCTAGTAATTAAAAAATTCAAAAATTAGTATAATAGTGTTAATTTATTTTTTTTCATTGGTAACTTAAGCTCAGTCCAAATTCTCAACTGACATATACAAATTGATATACAAATGAAAAAGCTGCCAAGTTGGAAGAGTGCTTCATATCTCCTTTTGACCCACCTAAGATTTAATGAAAACGAAGATTTAAATAAAGTTATAATTTTTACAAAACTTATAATTATAAGTTATAATTTATAATTTATAAATTATAACTTATAATTTTTGCTAATAATTTATGGTACTAAATTTTTCACACAAGGTGTGAAATTTTATAATTAAACAAAAATTTTTTAATTTTTTTAAATTAGCCCTCCGGGGAAGGTATGGAGCTTGTTTCTTATATATACCACCTCCTCCACCTAAAAAGAGCAGCGGGTTAAAATTTTGGGTGAATTGGATAACTAGTAACCTATTGCACCTAATTTATAAGTTGAAAATAAATAAATACAAGTGTAAGTTATGAATTAATGAAAGTGAGTCAAAATGATTCAACCTCATGCGGACTAATTTATACTATTAGTAATACTAATTTTAACTATTTATTTTACAGTTTTACAAAATATTATAACTTAGTTCTTTGTTTTTATTAAATCCTAGGTTGATCTAAAAGGGGATATGAAGCACTCTTCCAACTTGGCAGCTTTTTAAATTGTTTTAGTTGCCTAAAAATATGCAATAAAGATATTACCATAGCAGTTTGCTCACCCGATTAAATGACTAGTACATATGTATATTCAAAGTACATTATATCTAAGACAAACATTACATTACAATTAAGTACCTAACAAAATGCTAATTAATGTGCAATTTTTTATATTAGCGCTTTTCTGTTCGTCGTTCGACTATCCAAAGTAAATAATAAAAACCAGTTATTTCACAAACATACTGTACACACAAATTTATGATAGATGTTGAATTATTGAGATTCATTACGAAATTAACAGAAATTTATAATTCGTCGGGTAGGCAGCGATATTCCCATTTTGCCAAATTTTCCGAATAAAATTGTAATTTCGTATAGTAAATGTGTACCAAACCAAATTTAAGTGTGAATACTCGTTGGAAAGGTATTTAAGAGTAATAGAGGATGTATATAATTACAATGTTTTTTAATTACAATGTTTATAATTACAATGTTTTTTGAAAATGTTATTTAACTTCGGCAATCATTACTAAAATTAATGGAAACCAAGAGAAGGAAAGCTAATCTATATTTTTAACAATCAGACATGTAGTATAATTCGATTTTTTACCGCTAGACGGCAGTAATATACACATAAAATAATTCAGTTACCATATGTTTAATGTTTACCGAAGTTGATGATAAATCTTATATAAAAAGGAGAAGAAATAAAATTTACGTAATACTAGTAATTAAGAAAAGCGCATGCTAATGAAACTACTGCTAGTGCGCACATTTTTTATTATTACATTACCGAAACATAAATAGAAGTTTATTATTATTTTTAGAATAAATTAAAATATGGGCGATCAGGAAGGGGATAATAATACAAATAGTGTGGTACTAGAAATTTTATCACAAGAAAATCAGAACGATTATGAACATGATCTTCTTTTAGGGCAAAATGCAGCAAAAACACGTTATGAAAAGGTAAAAGATTAAAGTTGTATAGTAAAAAGTAAATTATTCGCTAATTTTTTAGGTAAACCGCCAAAATTTGATAAATGCAATTAATGAAGGGAATTTTTTAGATATTAGTGGAATACAGAAATCTAAAGATCCCTTAAAAGATATAATAGTTATAAAGGATATTGTGATAATTATTTCTGAATATTATAACAGCATCAAAAGTCCAGCATCAAAATTTATCAAACAATATTTCTCAACTATTGAAATTAAGTTCGAAATTGATCTAGTAAATTGTGCAGCCTGGTTAGCGGATCCGAAATTTATGGCTATGTTATTAGTTTATCCAGTGGCTTTAGTCGATTTAAAATATAACAATTTAACACCACTTAATATTTTAGCCAGAAATTTAAAATCTAACAATTATAAAAGGACATTTGAATGTATGAAACTTTTAATTGATTATGGAGCAAATCCAAATTTACCAGACGAATGCAATTGGACACCAATTGTCTATGTAGCAAATAATCCTGAATTGGAATACGGTGAGAAAGACAAAATTATAGTTTATTTTTTGGAGCATTCTGATATTGAGTTAGATAATGAAACAGAAAAACTTATTAAAGAAAACTTTCCTCATTATATATCAAAAATTCCAGAAACAGTAAATCTATTATTAAAGTTTTCTCCAGAACAATTTAATTTATTAGTTTCTTGCTTAAACAATTTTCAAGAAGATGAATTTCTCCAAAAATTTGGAGAAATTTATGTTTCCAATTGTGGAACGAATTATTCTTATAATGCATATGAGCAGTATTTAAAATTGTTAATTCTCTCTATGAACTATGATCTGCACAAAGCTTTTCGTTTTATTCTGGAGTCAGGATTAAATATCAATTTTCGTTATAAAGGTTCTACTCCACTTCAAATTGCTTCTTATTTGGATAGACCAAAAGAACTGAAAATTTTATTATCCCGCAAAAAATTAAAAATACGAAAAACTGCAAATCTATTGCTGACTGCTATAGAACGTCATAAAACTAAACCAATAGAATGTAATTCATGTTTTCATATTCTATTAAATTCGGAGAAGATTGATATTAATGAAACCGATCATAAAGGATATTCTGCCTTGCATTATGCAATTTTCGAAGACCTTCCTAATGTAATTGATGAACTATTGAAAAGAGGAGCATATATTGGTGTAAAAAATATATTTGATGAATTCGCAATTAGTAAATTACCACTAGACATTATAGAAAAATGCTTGGATTCATGTTTACGCACAAATGGAAAACTATCATGGGAGAAAGACTTTTCAATATTAATAGATTATAAAAATTTAATTCCACCAAAGGTAAAACAAAAATTTCCTACCGCTAGAGAGACTTATACTGAAGTGGAAGCCGTCCATTATATTGCTCAATCACAACAATTACGTCATTTACTCCAACATCCTTTAATTTCAAATTTGCTACATTTAAAATGGAATAAATTTTTATTAATTTTCAATTTGAATTTATTATTTTGTTTCATCTTATGGCTTTTGTTGTGTATATTAGGCTTTTGCTATGTAGATAGTAATCATACACCAAACTGGCTATATGGAACCTTGTTATTTTTTGTTGTCTATTTAATCATACGTGAATCACTACAATTAATAATGAGTCCAAAAACTTATATAAAGAATTTTATTAATTATTTGGAGATAATATTCATTATTTTAATAATACTTACAATATCTGCACAAAATTACCATTGGTATATAAGTGTTAAAAACGATTTGGCAGTTGCTACAATACTTTTGTCAATACTAGAAATTTCTGTTATACTTAGCCCGTTGCCAGCCACATCAACAAATATATTAATACTAAAAAAAGTCTCCTACAGTTTTCTCAAAATTATTTTAAATTTTTCATATATGATTATTGGATTCAGTGTATGTTTTACTATATCGTATAGTGATCGAAATTCAATCGGAAAAAATATTAAAGAAAATGAATATGAAAATAAAGAGGAAAGTTCAAATAATATTAATAAATTTTTATATCCTTATGCAACAATTGTTAAAATGCTAGTTATGATGACTGGTGAATTTGACGCTTCTGATATTAACTTATATTCATCTATTTTAAGTTACATATTATTTCCAATATTTCTATTCTTAATTGCAATTGCTTTCAACAATTTGCTTAGTGCTTTGGCCGTTGGTGACACTCAGGTAAATAATATTTAAAGGAAATAACTTTATTAATCCATTCCAAATTTAATTATTTTTATAGGTTATTAGAGAGGAAGCAAAATTACTTGGATTAATTAATCTTACAACAATCTTATATAAATATGATTGTATATTTACTCAAAATAATAATAATAATGAACCATGGAAATTATGGCAAATAGAATTTCAAAATCCTAGACATTTTATTAGAACAAAATACCAAAAATATTTTTTATTATTTAAAAATAATTCTTTATCATGTCAAACTGAAATAATAAATCCAACTAAAAAGAAAGTAAATATATTACAATACTTTGCTGGAAAATGGTTTGGTTATAAAACAAAAAAAAATATATTTAAAACAGCTTTGTCAAAAATTGAAGAAAATGAAAAAAATATTCAGATGAATAAAAAATCATCGGATATTTTAATAAAAATTGAAGAAGAGAATAAAAAAAGTTGTAATTTAATACAAGAAAATAATACAAGAAATTTTGAAGAAAAGTTTAATTTAATGAAACTAGAAATAAATTCATTAAAAGATTATTTAATAAAATTTATAGAAAATGTAAATACACAAAATATTGAGAAAAAATTATTAAGAAATAAACGTCGTACAAGTTGTTAAACAGCTTACTAATTTTTAACTTTTAATTCATTTATTGAATTGTTATGTATACTTAAGATTCAATCTTATTTAAAAAAATTTATATGTATGTAATTTATAAAAAATATAATATACTTAATAAAGATATGAATTTAATTATATATGTATATATAATAAAATGTAAAATATATTTCACGATAATTATTTACTTATTGTGTGACGATTATATTTATTAATTTATAATCTTATCAAAGCCGTATATAATATTATATACGGCTTGGATCTTATCTTTCCACACTCACTACAAAATATTAATAAAAATAAAAAAAGCCGCCCAGCCGAATTACTGATCGGAAGTTTTATAATTATGGGCTTTTTTTTTAATTTAACTACTGTAAATGCATGCAGCAGAAATTAAAATTATAACAACTGTGATTTTATACTACTATTTACTACTTTTCAGATGCGTCATTAAACCTAATTTTATTTATTGAAAATCACTTTTTAAAAATTAACTTTTTATATTTTTTTGTATTCAGCGCCTCTAGCGGTATAAATTTAAAATACAGTTACTGGCATCGTATTATACTCCTAAATACCTTTCCAACGAGTGGTCATTTTTGGTGCACATTTACTATATAAAATTACAAGTTTTTACTTGTATTTTTACTGCCCTCTAGCGGCAAAAAATCAGATTATGGAAAAGTCTGATTTGTTTTATTTTAGATTAGTTCTCCTGCGCTTGCTTTTCCTTCATTTTTGGTAAAGATTCACCAAGTAAAATAAAATTTTTAAAAAACATTATAATTATATGTTACTGCCAATAGAGGGCAGAAATTAAAATTATAACAAGTGGGGTTTTATACTACTACTAGCTAGCCCATGACCTTTAACGGGAGCTATTGGAGCAATAACTACAGTTTCAGGTTTAGTAAGCTGATTTCATCAATATAATATAACTTTATTTATACTAGGTATAACAATTACATCATTAACAATATATCAATGATGACGAGATATCTCTCGAGAAGGAACCTTTCAAGGCCTACATACATACCCAGTAACAATCGGCTTACGATGAGGTATAACCTTCCATATGCGACATTAAATCTAATGTTTGGAGCTTATTGACTTTTGGAAATCACATTTTAAAAATTAATATTTTATATATTTTAGTATTCAGCGCCTCTACCAGTTGAAATTTGTATTACCGTTACTGGAATCGTATTCTACTCTTAAATACATTTCCAAAGAGTGGCCAAACTTCATGTTTGGTGCACATTTACTATATAAAATTACAGATTTATTCGCAAAAGGGTGTTTTGGAATAATGTGAATAGCGCCGCCAACCGGCCGAATTTTAAAATTCTACAAATTACACCTGGTTCTCAATAAATCAAGTTTTTTATTGGTGTGTCTATCTCTAAAGTTGTGTGTACACTTACTATGTCAAATAACTGGTTTTTATTTTTTTATTAGAGATTTTTTTTATTAAAAATTTTTTTAAAAAAAGTTGTTTGAAAAAAATTTAAGCGTATTTTTATTTAAATTTTTTAGATGATTCTAGGTAGCAATTATGAAAACGAAAAGTACGAAAATAGATTAATTTCTGCCATAAATTATTTGAATTGTAAAATTAATTTTTTGTTGTTGAAAATTTTATGTATTTTTTTAAAAACTGGCAGAAAATATGTATATACATACATATAAAATATTTTTATATATATACATATTATATATATACATATATATATATACATATATATATATATATTCATATACATACATATATATATTGTATGTAAAACTACTATTTACTGCAAGTTTTTAAAAAAATACATAAAATTTTCAAATAAAAAAATAAATTTTCAATTCAAATAAAATATGTACGTATATATAGGTATCCGGCTAGTTTATCGCAATAATAAATTCATAGCAAAGTTCATCGCCCGCAATTCATCGTAAGCAATTCATCGTAAGGCAATTCATCGCAAGCAATTTATCGCAAGGAAATATTCATCGCGAAGTTTATGGCGATGAATATCCGATACCTAATGAATTCATATACCTAATGAAATTTTCACTTTGTATTTTCCTAAAAAAAAAATCTTTTTCCTTTTCCTAAAAAAAAGCAGCCTTAATTGGTAATATTTGTCAAATATATTTTCTAATTTCAAAAATCAAAAATTATTCAGAATAAAGCTGAATAAAAATATGGATACCTAAATGGAGTTTGAATTTTCATACGTAGAAAGTGAGAAAGGTAAACAACAAGTTCTTCTTGATGGGTTTGTTTACAACAAGGAGCGCGTGACTAACAAGAAATCTATTTGGAAATGCTATTCTAGGCTCGTTTATCACAAGCAATTCATCGCGAAGGAATTCATCGCAAGCAATAATAATATGTAATAATAATATGTTTTCTTTTTTTATGGTAAAGAATTAGGAAAAAAAATCCTAAAAATTTATGATGATGTCAATAATTAAGAGCTTTATTACTATAATATTGTTTTTTTTTTCATTTTTTATTTTTTGTATACACAATAAATTTCGTTATGTTTAATTTATAATTATTTGAATATTTAACTCAATTTATTATTTTATTTAATTATTTAACTCTGGTAGCCAGAACAATCGCGCGATTGTTCTGGCTACCAGAGTTAAATAATTAAATAAAATAATAAATTGCTTGCGATGAATTGCTGGCGATGAATTGCTTCCGATGAATTGCTTGCGATGAATTCCATCGCGATGAAATGCTTGCGATAAATGAGCCTAGAATCTATATATATGTATATACTCGTATAATATATATAATTTATGGCAGAAATAAAAATATATGTTTATCTATTTTCGTACTTTTCGTTTTCATAATTGCTACCTAGAATCATCTAAAAAATTTAAATAAAAATACGCTTAAATTTTTTTCAAACAACTTTTTTTCTCTGAAAATCTCTGTTATATGCAATTGTTAAAAAACAAGCACTAAAATGTGGTGTTAAATACCAATTGTCAATGTAGAAACTTAACAACTTAACAATTATTATCATAACAATGTCTGAATAGCAATTTTAACAAGCCGTGGTGAATTTTTATCAATATTGTGAATTTTTTCATACAACATTTTTATATTGTGAATTTTTACAATATACCAAATGTTAAATAACAATGGCTTCTGAACCGCCTTTTCACCAATCCATTCACAAAAAACCAGTTTAGGTCGAAGAGTAATAACATTTTTTTTCTGTGAGTAGTCATTTGTAAGAAATAAAATATAGGCACAATTAGGAATAATAGTGTTATTCATAAAAATATTAATATTAAAGACCTAGAAATAGTTAGAACATTAGGCACAAGTAAAATTTATATCCTGATTGTTTGTATTAATTATTTTTATAATATACATTTTCAACCAAAAAACTAAAAATATTTGTTTTTTTTATTTTGAATTAAAAAAAATTCCATTTTTCTTATTCCAACATTTACGTATACGGTCCGCCGGCGAATCGCCAAAGCGGTTCGGCGGCGAAGTCTTGTATGAAGAAATGACTTCGCCAGCGGTTCGTTTACGGTTCGCTTTTCTTAAAGGATTTCTTAACAATTTTGTTAACAATTTGTGAATAGCTATTTTCTACTTTGCTTGTTAAATAGCGGATTTAAAAGCTTAACAAGATAACAAGTTGTTTTGTGAATTAATATTCTTATTAGCATATTTAATTTATTTTATTTGTTCAATTTTTTTAGAAAATAATTCTTAAATTTTAATTACAAATTAGTTACTTTCTAAATTGTAAATCAAAGTTTTTGGTAACAGATTTTTTTTATATGCTCTCATATATTTCTTTTATTTATCCCAAAAACCATAATGAAATTGTCATTTTATATATCATATTTCAAATACTAGTAAATACGTGATACTATATGGATTTAATAAAAATTGAACTCCCAAATTATTACTTAACATAAATTTGTAAATGAAATAGAAATAAAATTTAAATCAATCAAATATTATACAAAAATTGTATAAAATAAAGATTCTATCATTAATCTGCAGTAAATTTAATGAATAATTCATAGTTTGACAAAATAAATAAAATATTTTTATTGCAAAATACTAAAATGTTATCGAGTTTTTATACAATGGAAATATTTATTAGGAAAATGAAAAAATTGTTTTTTCTTTTCTCTCGATTTCTAATATATTATTTATGGATAAATTAATAGTATTTTTATTTGATTTGGCCACAAATTATAATATAATTTTTTTTTCAAAGCGTGTAAAACTTATCCGACATAAAAAAGAATTACCTTTCAAAAATATAACAAAATTAAGCGTAGCAAAAGTATTTAATAAACTGAAATGGTTTGATATGTCAAAAAAGAAAAAAAAATACTGTCTTTGTATGATTTGAAAACATATTAAAAATTAAATTATTTTTGGAACATTTCTTTTGAATATAAATAAGATATTAATTGTCGTTAGAATTTATTGTCACGTGAAAGATATAAAATATAAAATATCATTAGATATTTTTCAAATTTCCTATTCGATTTTAAAGGATGTGTGGAAATGATGATATTTTATCAAAGTTACAAAGAAAATTAACTTTTCTTAGAAATACAAAAAAAAAAAGGTAAATTTAATTAAATGTAAGTCTAACTTCCTATGAAAAATTAAAAATTCTCTGCTATTGGTTACAGATTGATGAATTTTAATGTTGTATAAATTTATAAATAAATTTATATTAATTTGATTTTAAGATTATACTGAAAAGAATTTTGCCAAAATATATTAATAAAAATTTATATTAACCATTTCAGTTTGGCCCAATAAAAATGATAATGGAAATAGACCAACAAAAAATTAACTTCTCATGTTTTAAAAATTTATTATACAATAATTATAAGAAAATAGTTTTAATAATGTTTTCTTATATTAAAGTACTTTATCCAAAGATAATTTTTTTTTGTTGGAGTTCATTTTACTTCAGTAAAGAACAATTGAATTTGAATGTGTAGAAAATAATTTCGGTATTATAATAGGTATTATGTAAGTGCCAGTCTTGTTCAGGAATATTTCGATTGGTAAGGTTTAAATAAACGTTTTAAAAAAATATTTTAGTTAAATTAAATGTAATAAAAATAAAGAATTTGAATGGAAATTCATTCTCATAATGTTTCTTTTAACATTTTATAAAAACATTTCATTTTTATGTTTAAAATAATAGTTGCATATTTACAGTTGAGCTTTTAAATTGTTCAACTTTCTGATTGACATTACAATTTCACTCTAAAGAATAAGTTTGGCAAACAAATTGTATTAAAATGTTTTTCATTATCATGCAATAAATTCTATAAAAAAGAATGAAATTTTAAAATTTATATTTATTGTACAAGGATAATCTTTGACTACTATTGAAAATAAGATTTACATTAATGTAAATACAATCAATCAGTAAGATTTATATAATTTTATTGTAAAATTTATTTCTAAGGATATATTTTTATTTCCATTTCTACGATTTTGTAATTTCATTACATTTTATATTTTATTATTATGCTTAACACATAAGCTCCTTTAAAGCAATAAATTGAGAATAATTTAAATAAATATTTATTTGAATTTAAAAAATTATTTATAAAAAAAAATTTATATTATTGATTTTAAATATGTACAAAATTAATCACCGCAATCGGATAAAATATGATGAATAGAAATTATATAATTTTAAATTTATATATTTTCAAATATAAATACAATTCAATCGGATTATAAATAAAATTTCAAAATGTATAAATGAAAATACTGAAATTTGATTCTATTTATATGTATACAAAATTATGATTTTTTTTCTTCAAATTATTTTAATAATCAGATACAAAATTATTTGCAATTTATTTATATTAAAAATTACTTCCGAAAAGTAAAGGAAATTTTATATAGATTAATTTCATTATTTAATAAATATAATATTAAATTTTTATGTTTACAAAATAATTTTATAATTCTATTATTTTAAAATCATTTTGAAATTCATTGATGCATATATATGACTAGCTAAAATTTTGTAAATACAATTTATGGTTTTTATGGCTTTACTATACTCATTTATTTAAAACATTAAATAAAATTATAATCTATTTTATAAATTATTATTATATGTAGTCTTCATTATAAAATGTTTTTAATGAATTTAAATAAAAATAGAAAAATTTATATTTTTGAAATTTTAATTATAATAACAGATCAGAAGCTCTAAAAATTATGTGCATCAGAGTTTCATTATGAAAGTGTATAGTTTATTTTTCGCAATATTTCTGTTATAATTAAAATGTAATATGAGCTGCTTGAAAATAATATTAGTTAAAATATGGTTTCAAAATTTAATACAAGAGCATTTAGCTATAAGCTTATATATTAATTCTGATTCAGTGAAAAATGGTTTAATTTTTCACTGAATAATGGTATAATGTGAAGAAATTTTATTCAATTTAAGGAAAAAGAATTATTTTGGACTAATGATAGTTTCAATAAAGGATAATATATATTAAATTTATTTGTAGTATTTTTGATACTAAAGGGTGTTCAAAATTGAGATCCAAAAACTTCCATTCGTCATCGTTCGCAGCAATTAAACATCAAACCATCCACATTATTCAACATTTTGCATCGTGATATCCATTTAAAGGCTTATAAGATCCAGCTGACGCAAGAATTAAAACTAACTGACCATGCATTACGTCGGCAATTCGTTTCTTGGGCAATCGAAAAACAAGAAGAAAATGAGAATTTTTTTAACAAAATAATCTTCACCGACGAAGCTCATTTCCAGCTCAATGGCCACGTCAATAAACAGAATTGCCGCATTTGGGGTGAAGAGAATCCAAGGGTTATCTTAGAGCAACCATTACATCCACAAAAAGTTACGGTTTGGTGTGGTTTGTGGTCAGGAGGAATCATCGGACCATATTTTTTTAAAAACGCAAATGGAAATGCGATTACGGTCAATGGAAATCGCTACAGGGAGATGATCCGAAGCTTTTTGTGGCGGGAAATTGATGATTTGGACGTAGAGAATATGTGGTTTCAACGGGACGGTTCCACTTGCCACACAGCAAGAGAAACAATGGATCTTTTGAAGGAAAAGTTCGAAGATCGCATTATTTCTCGTAGAGGAGAAGTGAATTGGCCACCAAGATCGTGCGATTTGACACCGTTGGATTTTTTTGTGGGGTTTTCAACCATTGACAGTTTATTGAACAACATGATTCAGAATTTTGGTAAAAGATTGGGAGCCTGCAGAGCCAGTAGGGGGGGCCACTTGGCCGACATAATTTTTCATTATTAACCGGAACCTATTTGTAATAAATAAAAATAAAAATATATTTAATATTTAAAAAAAAAGTCTTTTTTTATTAAAATTAAAATGATACCTCAATTTTGAACACCCTTTATATACCAGCAAAACACTAAAACAATAATTAACATATAATGGCTAGTATGTGACCTTTACAAGAATAAAAAATTACTTAATTTTAGCTTTAATTAATTCCTGCATTAAAATCATATATCATATAACAATAGCTTATTTCATATTTGTATTAAATTTCAAAGCAGGCTTACTCTAATTAACAAACATTTTAAAATTACAGAAAGGAAGATTGTAACCATTTCATATTTTTGTAATTTTTCAAAAATATTTGATTTTCTTTGATAAAAAATAAGAATAATTTATATACATATATTTTATTTTTAAATTTCTTCCAAAAAAAAAAAATTTAAATTGTTTTCTACCTGATATTACCAAGGAATTTTTTTTAAAATATGAATTCAAACTTATATCCTAGGATACGACTTTAAAACATAATAGAGAAAAAAAGGATAAAAAACTACAAAAAATACGATGCTTAAAAATATTTAAAAATTGTTTTTGATTAGTAAGATAGATACGTAAGTTAGATCTTGAAAATAAATCCTTGAAGTTTTTTTAGATGTCTTATAAGACAAGTTTGAATTTAAAAAAGGCATTAAAGATTACTTGTATTTATATTTTTTAATAGGAAAAAGGATAATTTCATTTTAAGTAAGCAATTCTATATATTTTAAGGGCATACTTTTAAGATAAAAAATCCTAGATATTTGATATACTTAAAAATAATCTTTCTCATTAATTATCCGAAATTTAAAAGATTTATATTTTTGTAGGACATAATAAGGGTTAGAATGCTCATATATAGTTCAAAGACATGAATGACAAGAAAGTAGAAAAATGTAAAAATTTTAAGAGATTACAAATTGAAATTTACAATATTATTAAATTTGATTTGTAAATTGCATTTTTCAAAGGATATTTTAAGGTTGCTAAATGTTATACTGCCATATTTACAAATTTAAATTTCCTTTACATAATAATTTTTTCATAAATTATTTTTAAACATTTTTGTAATAAAAAAAACCCTAATATACCAAAAAATTTGATCAACTCTAGAAACATTTGTACAAATTTATTTAATTTATTATTTTAAAAAAGCAGTATAATTTAATACTAAAAGAATTACATAATATTTCAATTTATTTGAGCAACAGCTATGACAATATTAAATTTTCCTTTTTAAAGGTTTAAAATTAGTATTTTTCTAGTATAAAATTGTTTATCTTTTTTTATGTTGTGAGAAAATGTACCATCATAAGATAAAGAAATATATTTATTTTTTTGAAAATTCTTTTTGGTTTACACTTCAAACTGTGCTGAAAAAAAAAAATTCTTTAAAATTAAAGTAAATTGGTTTTGTGTATTTTTTCAATTTCATTGCAGCTTTGTAAAAGGATGTGAAGAGTAAAAATTTAATCTATTTTTTTTTTTGTAATTTTATACAATAAATAACATGATATAATTTAGGATTTCGAATTGGATCTAAAGTGTATTCTCTTATAAGTTTATGGTACCAAGTTATCTGTAGAGTTTTATTTGAGATTGTAATTAAATAGTAGCTTGAAATTTAAGTATAGTTAAACATTTAGGGAAATGATATTTTTATTGATTATATTTTGGAATAATTCTAAACTACAGAATAAAAATTAAATAATTCAAAAAGATTTAATTACTAATTGTAAATTTTTTCCATGATATAAACTCAAAAGAATCGTTTATGTAATTTATAATCTAAAAGTTTATTATAACAATTAATCATTTGATCAAAACAAAAATCAAATTTATACGCCCTCAAATAAATCCATTTCAGTGTTAATAGCTATATAAAGAACTATAAAATGAAATTTATATACTGTTTACCCATAAGAGACTATAACAAAAACATGATTATAAAATTTAATATAGTACCATTACTATATACAAACAAAAATTGAATTGATTTTGATAAATCTAAAGACGTTTTTATGCTAAGTTAAACAGTTTTCGCAATTTTATATAAATATTTCTAAGATGGACAAGACAAACCCATTTTTAGAAAATTCATCAAAATATAATTAATCTTGATTTTGATTTAACATAAAAAAAAACTTTTCCAACATTTTTATAATATAATTTCTCCTCGCTTTCACTTTACTAGATATAATAAAATATTGAGGTTTTAAACAATTTTAAAATTAATTGGCAAATTTTAATATTATTATTTTACTACAAGAAAACTTACTACAAGATTTCTGATTTAGTTGATAGATTTATTTATCAAATTAGAGTATTAATTTAACTTTTATCTAATATACTTAATTTTTCATTTGTTAACGTATTATATAGAAAAAGAATTTCGACAATAAACATGTCGAATAAAAATAATAATAAATTTATTACACATTATATATAAATAAAAAATAAACGAGATTATATTATTTATTATTCAAAATGTTTGATGTATATAGAGAATTATGAATTATATTATTTCTTTATGAAATGTGGGCCAGCCTTTAATATTTAATAGAGCTAGTATAAGCGATTATTTGAAGTCTTGTATCATATAAAAATCTACATTTTCATATTTAACTTTAAGTCGCTTTTTACATTTCATTTTGTACAAATAATGTTAAGTTACAGCATTAATAATATTCTATGTAGAATATATGAATATTTCCTAGTTTACCTTACCACCTACTTTGGTGATTCGTGATTAAGTATAAAATAATAGGTCTAGTATAACACTCTGTCAACTGGCACATTGACACTGACATATTAAATATTTCATACCCATTGAACGACACCTAAAAAAATACTGATTTTTTTAAGCATATTATTTTAACTTTATTATAGTCTAAATAAAATGTCCTTAAAAATCAAATTTCATATCATAATATTTATTCATATATTTATTGCACAATCTAATAAAAAAAATAATATAAATTAAGATAAATGATATAGACGTGTGGGTTCAACTCAGATCCATATTTTCATAGAATAGGGGTTGATTTTTTTTGTGTCAACGACAGGACTATTATTTTTGTTTTCGTTCTTACTGATAAAAAAAAATTTAATGGTTTTTGGCAAAAAAAAAAATTAAATTTGTGGTTTGACCTATAAATTAAGTAATGCATAAATGTCGTCGCAGGATGCTACCTATTTTTAGTATATGATGATATTTTTATGATAGTTTGATTTTGATATAATTATCAGATATTAAGAAAATGTAATATAAAAATTAAATATTTTGCGTATGTGTATATAAATATTTTAATCATATTTTAATTTGTGATGATTTAAATAAATTTTAATGATCATCTTTCGAAGTTTATTAATTTTTTGTGTAAATAATATACTTTAATCTGCAAGTAGTAAATTTAATTTAATGATATTTAATAATTTTTGTACGTAGAATATATTAAATAATATTTTGTCTATTTTATAAAATAAAAGGTTTTTAATTTTTTATCATAAATATTGATAAATGTTAGTAATAAAATAATTATAGATAAATTTTATAGAAAGCTTAATTTATCTGGCAAAGATTAATTAACAAAACTATGATATATATATAACAACCTTTGGGTCATAATCCAAGTTTTATGGGAAAAAAATAAATTATATAAAGTTTTTGTGATTATATATATTTCTGTTATGGATAAATTAACTTAATTTTACTTAATTAATATAATCTATATTTCCGACATAATTTATATGTAGACTAATTTAGTTACCAACAGAATTCAATAGTTACTGGTAATGTTAATTTTGATTTAATTTACTGGTATTCCAGATAAATTGTTAACTACTAGCAAAAAATTACAAAAATATTAAAATTTTAGTTTACTGGAAGAGGCGAATGTGAAATTCTTTAGACATTTTAATTTTGGCAATACCTATTAATTTAAAAATAATAATTTAATATGAATTCATTTTCATGTCTTATTTTCTATATTTTGAATATTCTTAATAAATTGAAATGAAAATATTAACATTAATAAATTTATCCACTTAAATATTTTTTTTCTTAATATGCAAAAAAAACTTTAATAATCTTTATTTTTATATATTACGTAAACCATATAATGAACGCTAGTGTTTATACACACCCAGTGAGGTTTATATTCCAATTTTATATAATAAATTGTAGTAAATTGTAAATGGTATGTGAATATATTTCGAAAATTTCTGTATTGTACAAGTATAAACAGAAAAAAGGGTCAAAATTATTAATAATATACACGCTATATAAAACATATTTTTTACCCCTATTAATACTTTCAGACATATGGTATAAATATTTCATATTTTATATCTCAATTAAGGATTTTTTTTTATGTACAGAAATAAACAATTATATTATATAAATATTTTGTTAAGGATAAACATTGAAAAATACTATTTATAAAACGTAAAAATGGTTATAATAAAGTTCATTATGTTAGTAGACCATTAATAGTATCAATTATTTATAAATGTATTTTTTCCCATGAAACGCTATATAAAACTTATTCTCATCACATTTTAAGTTTATTCCGTAAAAGTTATAAGATGAATTACTGTAATAGAAGATAATTATGATATAAAAATGAATTAACCTATTTTATATTTTAACTTAATTTCCAGTATAAAATAAGTAAGATATTTTATAAAATATTTCGAAAATTTTATTGGAAATGCTGGACTTTCAATTGTTTTAATTTCCTCAATTAATTGAATATAAAATTGAAGAATTAGAACTGAATTTTTTTAAATGCTTCACTAATAATTAACATTATAATTTTAAATATTTTTAAATATGTACTCAAAACAAAAATTATATTTGACTTAAGTATTTTTTTGAAAAACTTTAGTAACCCTTTTAAAGTAATGAATGACCAAATTTCATTCTTGTAATTTTCTCAATAATTATTTACAAACTATTCTTAGTTTTTTCCACTCTTTTTCTAAAATAATAAATTCATACTTAATTGTAAGACAAACTTTTTTCGTAGTTGAAAAATTAAATTATGTATTTATGAAAAATAAAATTTTAAAAAGAGGAAAAACTTAAGGGACAATTTTTAAATGGTCTCAAATGTATTAAATATGTATATAGTAAAGTAAATTGTTAATAAAATACTGAAAATTAATTTAAGATATTAAAATATTTAATTTATGTTGTAGTCATTTTTATATGGAAAATTATTGTAATTTAAATATGGAATAGTGGATTAATTTTGTGCTTATTCTCTTTTAATATCGAATTAATTTATTTAAATTTCTTAAATCAAAAATGATATTGAATACATTCCCTCCTAAAAAAACTAAAAATTTCACAATAAATTAATATATGTATATTTTCAAATTGATAATAATTAATCAATTAAATTGGAAATTTTTTTTAGCAAATTTATTATTTTTACAAACAAACAGACAACTATTCTTCATTCATTTTTCAATATTAAATTTAATAATTTCCCTTTTTTACTTGAAAATTTTATAATAGTTTTTAATGAAAATAGAAAGTTATATTGAATGTTTATTAAAGTTTTTAATTCGTTGGAAAATTCTTGAAAATTTTGGCAAATTAAAAGCTAAATAAACTTTTGTAACAAGTTCAATATTAATAAATTATTTAACTTGAAGCTTAAAAATTATCTAAATAATAATTTCCTAATATGTTCCAGGCTAGGATTGCAAATTTGCACAATTAATATGAAAAGGTTAAAAGATGACTTTGAATATTATAAAACTTCGGAAGAATTATATAATTTTATGTATGTATAATATTGTAACGTCCCATTATTATAAAAGTTTTTTTTTGCCGAGAAATAGGAAACAAGATTTAAATGCCAGAAGCAAATCTTAAGAAAATGACAAAGTTTCTTGATAATATTATTTAAATTGAAGATGATTTTAAAAGGATGGAAATTAACTATATAGCAATTTCTCATAGAGATCAGACAGTTTTAACTTTTTCATATAATTTTATTTTATTTAAGTAAATTAGTTGAAAAATTTATTAAAAATATTTAATTGCATTTTAAGAAATTTAATAATACTAATTACAGAATTGATAAAAAGAATTAATTAATAATGAAATATTTAACTTTCTGTTCAAACTTTTTTTCTTCCTTGTAAAAAATAACAACAGAAAGTAATCAAAATCAATATTAACTTTAGATTAAATAAAGGATTTACACAAATTTCAACTGTAACCAAACAGTTTATTCTTTTCCTGTAAATCTAAACTTAATGCGTTTATGAAAATTTATTAAACAAAGCTTTTATCTGGTAAACGAAAAACATTCTATAAATGTCAAATTTGTTTTCGTACACTTGGGATAAAAGAGATTTAAGTATATTTATATAATATACATACATACATTTATGTCATTTTTATGGTATATAAATTGTTTGTGATTTTTAAACTTTTTGTAACAAAAACAGCAAAAAGATAATCATCAAAACTCTTCAATTTTCATGCCAAATTGCCAAAATGATGCCTCAAAGATTATATTTTTGTATTTTTAAATTACATAAATCAGCTTAACAGAGTTTTAAGAAATAATAACTACGTTATCAAAATAATCTTTTCCATTTTCATTTTATACTTATATATATTTGCGAATTGAAGGATAATTTAGTTAAATAAAATTATATGAGATTTTAGTTCTCTTGAGAAAAATGTTATAGATTAACTTGTCAAGGATTTGCTGCATAAAAAGTTAACTGCAATTCTTGTGTGAATTAAATTGTAGTAATTTTTTTTAAAAATAATTATTAACTATAAACTAATCATAATTATATCTGTTTTTCGTATACCATAAATTAAGTTATAAATATATTATAATCCTTATTATACTATTATATATTTTTATTAAATTCAGTTGTAGACTAAATTTTTAACACTAGATTTGGTGATAAGAGAATTTTAAATTACCAATTATTTTGGGAAAAGAAAATTATTAAAGATTTCCTCAAATATTTTGTCTTCTTTGCTGTTTATTATGCAAAATAGTTTAGACAAACGGATAATCACATATTTCAATTTTTAAACATGAATTGAATTTATAATTTTTGATTATCTACAAATACGATATATAAAAACTAATATAAAATTTTCCGGAAATTGATAATGGCGCGACAGTTTTTTTCGTGTATAAGTGGGAAAGAAATTCTTTACCATTTAGCAACACATTTACTTACATGAAAATTGTCACGACAAAGAATGTAAGTAATAGATTTTAACTATAAATAATATTATGTATAATTAAAATTAATTATGTAATATGAAGAAACATCATTATGAATTTACGTGTTAATTTGATTTTATCGTTATTACTTACTACAAAGAGTAATTTGTTCAATGACATTTATGTTAAATTTTTCTTGTAGATTGGTAAATGACCAACATGCAAACTGGCAACAAGTTAAAATCACATGATTCTATTACATTTATTTTAGCAAATTGATATTTTTAGCAAAATATAATATCAAGATTTTCGATTAAGGATAATATGTAATGCAAAATTATCATAATTATAATTCACATGAAAATTGATTTCTTAACATGTTTCAGGTGCGTCTAGCTAATTGCGAATATAATTTCTACAATAGCTTTAACAAGAAATTTTATTATTTGACGGTAATTAGAACCAGAAAATCTTAGATTTAATTTTTATATACATATACTAATTGTTCAATGTTAACAAATATTTTTAAAGTAATTTATGGATAAATCTAAGGTTAAAAATATTATAAATATAATCATGCAACAATAATGTACATATATATATAATGAATGAAGAATATTTAATTTTATTCAATAATATTTTCCATAAACAAAAATAAATTAAATTGGATTGAAATGATTAAGAGTTTTTGTTTTGCTAAAATTTTATATAATTATTTTTTTCAATTACCATAAATTTCCTGACAAAAATTTGTTTAACTCAAAATTATTAATAGTAGAAACAAAACACTATTAAATTAAACTTAACATAAATAAAAAAAATTTATTTATCCTCAATAAAATATAATAATTCTATATATTCAACAAATAAAATTATCAGGGACAATCAAAATCCATATTATATTATATTTTATAATCATTTTTTTTGTCACAAATACACTTGATTAAAGTTGAAACTTTCAGTATACCATGATAAATCGAGACATTGCTATTTGACAAACTTAATTTCTCTGAGAAACATATGTACATACATATATGAAAGGATATTATGATTTACCCTTCAATTGTATACTATTGTCCTTTAATATGCGACAAAATTGTATATTATTGTCCTAAAATATTGTCCTTTAATATAATAAAAAACATTAAAAGTTTTATTTTTGAATTCTTTCTCCCAGGGATTTTCTTTTGAACCAAAATAATTTAATATTGTATATAACTAAATAAAGAAAAACTTTCTATACTGTGTCCTCTCCGATTTGATTATGTATAAAAAGAAATTTTATTTCAATTTTGTGTATTGTCGAACATAACTCAACACCTTTTCATATGAACAACAGCAAAAATTTATTATAAATAATTTTTATTTGAAATTGTTTTGGGGATTTTTACGATTTAAAATGATTTTATTACAAAAAGTTTTTGTAATTTTGTTGTTTTACAATTTATTTATTTTTTTATAGTAAAATATACATTATATAATGAACATATATAATGAAAAAGGAAATTAAGGTTTAATACTGACAAAATATATTGTTGACACATTTACATATTCATTTATATAAGTTAATCCTTTTATATATAATATATAGTTTGCTTTAATAAAGGATACCAGCTGAAAAATTGATTAAAATCAAAAATGAATGATACTTGAAATTTATCCTTTATCATCCACAAAACTAATTTATTACTTAATATGGCTCTAACTCTACTATATAAAATTAATAGATTTTATATGATTAAGTAGAATTTTTATTTGAGTATAGAAAGGGTAAATTTTTTTTTCTTTTAAATGTTTCTGGGTAACAAAAAATATTAAAATTTAATATCCGGATTTAAGTTTTCGGATCTTATTTTAATTATATTTTAGCATGTTTTTATCTATAGTATACCATGAATTTTATTAATATAACTTTGAGAAGGATTACACATTAAAATAATAATTAAGATGATGAATATTAAAAAAAAATTTATATGTATATAAGATTTAGAAGAATGTTAGTATAAATGAAGGAATTTCGATGGTTTTTTTTATATAAATAATTCGTACGTAAGGTTTGTAATTTAATACATATTACCACAATTTTAATCTTAACCATATCAAATATTTTTTATAATTACTTTTTTTTTAGTAGTACGGATGTTTTGTAATAATAATTAAAAGTAATAGAATAAAATCATTAAAATATATTTTTCAGGATTAGAAATTTCATTAGTAGTAAAATAAATAAAATATGTAGGAATAAATTTTTGATGCTGTAATTATATAATCCAATACTCTATAGTCCCAAAAAATGTACTTCTTGATATTTTCATAATAAAGAAATTCATTTAATTATTCCCTAAAATTCTATTAAATCTAAAATTTCCTACCCAAAAAAAAAAACTCATTTTTGATTTATTTTTATTAACTTTAAAAAATCAATCAAATAAAATTAATGAATTTTTTATTTTTCTGTAGAATTCGAGAAATTTCTTGTTGACCATAAATAGATGATATGTCTATGGTCAATTGTCTGACCACTACGTATTTTATTTTATTTTTTTTGATGAAAGTGGTTATTAATTTACAACATTTTTTCCTTCAAATCCTGGATAAAAACATATTTTTGGTAAGGATAATATCGTTATGTAAAAAGGAGAAAAACTAAAGGGACAATAATTCCTTAATCGATCAGGTATTCCATAACAAACGAAAAATAGAATCCTAATAAGTTCATAAAAAAAATAAAAATATTTTTGTAAAAATGATTTTTTGAACCCAGAAACGATGAAATTAAGTTATTTTTATAGATGTTCTTCTTCAACATTTCATATAAAAATTGTTTACAATAAAATTCAATTTTTTTTTGTTTATTTATTTAATTTTGAAAAAAAAAAGAGAAATGATGCTTTATTGGTGCTTAAAAAAAATATGTTTTTGTCCAGGGACAAAAATATATAATAATGAATTTATGATCGATTTTGTAAATAGTAGAATATTAGATCAATTAGGGTTATAGATTTGTCTTTTCTATATCGATTATGAATTTAATGGCGTAATATGATCTTTAAATCGTTGAGAAACGTAATTCAGTTTTGTTTAAATTAAATTTAAAAATATTTTTGGTAAGGAATGCAGGAAATCCTATATATTATTTCCAAATTTTGTCCCTTTGAATTTTGTAATTAAATTTATTATAGCAGAACTTAAATTATCAACAAAAAGTCTTTTGTAATTTAAATGGTTCTAAATAAAAATTTTAAAAAATTTCTATCTTTGTTAATTTAACTATAATTCAGCCATATTTTATCAACATTTTGTATTTATAATAATTATAATCTATAATGTCATCAAAAATTGTTATAATAATAGTAATAAATATTAATTTTTGAATTTACCATATATTTATTTTCATTATCTAATAAGCACGCTTTTGCCCTTAATGTCTGCAAAACATCCTTTCAATCATTATTTAACTTGTCAATACAATTGCTAACTAAATACTTAGAAAGTCTAAAAATTAAATATTCTTTTCTTTCGTATATTATATATACTAAATATGATTCGGTATACTCGTACAATAATTAATTAAGAATTAAGTTAACATTATCGTCGTGAGGATCAATTTTATTATTTACTTCGTGACTAGAATAATATGACCTTAGTAAAATTTTGAACGTTATACTTTCTATTTAAATTGAAACTCCCAGACAATTGATTACTATATATTTTTTGACCTTAC
This sequence comes from Empis stercorea, assembly GCA_949752835.1. Taxonomy (NCBI): domain Eukaryota; kingdom Metazoa; phylum Arthropoda; class Insecta; order Diptera; family Empididae; genus Empis; species Empis stercorea. The sequence goes on from OX457086.1 coordinate 15,170,706, forward strand.
AACAACGAAAAGTTTAAACCTAGACAAAAAAATATATTAAATTGATTGTATTATGTGCAAAAGTCCATGAGTCGTGATTTTAATATTAAAATTTACCCCCTAGCTAGACAGTTTAAGATAAAATTTTATTTTCATTAGCGACCAGACGACATATTTATTAACAAAGATAATTTTTTTATTGAAATAAGATTTCGTAAAAGAAATTTTTAAAGATTAAAATACAAAAAATTATTAATAATGAAAGTAATTAACAGGACGGCGAGACGACAGAAAACAAAATTCATTTAAAATGTATTAAATGTATATACTAAATAATTAAAGAAATTTAATTTTGTTTTGATAAACAAATTATATTTAAATAATTAGAAAATAATCAAATAATTTAGAATTTAATAAAAATTAACAATTACTATACTAGGTATTTATAAAGTTCTACAAAATTTACTTAAGGTAAATTGCAAAAGGAAATTGATGTTACAAATTATTATAATAATAATAAGAAATCCTTTTTTTATCTTATTTACTTCGTAATTTTACTTATTGAATCCTGAAAAAAAAAACAAATTTTTATTTTATATTAAATTACATTAAATATTCTGAAAAGCTTCAGGAACTTGTGTTCCGTAAATATGACAGAAAAAATATAAAAATAAACAATTCCAACCTTTTATTATTTTTATGTAAATGTAATTCGTTATTCTAAATTCTGATGGAAAATTATTTTTCTGTTTTTGAGATAATAAATAAATCAGAATTTTAAAATAAAAATGGAAAGCCTTGCGAAATTCTTTTCCAGATAAAATAGTATAAAATAAAGATTAACAATCTCACAAATTTTGAGATATCGGTTGATTTGTTATCATAGTAAAATATTATTTACCAATAATCTAATAATTTAAAAATTGTTATAATGTCGCTCAAAAGGTTGCAGATAATTTAGAGTTTAAGGATTGAGAAAGCTTCTAATTGTAAAAGTTATCAGAAATTTCAAAATTTCGAAACAGTTTGGTTTTTCTCAAGAGATATATTGAATATTCAAAATAATAATAATGAAAAAATTACTATAAAAAAATTCTGTTAATGTTAAATTGACATCAGCGAAGAATGACAAATTCATTAAATTAAAATAAATATTTATTTTTATAGATATTCTAATTTATTTTATTTAATTAAAAAGTTAAAAAAAAAACTTAATTATAAAAAAAAAATTATTTTCATGTTAATTATTTTCACATAATTATAATGCCTGGTTTAGACAATGGCGAAATCTAAAGGCGAATTTTTTTAAAGGATGGAGGTATATATTTATGTATAACTGCGGTAGAGACTGCAATATCGTCCAGAAATTTTTTGGACGTCCAATTTTCGAAATTTAATTTCGAATTGGACGTCCAATTATGGCACAAGACGTCGGCACTCGTCTTGTTACACAATTGGACGTCCAAAAGATGAGATTTTATAGAAAAACTATAGATGTCGTGAATAATATATATATACAAAATTATATTTTGTCAAATTAATTTTTTTATTTTAAAGCTAGGTATTCACTTCCAAAAAAAAAGTTGGCAAAATTGTGAGCAAAATATCATATTAAAAATATGTAAATATAATGTAATATAATATAATCATACTGAGTACCATGTGTATATGACAAAGCAAAAACTAAGAAAAAAATGTTGCCCCTGGTAAAATTTTCTATATAAAATCATACTTTTTTTGAACTGAGTACTAAGCTTTAGGTAAAAAAATGGATGAATATTTTTTTTTTTAAATAAATTATTTTTTTTTCAAATAAATTATTTACATTGTCAAGCAATATTTTTTAGGAATATCAAAAAGTTCTTATAATTTTTTTGAATGCCAACTAGATGCTATAAATTTTTGTCTCAGTCTTTCGTTAGTCCAATTTGAACATGCTATCTCGTTCTATTTTGCCTAAAAAATATGAGTTTCGCCATTGTCTAAACCCAGGCATATTCATATTTATTTAGGATTTTAAAAATATGCCAAATAATTAATTATTAATATTAATTATTTACAACTTAATTTATAGTATTAAATTATTATTATGAGATTGCTGGTTCTCGAAATTAAGCAAAAAAAATATTACTCCTATTTAAATATTTACCTCGAAAATTCTTCAATAAAATAATAATTACACAGGTCAAATAATAATTTATTTCATCTTAATACAAGATGTTTTACGACTTTATAGGAATATTAATTTTAAAATTTATATTCAAATATTTTTATAAAGATTTTCTATGATAATAGACATCTTATTTTATTTAAATTAAATATTTTCTGGTTGTTTAAAGTCACATTTTCAGTAATAAAAACAACAATACAATAATAAGAAAAATTTCTTAAAATAACACTAATTAATATTAATATAATAATGAAAATAATCTTAATATTATTTATACATAATTTATTAGTGAAATTTAAAATTATTTTTAATTAAAATTGGGACGTGAACAACACTGAATTTGTTTATCAACAAAATTTTAAATGTTGATATACAAGTTCGGTATCTAATTATGTACACAAAATATTTCAATAAAGTTCGTCATGTTCAAATTAAAAAATATGTATATAATTTTACATAACTGTACTGAACGTAAATTTACATTGTTTTTTTATAATATAAATAAATACTTAAGTACTATTAAAGTACACAGGTATGTTTAGGTGTATTCACTTGGAAATAATTATTTAAGCATTTCTGTTAAAATGTATTTTACTAAAATTTAGTAAGTAAAAAGGATCCTTTTATTTTACCATGCAAACATGCAAAGATTTATATAAAATATTTACACTATATATACTTTATATATAGAATATAATTACAATTATTTAATTCAAAATTCGCTTGATAAATTTAATTGGATTTTGGTTTTTTACGTAACAAAAACAAAAATACTGCAATTTCAGAACATTTTGTTAACAATTTTATTTTTGTAATAGCAATTAACAATATTGTCTAGCATCAGTGAACTATTTAATTTATCTTAATTTATTTTATTTATATATAAAATACAAAATTTATTGGAGCATTGATTAGTTTTGTATTTAGTAACTATTTAGTATCAATAGTAAATTTTGTATAGAAAAAAATTAAATATCAAATTGTTATTTGAATTATATTTTTAAAAAGTATAGTAGGTAATTTGACAATGAATAATCACATTTTCCACTAATAGTCACAGTGCACTAAAACTTAAAAATGAAAAGTAAATGTACATTTTAAATTAAAGTAATTGTAAATTCTTATAAAAATTTTAATGCTTACTTATATGGTTGCATTTTTATTGAATACATTTTTTTATTTTATTTGCTCTAAATAAAATTGTGAAAAAATATGCTTCCGTAAATTTAGAATTCTTTTTTATCATTATTGACAAGAGGATTTTTAAAAAGACAACTTAAACTATGCTTTGTAGTGTATGCATTTGTATTTTGAAATTGTTAAAATAAATTGACACACAAAGATTTATAAAACTGTGTTTCTTCATAAAAGTGTTTCTTCTACACCTACAGAGAGAAACTTAAGGTAACTGAAAATTGGAGATATATAAATTTAAAGGTTTGTTTAAAGAGATCTATTATTTTAGATGATCATTAACTTAACATATTTTAAAATGACATTAAAGAAGAAGCTGTCTACAAAAGTAACAAGAATCCTTCGAATTTAGCATTTTTTTTAGTTTAATTTTCAATATAATCGCAAATTTTAAATACCTTTAATTCAATAAAAGTAGGAAATACTAAACCAAATTAATGATTTTTTAAGGAATTATTAGAGTATCGTATATTTTACTCATTGTTTTTTCCACAAATTGTAAATCATTCAAATCCCAAAAGATATATATTCTTTCAATTATAGAAATTGTATAATAATAGAAAAATTGATAGAAAAATTATGTTTAAACTTTTAAAATATATTTATATCTATGGCTCACATCACATATCTTCTTTTACCAAGGTTACTGACAAAAGGTATACATTTACAATATGATAAAAATATTTTTTTTTTTTTAATCTTAGAAAAACAAATTGTTTCCCACTTGAGGTTAAACAGAAAATGAATTTAAATAAGCTTAACTCTGGAACTTTTAGATTTATATTGAAAAGAAATCAATATAAATTTTTATTTTTTCTAAATATTTTTCAATATTTTTAGATTGTACAATATTTTTACAATATTTTTACAATACATACAATATTTTTAACAAAAAGTATGAAAATTCTTGCAAAAATCATAATAATAATTATTTATTTTAAGAAATTTATCAAATTTTTGTGGTTATTATTACATTATTTAGCTTTTAGCTTTCTGTCAATAATATGTTTGTAAGGATAATAAATTGTATGGCTATTATTCAGCTTATACTCTGTAACTATTTGATAGTATTAATAATAATAATATAAAAACAGAAACAATTTTTTGATACAGACATATAATACCTGAAGTTTAAAATTTAGATGAAATTAATTGAAATGAAACTCTGTCCAAATATATGTACATGTTTAATTAAAAAGGGTTTACATACTCTATGAATGTAATAACGAACATAAAAAGATCAATTTCACTCAGTTTACACCAGCTATAAAATATATATTAAATATACACCAACTATTAATTTCGTTTCTCTATCTTCATATTATTTTAATAACAACATTACAAATAGAAAACCAAGATTTTTATCATTAATTTTTCCTTGGAGTTCATATAACCAAAACCATATATTTTTTGATTATCTTAAGTTAAAAAAAGGATAATGAAGCGAATTTTCAGGCTATTATTTCCGTAGTTATACTAATAAGTATATATATAGTTTTTCTTCTCGATTAAGTTTCCTATATATATGTATTAATATTAAAAAGTTAAGACAGAAAGGTATATATTTCTTATCATAATAAAATTATGAGAATTAATTGACACTATCATATAATTTATTGATAAAAATTTCCAGTTTTTGAATATATTAATTGATCAGGAAATATATTTTGTCTTGGAATTTTGTGTTTAAACTTAATAATCTAATTTTCTTCAATAATTTTCTTTAATAATGTAATTCAATTTTCTTTCTAATTTGTTGTATATTATATAGTAAAATTCAATTATCACAATAAATCTTCTCATAAAATTCCGAATAATAAAATTGTTGCAATAAATGAATTTAGTATAATTCAACATAAATTATATACATATATGTAAAACATGTTTCTCTAATTTACATAAATAATTAACCCAATTTCAAATTATAATTATATAGAAATATTTGAGAAAATTATTTTTCGCTTCTGGAAAATTCACAAATAATTGTAAATTGTTAAAATTGTATTAAACAAATTAATAATATTGATAATTTTATAATTTTATATATTTTTATATATATATATATTTAATGTTTAAATTAATACAATTAAAATATATAATCAAAAAATACAAGAAATTTTGAATTCTATTCAAAAATATTAAGAAATAAAATAGGTATATGAAAAAAGTTCCTAAATGGAAAACCTTTTTGCCTCCAATAATCCGGTATCATAAGTTACGACGATAACATATATATTATCCTGAACCCTTGAATTTGAATGAAAAATAGGCAAAATTGAAAAGATTTTAATATTTACATATAATATAATATAAAACTTGAAAAGAACTAAAAATCCAGTGTAGAATTCCAGAAGGATATCCACAAAATGATAAATTAATGTAGTTATTAATACTGTATTATAAAATATCAAATGCCTTTATTTCAAATAATTTTCCTTTTAGGACCCAAAAATGATTTTTATTTCAATACTCATATATCCTTTTTGGTTATATTACGATTTTGTATAAATACATAAATTGTGTTTTGATTGATACCATTTCTAAAAAAATTGATTTTTATGTGTTAAAAAATAGATGAAGGGATATTTCCTATATTTATAGGTATTATAAAAAAGGATAATAATTTTAAATTCATTTATATTTTGCAATAATATACTGACATTAAAGGGAATGTAAAATATTTCAAATATTGAAATATTTATAGGTGGAAAGTGTGCATTTTTCATACATTTCTGATTTTATGATAGTAATAATAAGGAACGCAGGCACTTAAACATAATTTGCCTCTTACATTGTCTTAACCCTAAGTATAATTTTTATTATAAAAATTTCAAATAAATTTCATAAATACAAAGGAAAAATTTTAGTGAAAACATTAAAAACATAAAATGTTTCTGGTCTTTAAGAAAAATTTAAAATATCTTCGCTTTTTTTATTAAAAACCCTGTGTGATTATAACAATTTTTAATCTTTTCCAAACTTTGTCTTTTTGTGATAAATTTTCGCCTTTTCGTGGCAAAAAAAATTCCATCAAAGACTGATTTCTTTTGAAAAATTATAGCATATTCATTTTGAATAAGTTTAAAATGTTTCCTTTTTTGGGAAAGTTAAAAAAAGAAGGATAATATTAAGGACATTCTGTTAATTTATCTCAATATTAGAAATTTTTAATAATAAAACAAAAACTTTATATACAAGCTACCAGGCGTTTTATAAATTGGTTTGAAATTGGTTTCAATGTTTTCACCAAGTTTTTAATATAGATTTTTTTTGAAGGACACGTCATTGCGGTTTAAATATTACATTTTTCTTTAATGTGTATACAATATTTTAAATACTATTATATTAAAATTAAATAAAATGTTTATTAATAAATAATAAAAAAGGGAAGTTTTAAATTAAATTAAGTTAAAAATGAAAGTTCTATTTTTGACCGAATTTGTAATATATAAGGAAGTATTTAAACCATCCCAAACATCTGAGCTGGATTTATTTGGTAATAGATACTTTACTATATTGAATTTGAATTAGATTTAGTAAGACATTACAAATTCAGAAAAATATCATGTTATTATTGATAAGAAAATTAATTAATCTTGCACTAAAATTGATACAAATTTAATATATTTTCAATTTTGCCTTTTTTTCATTGAATTCTACAAGAAATATATAATAATAACTTTCATAAATTTTTTATTAAATTCAATAAAAATAAACTTATTAAAATGAAAATTTTAGAATACAATTATTTCGATATGATTATCATCGTACTAATAATCTAAAAATTTCCTATTTCCCAGATTTTTAAGCTCTCATTGATCCTTAGATACAAAGTAAATATTATATAAATATTACATTATGGATAAATTTGATAAAATATTTCATAAATATAAATTATTGGAAAAATTAAATAAAAAAAAGAAAGGGAAATTAGATTTTATTTATTATACTTTTTTTTATACATATATATATTTTCATATTCTTATAAAAATTTCTATGTGATTTGCTTTAAGGTATATAAATTTATGATAATACATAATATGAGCACGTGGCACGACATTAACTTGAGAACATAATTTTATTTACTTTTCGATAAAAGTTGATAAAAATTTTATACCTATTTTCGATATGTACTATAAATATGATACACATTAGGTAGGATATATATTTGTAATTCAAAAATAAAAGTTAATGTAAAAAGTTCTTATTATAAAGTAAAAGTCACGTAAATTTTAAATGGAATTCTAATATACGCAATATATTGTATAAAAGTTTTATATCAATAAATATTAAATTTGTGTTTTTAGATTTTTATTTATTTAACTAATTGTTATTAAATTCATAGTTAAACAAATATTGACAAATTCTAGACTTTGTTATTTGATTCTGACATTGAAATTCGAAATAGATTTATATGTCAAAATCAGTTATTGCTTATTCAGCATATATGATTTTAAGATAAGATTCATTTAATTTTTTAACAGAATTCTAAAAAATAATTTATATTTACATATACATTTTTCTGGTTAGGATATTTAAAAATCAAATCAAAATTGTCTAATTTCAAATTAACTGATGGGGTAAATTAAAATAAAAACTTTTTCCATAGAAAAACCACAAAATATTCCATTAGAGATTTAATATCAACAGAGTATTATATTATTTATATTGCAATTTATAATTATATAAATAAAACTAATTTCAAAGTTTTATTACTATAGATTTGTATATAATTCTAATTTAAATTTACCAGTTTTTGTTTTGTGTTGTTGAGGTCACCTCACTATAAAATATTAGTTTAATTTTTGTTTAAAAAAAAAAAACTTTCGACTAGACAAAGAGTACATTGGTAAAAATGGAAAATAATTGTTTAAAAATTTGAAAAACAAAAAAAGTTTTTCGTAAATATTTTTGTTGTTGTTAATGACAATTATTATAAAATAACAAATTAATTAAAAACTTATTTATATAAAATTTTCTATTTTTAAATTGGGTGTTGGTTGGTAAAATATTTAATTATAAACTTTTTTTTTTTAAAAAAAAGTTTTGTAAAAAGGTAAAAAAACTGATTAACAGAAAATGAATTAGTTATATTTTTCTGTAAAAATGATTTCAATAAAAATATTATGATATTTAAATCAAAAAGAGAAATTTTTTTTCAATGTAAATAATAAAGTTAATTTAATTAAACTGAAAATCTATAATTACGTTCTAAATTTTCTGTAAATTTTTTTGCAAATTTTATGTAATCAACCTAGGAGATGTTTTAGCTTATAGAAATTTATTAAAATTTGTCTGTTAATATACCGACATAAAAATTAAATTTTATAAATAAAAATCATATTATTTTTCTTTTAACATAATGTTCCATACATAACTCAAATTAAATTTTATGAAATTCTATCTTAATCAATCAAAGTTTTTGACTGTTTTAAAATTATAAAAAAGCTTTGGAATAAACTTTACAATTTTTAAATTACTTTTTCAATAAGCAAAAAATTTGAGTAGCAAAATAATAATGTATAATAATAAATCATTTTTTATGGACTGATATTAAAAATATTAAAAAAAAATCTCAAGTAGAGAGACGTTAAAACGTTGATATTATTGACTGTTGTAAATTATAATGATGTACATGATTATAATTGAAATCTTTATTGGTATAATTCCAATAAAATTACTTTTATACAAAAAAAAACCGATGGAAGAAATTAAACAGAAATTCAATTTATAACTTTAAAGAAAAATCGTAAAATTTTCCCTGTAATATTTTTTATCAGTCCGCTAACTAAACCAAAATTTATAAATCGACATAAAAAATATCCTAATAAATTGTTATTCTAGTAAAATTTACAATGCGAATAAAAATTTCAAATATGAAATAAATTTAAAGAAAATTTAATTAAATTTAAATTTCAATATATATTTATTCATGTTTTTCAATATTTATTTAGTAACTTTATCTTGTATTTCCCAAATTCAGTATTTATATAAAAAATGAAAAACAATATTTTTGTCTTGTTCAAAAAATTTTTATTACCAAATAATTTTGTTGCCCCCAAATAAAATCTCTGAAGCCAAACTGTTTCATTATTTATGGCATAGACGCACAATTCATAAAAGTACTTAAATATGAATTGGAAAATTATATTTAAGACTATTATATTTTACACGAAAAATGCAGATGAAAATTAAATAAAAAAAAAGGAAAAAACCACCACCGGCAAGTGAATATTTGTTTTTCCAATAAAATATGATGATTTTTTTTTTAACGTACAAGCACATATACGAGTATTTTATTTTGGTTCCGTGCTATTTATTTTTTTTTATATACCAATCATACCGTAAAAGAATTTTCGCATTTCGTTCCTTCAGGATATTTTCTTGTTTTTGTTAAAATTATTTAATTATTTTGAAAAGCTTTTATTGTATCATATGTATTATTGTCTCCTTTGGATATATTAAGCTTTTTATTTAATTTATAATTTTACTACCTATATGTATTTATTATTTCGCCTGTTCTGATTATATTTTTATATAGTATAATATTGAATTCTTACATAAAATAACATAAAATAATAATCCTTTATTTATACAAAATTTATTTTTTGTCATTTATAATAAATCGTAATAAAATTAATAAAAAATTTTAAATAATATTGCAAATTTTATATAAATTACGTCACAAAGGATGTATTCAAAATTAGTATCAAAGCAAAAAAGACAAAACAAAAATTTAAAAAAAGGATGAGAAAATCTGATATTTCCTTGTTGCGTTAATTGAATTTTGTTCTTCTTAATAATATTTCTTTACAATTCGTTTTATTCAAAGATTTTGAAGAAGAAGTGAAGCTACAATGATATCCTTATAATAAAAAAAAATTATAGTTATAAGATAAAAAAACAGGGACAAAAAATAAGAAAATAAAATTATTAAATTAGAATGATTAAAATTAGTTTCTGTATACTTAATAGTAGAATTAAAAATCACTTTTTTAAATCAATGTTTCTACTTTTTAGTCACTATTGAAAGCAAAAATTATTTAAATTTCTTTACTAAATAAATTAGTAATTTTTGCAGATTATTTATGGTATACAAACAAAAGCTTATCAAAATATTTGTTTTAAGAATGGTAAATTTCTTATTATTATAAGAATTTTACCCTCGAGATTTAAGTTATAATTAGATTTTTCCAAAAATAAACATAACTAAAACAGGAAAAATTATTTACATATAATCAGAGAAGGAAAATTAGTAGAAAAATATTCTATAGAAATATTTGAGATTTATCAAAGAATTATTTACTTATATAACTTTTGATAGGCATAGTGCGATGACAAATTATTATCTTTATTGTCTCTCATGGGATTTTCAATTTCGATTTTGTGTTTTCTATAATAATATTTTTATCTGTTAATTTTTGTTTTTTTTTGTGACTAGGAGGACTAGAAATTTATTATTTTTTTGAAATTATCATAAATTTTGTTGATGAAAATAAAGTTTATATAAGCGTGTTTAGAATTTCTTTATAAAAACAATCAGATAATGGGTTTTTCATTGAATTTTAATTATGCTGGTAAATTTTTTATATTTTCATACCAAAAATGTATAAAATTTTCATAATATGTTAAATGTCTAAGATTATGTAAATATGATTAAACTATAGTAAAAAGTAAGATTATAATTTGTATTTGGATGCTATAAATATAAATGGAGAATAAGACCATTGACATTTATAGGGAAAGACATATTTAAACATAAAGGACATTTATGAATTACAATAGCATAATACCAATAAAAATTTCATAGAAATTTGACCTCAATTAGATTGTTTACCATCCAGATTTATAAAATCTTTGAGATAGAATGCATCAGGTCAGTAATGTAAACCAAAAATACAAAATCATTGCCAAAATTTAAATAGAAAAATTGTGTCAAAAAAACTGGGGTAAAAGCTAAAAATATGATTTCGTGTATTGTTTATTTATTATATCCTTTTTATTATTTTATTAGGTAATGAAATATTTTTGTTTATCATTAAAAGGACTGTAAAAATTAAATAAAAGAGATCCTGGAGATAAACATAAAATTATTTCTACAATTCTACCATAAAAATAGATAAAAACTTTTTGATGACATTCTAAATAATATAATAAAGCTATTATTTATATAGCCTAAAATTGGCAATTTTTTTATTCAAAAATCTTAAAGTTTTGTCTTGAGTTAAGGGTATACTATACTAAGAGATATTTGGGGTAATAAAAAATATAAACCTAAACCATTAACGAAAATGATATCAGTTTTGTTGTTGGTTACCATTTTTTTTATAGCCTTTTCTTTACTAAATAATAATAGGCATCACCGAAGTACTTGAAAATAATTTAAATATATAAAAGCATAGAAATTATTTACCATCATAAAAAAATAACCCAAACAAAAATTATATTGCTGTAAATTGTTGTAGCATAAAAACATTAATAAGAAAATGTTAAAAAAAAATGGAGTGTAAATTTATAATTATAATAAGTAAACTTGAAATTTATTGTAAAATTATGACTTTTTAGATTATTTTAACATTGTCACTTTTCTTCGTTATTTTTCTCTCAGAATTTGTTCATTAATTTTTAATTCAACCGAAATAGAGACAAAGAATTCCGAAATCTCAAGAACGTTAGAGTAAAATTTAGAGTAAAATTAAAATTAATTCATAAATAAAGTTTATAATAATATTAATAAATGAAACTAATTTCGAAAAAAATAAAATTATTAATTTTTTTAACCATAAGTCCACAACTTCTTTAAGTTCTAGACATTCCATATTGGAAATTAAATTCTAATAATTCTAAATAAAAAAATTTTATCATTTAAATTTAAATTGATTTGAAATCACCTCCCAAACATAATTTTTAAAGCCAAAATTCTAAATTTACTCTCTGTTATATATAAAGTTGCTTGATGAAACCAATTTGCTTGTTTGATTTTGTCCTATAAAATATTCATTACAATATTCAGTCATAATGGTAACAAATTCATAAACAAATTATTTCACTATAATATTTTTTATTGATTCAATATAGTAAATCCACTTCAAAGTTCTTTCTTTATCATTTAAATTGTCACCCCAAAAAGAAGAATCAAACAAACCAATCAACCTTATAGAAATATAATTTGCAAATCCAGATTGAAAATTTTCTTTTCTTATTTCGTTATTGTCCCTTGATACCCAATTATTTTCAATTTACATTTTCACAAAATATTAAAAAAAAAAATATATAATTTTCATAATATTTTCTGTACATATTCTGGAAAATTGTCAGTCTTGTATCAGGAACCTTTTTTTATTTTACTTATTTATTTTTTTTGTGAATAGGAAAATCAGGAAATATAAAAAAAAAAATATTTTCTATCTTTTCTGTAACTCACATCAATAAAATGAATGAAAAAAAAAATAATTTCAAATTTCTAAGGAGTATATATTTTTCAACATTTCATTTTCATATACGACTATATATAAAAAGTGAAAGAAACTTTCATTTATTTGCCTTCAATTTACAAAATAATATCATTTCTTAACTATCTACATATATGTATATTTCTTTTTCGCAAAAGTTTCTTTTTATATTTGATTTAAAAAAAAAAAAACAATTTTATTTTATATATGTACTTATTTATTTTGAAATTGAACTATTTTGTAAAATTGTAAATAGTCTATTTATTTCATATTTTATACAGAGTGTACACAACTTAAAAGTGAACTACTATATTCCATTTAGTAAACGTGACTATGTAGATTATTTTAATAGTTTAATGAGAAATTTTTTTAATAAAATTTAAGTTTAATTTTTTCAATTTAATATAATTTAAAAATTTAACAAACCGTGTATTTTATCAAAATTGTGCATGCACTATAGAAAAAATGGATAATATCTGAACTGAACATGTTGATAAATATGGGAAAGATCTGCCAAAAATTTATATATGTATATATGGTTTATAAAATATTTATATCAAAATAATAAATAATACATAATAAAATACAAATCTAAATTTTGTTGAAAAGGATATAAATTTTCAATACTTTCTGCATATATGATTTTATGTTAAATTTTGATACAAGGTTGATATGTAATTTATATTATTACATATTATTAAAATGTATTTTAAATCTTATAAAAATGAAAATTATTATAGTATTTTGTATTGTTAATAAAATATTTGGGAACATAGAAAATTATACTAAAATAGTTTTTTTTTTTGCATATTTTTAGGAGCCCAAAATATTAAATCTGCAAATAAAGATTTAGTTTATAAAAGTATGTAAAAGGTTAGGTCGATTCACTATATAAATAAATTCTTTTGATTAGCCCATTATTTTGTTTTCCACATTTGTTTGGTAAACATAATTCAATTTAAAAATATTTTCTGTGAATATTCAAATAAGGATAATTAGTCTCCACAATCGGATAAAAATATATTATTCAATTTTGTGGAAAATATAAATTTAAAATATTTTCTAATAACATTATTTTCAATCTGATTAAAAAATTATAAATAATTTTGGATTAATTATTTATGTTATATAAATTGGGAATAAAATAATTATTTTTTTTAGTTTAATAACTCAATGATTTAAATATTATAAATAAATAATAATTTATTTATTTATGCACTGTAGAATGTAAATATAATAATAATAATAATTATCGAATTTAATTTATTACAATTGTGGAAAGAGGCAGGGCAGTGGATGGGGGTCAGAGGAATTAAGGATAATAGAAGAATTTTGTAAAATAGTGTTAAAAGAGCTAAACTACATATTTATGTATAGTGTACACATAAATAATATTAATGTTAATTGATATCCAAATAAATTTCTGAATAAAAGGATTTTTGATAATGTAAATAATATTATTTATTGAATCAAATTTAATTTCTTAACTACAAATTATTTTGATTTTGTATTATTGAATTTTGTGGCAAATTAGTTATAATTATAAAAAATATGTATTAAATTTATTAATTTTGATATTATGTAGTGTAATAATAAATTTAAACAAAATTATTTGGAATTGAAATTAAAATTTTTTGAATATTACAAATATCAAATAATAATATACTATAATAAATTTAGTGATATAATTAATTTAGTGAGTGATATAATAAAAAAAGAAAAGATTTGAATAGAAAACTTATGCCATTTTTAAAAATAAAATATTTAAAAAAAAAGAATTTTATTTTTCATGTAAACAATGTAAATTAACTTAATAAATTAAGTAAAATTTTGTGTATATAAGCTGGAAAGATAAAAGTTTATGATGAAAATAATAATGAACGAGTATTTATATAGTATTAAGGTAGAATATAATTAAGTTAGTATGCACTACTGGTATACAAATAACTTTAATAAGCAATAAATTTATATTGATTTCATTTTGGCAGATTATTTCAAAAAAATAATATTAATTTTAATATTATACTATATGTAGGTCTACATTTCATTTTACGATATGTACCTAGTGTCGTAAAATCGCAATTTGATCATAAAAATATTTGTATTTAAATAGAACAACATAACCAAAATTAGCATAACTTATTAAAAGCATTCTTTTCATAAATAATTTCAAATTAAATCCCTAGTAGAACATAATAACTTCAAAATGTTCACATTTTTTAAATTGTTTGATATATTATATTCCTTTTTTGTATAACAAAGGACATACAAGTATAAAGTGCAAAAGAATGTTTCAAAAATTGCAATTTATTTGTTCAACATTGAAAGAAATTTGTGACATATTTACAATTTTATTTATAAATTTACTAAAGGATCCATTCAAATATTTTACATTCACATAAACTTTTGATATCATAATTTCGAATCCATATTCTAATATTTCAATTGAATGTTTCCCTTGTGGGTAATTGGGCAAAAAGAATATATGTTTTCATAATATAAAGTGAAAAATATTCCATTATTTTGGTGAATTAGATTTGTGATTTTTTTGGAATTTTTCCTTTTGGAAAATTAGAAATTTCCTGTCACTATCGATATTAAGCAAATTATAAAGTAAATTGCTTTTAATCGTATCAAAAATTTGATTAATTTCTTTTAAGATATTTCAAATACTTATATTAGATTTATTGAGGAAATTGGCAAAACTTATTTGGTAAACTAAGAATATGTATTCTTAATGTTTTAAATTAAAGTAATATTCTGAATAAAACGCTTAATTAAGTCCGATAATTTTTTCTACATTTGCTAACATAAATTTTTATAATATGATGTTGCAGGAGAAAATGTTTTCAATAATTTTAATTGGAACACTTAAAATTACAATTAAAATTATTGCAAATTTTTGCAATAATTTTAATTTCAAATTTAGTTTCTCTATTATACTAAGTTCAAATTTGATTAAATTACCACCACTAATATTGCCAATTACATTTTCATATAAAAAGTTTCAACAAATTATGTAAATTAGATAATTTAAAAATAAATTTAACACACATTCTCCATAAAATTTCTGCAATATCGATTTTGAGATTATAAAATATCAAAATATGTGAAAGCCGATTTATCGTTTACAAAAAAATAATAATGATGCATCTATGAGAATCTCTGGTGAGTAGAAAATTTTGTGACACTATGTGCAATCAGTAAATATAAATATGTATACAGTTTTATCCATTTTGATGGATAAGTGATATTATAAATTCTATCTTTTATATTACCTTTCCAATATTCAACATATTACATAACTCAAAAGCAAATTGATATTATTACGTCATTGAAAATATTATACTTTATTATACAAAAATTTAGTGGAATATAATTTAAATTTGTAAATTTTGTGATAAAAATAATGGACAAATATATTTCTGGATTAAATACTATTCTGAGTAATTAAATTACTTTACAACTAATGGTAAAACTAATTTATGACAAAACTTTTTGTACAAACTTTTTCGTAATTAAATTATTTGAAAAATATATTTTCAAAAAAAATTATGTTAATTATTCGTTTTATGTATTTATTCGTATTTAGAATCATTGTTTTTACGCAATAAAATATATGTTTTAAATTTAAACTACTGAATTATTTTGTATAAAATATACAAAACTATAATTTGGGTAATTTAGGAAAAATTATAGATATTTACATGTAAAATTTTATTACAATAATAAATTATATTTTTAAAACAAAATTGAAATTGCTATTTTACTATAGTAAATGAAACCTAAAATTTTTCGGTCTTTTATTAAACTTTAAATTATAATAAAGTAAAAATGGAATTTAAGGAAAATAAAAATATGGCATAATTTTTTAATACAAATTGCTATAATATTAAAAATATATAATTTTACTGAAAATTTAATTAAGATTACATGCGATATTTTAATGAAACAATTATGCGATTTTAACTTGTTGAACATATCTACATATATATAGTTAACTTATTAATTAAAAAATAATTTTATAAAAATATTACTTAGTCAGGAATAACGACAAATATGGCAAATGCAATTATAATGTTTCATTCATTTATGCAAGTTACAATTAATTTCATAATAACTAATTGCTTTAAGAAAACTTTAATTACATATAATTTTCTCCTTCAACATCATATTTAGATATCACAAAAATATGTTAAATAATTTTAATTATATTTTTTTTATCAAAAAAAAAAAATATTTTATAGGATTATAATATTTTATTGAACTTTCTTTTCCATGTATGTACAATTAAAATTTTCCTTTTATCATAAATAATCCTCTTGAATCACAAATTATAAAAAAAATATTCTTAAATTATATAGAAACCATAAAAGTTTCATTTTGTCTTGACCATTATTAAAGTCAATTATCATTATTTGATTTGGGTCAAGAATTAAAAAATCATCATCCTTTTTTTAAATGATTCGATTATTGGAAAAATAGAATATTTTGAATAAATATACCACAAGATAATTTAGATTTTTGTATTGGACAATTCAAGAAGAAATATGCATATATACAAGCTTATTATCGTATTATATCAAACAACCTTTAAGCTTTTATTTAAAGTTTTCGTTGTACAAGATAAATTGTTTATATGATTATTCTATTTAGTTCATGTACATTAAAAAAAAACATATATTTCAGTATTAATGCTGGTCACTTAAATAAGACTATGAAGTTTTTGGAATTTTTTTCAATTAAATTATTTATTATGTGTTTTTCGTATAAGAATATCGTATTATACAAATTTTTAGTAAAAAATTAGATTATTAGTCAATTTTTACAAAGATAATCATGATTATTTTGGAAAACTTCGTATATGAGATTCCCTTCACTTTGCGTTTCACTTTCATAAAATTGGAGTATTCTGGAAAACGATCGAATAACTACATTATCATACGTATTCAAAAACGTAAATACGTATTTGAAAAATTAAAATTAAAGTTTTTAATGTCAAAATAGAAAAAAAATAGAAAATTAGAGCATCCGTATAGCTGTATCATTAATTTAATGAAAATAAAAATGCGTCGATTCTTTTTTTTAAATTTGTTCCAATTATATCTGGTAGACGTTTCGAAAACCCACGAGCAATGTACTTATTTAATTTCAGGTCATTGATTTATTTTTGAAATTGTTCCCTGTTTGTTGTTTTTTTCCTAAATTTGTATATTTAAATTTAAATAATTGTAAAATATATATATAAATGTTAAAAAAATCAGTTAAATTATTTTTACTTACATTTCGAATCTTTTAAAAGTAACAAATTTAAAGCGAATGACTACTACATATATGAAAAACGTTTCACTTTTCGATTCGACAGTATTACAGCATAATGAATTTTTCGAATCGGTAATACAGTTTTCCCTTCGAACGTGTTGTAGAATAACAAAAATT
Organism: Empis stercorea; assembly: GCA_949752835.1. NCBI lineage: Eukaryota > Metazoa > Arthropoda > Insecta > Diptera > Empididae > Empis > Empis stercorea. The sequence goes on from OX457086.1 coordinate 15,188,940, forward strand.
CAAATACGAAGTTTTCCAAAATAATCATGATAATTCAGCTTTGAAATGTGAGATGATTTTTCTCTTTAAGATTAAAAAATTTCAATTTTTACTCAATCAAAATATTTGTTGGTTTTTATATTTAATCTAATAAATAATTTTCAAAACAGTGAAATACCAAAAACTTTGGATAAACCAATAATATATGTAATATACTTATTACATAAATTTACATATAACCTAAAAATAAATTCAATATTGTACATAAATATCAAAAATTTAAAACGATATTCAAATTTGTGTTAAGTATATTTTATGTAAATTTTTTTAATACTAAAGCATTTTCTATTTTCCAAAGATTTTATATTTAAGTAGAAAGTTTATAAATAATTCTATAGTATACAATTCTCCACTTTTCAAGTTTACATATATGATAAAATATTTATTCAAAAAATTTATATATACATATGTATATGAAAACATTTTGTTATTTTTATAAACACCTTTGAAAAAATCTTCAAATTTGATTCATCATTTTCAGAAAAAAAAAAAATATTAGGTATAAGAATTATATTAGAAATATTTTTGTAGTAATATTTCCTCATACAAGGTTCAACCTAAAAGTATTTCTTCTTAAATTCTAAATATTTTTTTAAAGGACTAAGTAATGTTGATGAAAAAACATTGTTAAACTCTATAAGATTTAGAGAAAAGTAACTTTCATTACAATATTTTTTGAAAGTTTTTGAACTTTTTAATATATTCTCGTAATAATATTGAATAAATGAAATAAAAAATAATATTGAATAAATCAACAAAAAATTTATAGCTTAAAGTTCAAGTGGTTCAATAGAATTTATAAATAAAACAATGTAAATAATTTTATTTTGAAAATTTGAAAATTTGAAAAATTTTTTTTTTTTTTTTGGTAAATTATAATAAAAATATTGAATTTATTCAAAATTGACTACTACTTTATACGCTTATGAATTGGTAAATTTTCATTTGAGAACTTAAAAATTTATTATGTTTAAGAAAGTTTTTCAAATTTTGAAAAGAAATCGTACAATTTTATGATTAATCTAATTAAATGTTTAACTTTATTTAAAATTTATTAGTTTTTAAATCGAAATTTTAAATATGAAATGTCGGTAACAATTGATTCAATTTGAAAAGTGATTTTAAAAACGATTTAAATTTTGTATAAAATGCCCGATTTATAACTAAAAAATTTATTAAAATGTTTTGAAAAATGATAATATAATTTTGAAAAAGGATTTATTTACATTAAAAAGATAGCTAAATTTATACTGAAAATCAAAATGGTATATAAATAATACTTTCTGTGTCATTTTAAAATCTATGTGATAAATTATGTAACAATGATTTGCAGGTTGAGTAAAATTTTAATAAATAAAAATTATTAAATCACAAAATATGAGTTTTACATTTAATTTTATCTATGATGTCAATATATTAGTATATAATAATATTAAAATCATACCATAATTTAGACATTTATACATTTTATTATGAACATATAATTTACATTAATTTTGTAAATAGTCAGCATTTTCAAGCTTATGTATATATATATTATTATGGTAAATTTTTGAATATTAATTTTTTGTAATTTATATTATTGACCCAGTTTATATTTTTTGAGTATAATCAACAAATTTGCGTATAGATAATTTATTCAAATCAATTCTATATATTTCTAATTTTTTTTATTTGAATTAAAATTATAGTTTAGATAATAATTATATATCATTGAAGATAATTTATAATATATTGTAATATAAACTAAATTAATTATTAATATTTTGAATTTGGCACAAGGACGAAAGCATAAAATATATTTTAGAATTCAAAAAATATATTTTTTTATGTATTGCTTTTAAATTAAGAGATTTTCTTGTAAGTATATTGATGGTGGAAGTTAATATAATATTTTTTAATAATTTTGGTGAATAATATTTTCAACAGTCCACAAATTCGCAAATTATTACTACATTTTTGTACAAACTGAGAAACAAAGTCAAATTTATCAAATTACAGATATATACTTACTTTTTTTAGCCATGTTGAAAATTATTATTACTTGTTTTATTTTTATGTGTCTGCAAACAAAATTTACATCATTTTATGTACAATTAAATTTTTTCTTATTGCATCTAGTTAAGATAAAAATGTTACAAAAGTTATAATAATTATTAAATGTTTTACAAGGAAAGTTTATAGACTCTCTAGTTTGTTAAACACGAGAAATAAAAGTTTTTTTTATAGAATGTTAAATAAAAAAATGAATTAAAAATATTTAAAAAGTTTAAAAAACAATCTTGATAACAAACACGAAACTTTTTTATATTAAATTTTATATTTTTCTTATACAAAAAATTTATATTAAATCATATTTAATAACTGGAATAAAGTTTTCCTTGAAAATGATTATTACTCCTATTTAATATAAAAATTTATTCAATTTAAATTAATTATTTATGAAAATTATTTTTTTATGCCAATGCTAAATAATTTCTATAATTTTTTCTAACATTAATCTACCATTTTTCTAGTTACACTTTAAACAAATTTGTAATTTTGTACAATTTCTTTATTTGAAAATGTGTTTATTGAACTATGAAATTATCGATTTCAATCACAAAAATTTTAAAAATTAATTACAAAAATAATTAAGTTGTAATTAATTTTCCATTAACATTGTAGGAAATCGATTTTTCATTTAGTTTTCTATTAAATCTTTAAAAGTTAATAATTTTAAAACTTATTATTTACCCTAACCCTACTATAAGCATTACCACCTTGAACCTTGTTAATTAATCATTTTGCATTTCTTCATTTCAATTTTCTATATATTGTATTTACCTTTTCGCTTCCGTTTTTCAATTATAATTTATATATAATTTTTTATTTTCCTTTAAGTATTATAAAATATTTCCTTCAGATATTTTAATGAATTTCTTTATATAAATATTATTATTTGCTCTAAGCTGATTTTCTTCCTTTTTAAAAAAGGATTATGTTGTCATTTTATAATATATATTACAAATAAATGTCGCTCCTTTAGAACAGCTTTTTGTTATTATACGTAAGTATATGCGGTTTTTTTTACCACACTGAATATTATATTAAAAATAATGTTACAAAGTGAATTGTGCCCTTAGCCACAATCTTATTTTCACATATCCTTTTGCAATGAATATGATTATAATCATGAATAAAGAAAGGGAAATATATATATAATCAAAAGTTAATTGTGTGCATTATTATATGACTTGAAGCTTTTCTCTTTTATAATTCAGAAAATAATATTATGTGTCAGAAAAGTTTTAAAATAAAATTAATTTGTCAAATTATTTCTGATGGGCTAGAAATTTTAATTTTAATATTTAAATTACAATTCACTTGTTTATTAAATAATTAAAATGAAATGTGTGATTTTCGTGATTAATATTTTCCAATAATCCAGTTCATTGCAAAATTTAAAAAAAAAGGATATTATTGTAACTTTAAAATATAAACAAATTTTTGCAAAAAAATGACTTTTAAATATAACTTTATCAATTTTTTGTGATAAAAATCGTCCTTTATTTTGAAAATCTCTTTAAAATTCTTTTCTAGGAAAAAGTCCTTACAAAACTTTAAGTACCAAACCATGATCTGACTCTATACAATATTTATGTACAAAAATATTTTTTCCTTTACTTATCAACTCACGCACATAATTAGATTGTTATAGAAAAGACGTGATATTGTTAAAATGAGGTTGTTTTTATTTTTGTATATACATATAAACCTAAAATGTCCTTTTAAAGAAAATCTCGTTTCTACTTATAATATTTTTTTTTTTAAGTAGATCGCAATATTTTTTTTAGTATCTATTCATGTATTTTTTAATGTTGTTGTTAGAATGCATAAGAAATTCTTTTATCTATTATTTTCGAAATTTTTCTCAATTTAACAATGCCAAGCATCGATGATTTTTTGTTTTTTTTTTCGATGAAATAGCTTTAAAGTAAAAAGTAAAAATGTTTTTATATGTGCACGAATGAATTTTACTTATTTTTGTTACGTATATTCTTTAAAAAAAGGTCCCTCACAGTAATTCGTAAAAATGATAGAAAACTGAAATAGCAAAAGACATTAATTTTTTTTTGTTGTAGAAAAATTTGTATCGGTTTAGTTATTTTTTTTCGTGTCCACGAAATCCCTGAATAAAACTTTAGTGGATATTCTTAATTACTTTAAGGATATTTTCAATTTTCACAAAATAATTAAATTTATTGTTGATCATCTAATACATCCAGACTTAGACAAATTTTTAGAAATATACATATAATTTTTGCTGAAATTCTTGTCTATCCTTATATACCGAATTTAATCAATAATTAACATGATTTTTTTCTTCTACAAAATATCTATTTTATAATATATTCTAAATCCATTATTTTTACTATAGAAACCTTTTACAAAATAATTCAATTTCTGAAGCAAGTTAATTAACAAAACATTTATTCATAATATATCCTTCTTGAATTTATTATTTTAGTTTTTTGGGAGAACTCTCAAAAATTGTCAAAAGTAAACAAATTTTCTGAAATATATATTTCAATTTAATACAAATTAAATTTATGCTAAACATTGCCTTCGGATCAATTTCTTTTTGTTTTTTTTTTATAAATTGTTTCATTTTAATCATGCCTCGAATAATTAGATTTCTTATATTATGGAAATTTTATGAAAATTCTAAACGTTTTATTATCATTTTATAGAAATTATAGACTATTTATTGCTATACATTAAAGTTTTTTTATAAAATATAGGTAGAAGATTTTGATTTTTAAGTAAGAAGAATTTATTTTATTTACAGGGAGAAAAAATATGTCTATAACCTAGAAAATTGTGTTATATACCAAAAATTTTATTATTAACTTATCTTTAAGGAAAAACAAAAATTAATTTAATCAAAAAAATTTTGTATACAAATACAACAGGTTAAAAATTAAATAACTTTTGGTATAATAACAGGAGAAAACTTTAATTTAAATAAATTAATGTTAAATGAAAAGTTAAATATAAACGGAGACATTGTAATGATGTTAATGATGGTTTAAAAAGTTTATCCTTAAAACTTTCTGTTTCCATTTTTTTTGGTTTGTATTTATTAATTAAAATTTTTAGGTCTAAAATTGAAAATCATTATTAATATAATAAATGTCAGTATTATACATCCCTTGAGATCAACTATTGTTTTTCTAGATGGAATATTGAAATTTTTGGCTAAATAAATTTTATATTTAAGTGTACACCTTTTAACTTTAGCTCTCCTTTTGAATTTAAAAGTTATAATTGATTTTTTCGGATTATCTTGTAATTCTTTTAAATTCAGTTCCAGCTGCACAAACTCCGGTTAATTAATTTGCTAATTAATATTTCAAGATAAATTTGTATTAGTTAATTTTCGAAAACAAAAAAACTAATATTAGTTTCGTAAATTTCATTAAAATTTTATTAAATTCTATTCTATAAAATTTATTTTACTTTATAAGAAAATTTTTAAATAATTTATTTTTAGTATACAATCACAACTCAGCAAATTTACAAAAACCGAACTGAAGGTTGAAGGATGTTGAAGGATATTAAAGACTGTTCTCTTTATAAAAAAATTGTCAAAAGATATCAACAAAACAATAAACGATTTAGCCTTTTTATTTTGTTTGGATTCAACTAGCAGAAATAATAATACTATTTTCATTCCATAAAAAACAAAAACCATTACATAAAAGTTTCGTTTCTATCTAAGATTTTATTATTATTATTATTTATGGAAGAAAATAAAAGATGATTTTCCAGAATTTTGAATTTTCCTAAAATATATAAACAAAATTCATTTTTATGTAAAACAAATAAAAGTTTCTTTTGAAATCAAATTTTGATTTTCTGAAAAATCTTTTATGTTTAGAATTTTTGAAATGGAATTGTTTAGAAAAATTAATCTAAACTTTTACTTCTGGCCATTGTTTCTTTACGGCTTTTCAATTTGACTTTTTATAAAATTGTCATTCATGTAGAAAATTTTATATACATATATTTTATATTTGTACATGAAACGATAATTTATGTTTTGTATATTTTAGTTTGGTAAAGAACGAAAACCACTAATTAGATATTTTATGCTATATGATGGATTTTGAGTTCATAATAATATGATTTTTGTGGAAATATATGTCAAATTTTTACTCCAAATTTTTATAGGCTAGGGCTAGGGTATAAAAAAGTGGGTAAAAATTGTTTTTACTTGATTATGTCAACGGAATTACCGCCATCTACTTCCCAATCAGTTAATATATTAAATAAAATTTTGCCCGATATTTTACTATCATTTTTACCAGCCTGATAAGTGCGCACTAACAGCATACTCAGCTTTAGAGTAAATTTAAAAAATATAGCAATAATAAACAGTGACCGGGTAATTAAAATTGCAATATATGAATTAAAATATTGTAACTTGAAAAATTTGTTTTGATTTTATAATGTTGAAGTAAAAGTTTTGGCCAAATTGTTGAATTCAATATAATACTAATTACTTACTAAATATCTTTTCTTCAAATAATTTCAATCAAATTAATGTTAAAGTTTCTTTCTATAAAATAAAATTTTGATGAGATTGAATATACACAAAAAATATTCCTAACCATATAGAATAATTTAAAATACTTACATTTATTATGTTTTTTTTTTGTTAACAAAAATTCATTTGTTCAAATTTACTTTAACCATAAAAAAAGCATAAAAAGTTATAAATTTTTTAATAAAAAGAAAACACTAAAAACCCTCCTAAATTTTGGGTAAATAAATTGCCAACAACATTTTAGGTATTATTTTTTACAATAAAATCATAAACAATCTCTCACTGTTTACACTATTTACTATACCCTCAAAACAGACTAATATTCTGAGTTTTAAACGATGTAAATAAAAATTCTTATTAATCTCCTCTTTGCAATGGGTGGGAATAGCATAAAATCACCCACAAAATATATATTCTAACTTAAATACATAGAAGTTATCGTCACAATACAATCCAATTGTATGGTTAATTTTGGTTCTTGATCTTGGAAATTTCTGAACATTTAATGAAAATAATAATAAGTGTAAATTTTTATTTAGTTTTATATGAGAAGAATAATTTTTCTTTCTTTAAATATTTTATTTGGTTAAGAAAATTTGGAAATTATTGCAAAAAGGGATGACAAAAGTCATGGAAGGTCAAAATGTTCATGAATAGTAAAAAAAATAATAAAATAGTAATTAGAAAAATTGTTTTGGAAACTCATTTTTTAACTTATAAAATTTTGTATATTTTAAAAACTAAGATTATAATTCATAAAAAAATTAAAATTTATAATAATTTCTGGTAAATTAATTTCATAAATGAAAATAATAATAAATATAAATATTTCTAAATCACGGTCAATTAATTTTATAATCTATTATGAGTCTAAGAAAATTTATACTAGTCATTGTTGTAAATAATTTGAAGTTTTGTTGTAACAAGAACTTCGATCTTAAATCAATTTTTTATTGTTTGTATTTTTTGCTGGTGTAATTAATTTTATATATCACAAATTTTATATTTTTTTGGTTCATTAAATGTCTTTTAAAAAAATGTAAACAAGGACGAATTCAAACGCAAAACAATCCAGAATGATTGTATATATATAAGTATAATCCTTTCCGAATAAAATGAATCTGTATTTATAATTTATTTAAAAAAATTATTTTTACATCAATTTTTCTTCTAAAGATTTTCATTATTTAAAATTAAACTATATTCCTGAATATACCAACTAACTAAAATATCATTCCTGCACCAGACATGAAAATCTTTAGAAATAGTAGAAATGTGCGGAAAGAGACCGTAAAATTTTTTTGGCACTATTAAGTTTATTGTTTTATGATAAATAAAAATATTATTAAGAAGTTTTCATTTTTCAATGGTACAAAGTGCCAAGATTGTGTCTTAATTAGATGGATTGTTTACACTTAAGTGCTCACCACTCCGACAAAAATTGAAAAACGAAAAACCAAAAGATCTGAAATTTGAGAAGGACAAAGTTTTAATTCAAACGAAAATAATTTAAAGAATTAAAAATGTTCTCTAATTGTTGTAGTAAAAAAATAATTTTTTCAAAAGTTTTATTCCAACAAGAAAAAAATGTAAAAGAAAAAGTGAAAATTATTATAACAATTATTTTAATTTAATGAATATTTTAAATGGTGAACAAGATTTAAATATTTTTATTATAAAAATTGCATTTATATGATTTAATTTTGAAATCTTTTTTTTTGCGATCATGACATTCTTTTAAATATAAATATATTAGTATCCAACAGTGTTGAGAACTTTATAAATTTCCATTGATTATTATTATTTTAATTTGCTATACCAGCAAATTTCATTTAAAACCAGGCAAAACTTTTAATTCTGGCTTAAATTTTTGTTGTAAAATAGATTAATTCTTATAATGTATAAAAACTAATAATATAAAATGTTTATCGTTAAACCTCAATTACTAGGCTCCGTGTATACGTGTTACACACAATGGTAATTTCCATGTAGTAAATATACAAAAAAATTAACTAAAATAAATCTCCAATTCCTGTTACATAGATAAATTGATACGTAAATATGTAAACGTGACGTAGTAGTTAAAATAATAAAAAAAAAAATTATTTTTTTAAATAAATATTGCAGGATACAAAAACTCTATAAAAAAGTTGTTGAAATTCAAGGACCATCGACCATAAAAATATAGTATATATAATAAATATTGTTATTTTTTCACTAAAATATTCTCAATACCCCACACCAGATGTGATTTTATTGAATCTTAATTTTATATAAATGTATACACGTATATATAATGAAATTATGTTGTTATAAAATTACATAAACTATAGAAAAAGGATATCCATGAGGATATTCAATAAATATAAAATTTACAATTTTTATTTAGTATTGACAATTTTAGTATCTGTTAAATGGAACATAAATTTTTTAGCTATAATTATGTAATTTTTTTATTATTTTATTTAGGATTTGATTCTTTAATGTTCAAAAATAATCTAGTAAAAGTTTATGGTAAAAATTACTATAAAATTTAAATAACTATTTAGATTATAATAAAAATAAGTATTTTGATATTTACAATTAATTTCTGGTGTTTTGCAAAAATTTCAAATACTAATTTTATTTTTCTATAAACCAAAATTTATTAAATTTTGAAATATTTTCAATAATATTTTTTATAAAATTTCATTGCCTTCCCAAAAATATTCGGACAATTATTTATATGTCCAATTCAAAAAAAATTAATATCAAAAATAGTTTTTTTATTATAATTATGTATTTGTGTAAACGGATATAAATACATATTATTTTTTCATATATTATAAAATATTTGAAGCTTTGTGGCGGTCTAAATTTTGAAACATTTTTTTTCGAGATTTTGATTTTTCTTGACGTTCTAGATGTCCCGCTCTACGCCGTATGCATCAAAGTGAAAATACACATTTTTAAACGCTTCGAAATAGAGTACTAACCAGTTAAGCGAGTAATTTATTTTCAAAAGTGTATTTTTGGGTACGTACTGAAAATCGCCGTTCATGTATATATTCGTCAAATGGGCTTAACTGATTTACATGCACTCCCCGAAACAATTCATATTAGATTCTACATATTGCAATCTTGATATAAATGTGTAAATTACACTTTTACATGATATTTGTTTTAAGTTTTTACTAACATTATGAATTTTCATATTTTTTTTTCACCCGGCGTATATATACGTCAAACGCACCATAGAAGCACTTCTACATGACGTGTATATACGCTAAACGCGCTTAACTGGTTAAGACTCGTCTGATTTGTACAAAAATTAAAACTTTGATAAAGTAAGGATATAAATTTATGTATATAGTATCCTTTTTTGAATAATTTCCCTGCAACCTCTTTTCGTGGAGTGTTGAAAATGCACAATTTTATATAACACATTGTTACTTCTATATTGTTGGAAGTAACAATGTGTAATATAAAATTGTGCATTTTCAAAACTCTATATTATACATATTATCCATAAAAATTAGTCTCATAATGATATTTCTCTACCGGCAACCCCCTGTATTCTACATAACTTAAAAATGGATTTATTATATTGTTTAAGAAAATTAAATTTTGAAATTTAAAAGCGCAATAAAATCGGCCACATTTTTGTTACCACCCTGTCACTTCTGAGCAAGGTACAATAGGTTCAAACCTTCTGAATTCCCTTAAAATAACAAACATTTCAGTATGGTGCGGGGTGTATAAATAAAATAAGTCTGTTGTGGACTATATTAAAAAATGAAATATTAGTTTTTTAATAATACTATTCTACACCTTGTATACAAAAATAAGACCCAGACCTTAAAACATATTAAATTTTACAGAGGCAAAAATTTGATGATTTCAACATTTTTAGAATTAACATATACTCCTATACATTACATATATGTGTGTACATATATGTATAAAATTTCAAGTATTTATTTATTTGTTATAATTTCAAATTGTACAACATTGGGAGTTTGGCAAAAATTATAGCTTTTATTTATATCTTCTTCGTTTTCATTTCAAAGGATTAAAGAGGATATGAAGCAATCCTTAAGGACATCTTGTCATTATTTCTTCTTTAATATTCATCTTTTTTTATTATACTGGTATAATATATTTTTTTGGTAATTTAATATTATTAATATTAATCTATTTTTAAACTAGTCAATATGACGACATAATTATTATTATTATTATTTGAAAGACAGAAATATAATGATCATAATATTATGAACAAAAAGGAGAAAAATTTCGAAACAACAATGAATATATCACCTGGAACAACAATGTAACATTTATTTTTTTATATGGTTATATTTATGTCCATTAAATTATCAAAAACAAATACCTTTTCATATATTTCTAATTAATAAGATTTGTATTATATACCACGTATTGTATTATTTTCTATATAAAGGATAATGTTTTCAGATGAAACTAATTAGTTCAAGATGAATTCTTGGGTAAGTAACATAAAATAAATAAAATAAAAAAAGTTTTTATTAAATTCAAAAGTAAAATCTAACTTTTAATAAATTAATTATTATAGTTAATTATAGTGATTTTATCATTGAGTATAATTGTGATAATTAAAGGTAAAAAAGATACTCGAATTATATCATCATCTTCATCATCATATCCAAAATATTTAATGGATAATGTTGAAAAATGTAAAATAATTAATAAATTTCCATGGTTAACAGCAACATCATCAAATGATGAAAAAATTTGTAAAAAATTTATGTATTCAAATGAATATTTTTGGGATGATGATTTAATGAAAACGTGAGAAAACTTTATATAAAATTTTATTTTTTAAAATGTTTAAAAATGATTATTTAAAGGAACTATCAATCTGATGATATTGATTATGATAATTCGGAGCAACAACATCAAGAATTATCGAAAACATTTATGAATGATAAACGTGGCATGATTGGTACAGGAATGGGTTGTGATTGTCAAATTAAGGTAAAACAAATTTTTCATCAAAATGAAGTAGAAAAAGAGTTAAAGTTAAAGAATACACATAAATAATAGAAAATTTAATTAATTTTATTTTTTTACAAAAAGAGGGAAATTTAATGTAAAATTTACAAATAATTATTGCAGCATTACCACAAAATATTTAAATAAAAAAAATTTAATTTCTGTTCGAATTTTCTAATGTTTAAAAGACCCTTAATATCATTTGTGATAATATGTAAATTCGGAAAAGATTTTATGTAAAAAAATTATTAACTAAATTAATTTTATCAATTTTATTTATAATACAGAATGATCTTATCGATTTGGGTTATCCACATTTTCCACGTTATTTAATTAATGCTGTTTGTCAGGATAATAGTGTTAATGGTAATAGTAAAATATCACTTGATAAAAAATCACAAGGCAGACGATGTTGGCGTGGTTCACAATGTAAACCAGTTGAATATAAAGTTTTAGTATTAACACATCGTACAAGTGAAGATTTAAATTCAATTAATGATCACTCATCATCATATTTACCAGATGTTTTACGGCCAGATTGGAAATTTAAAAAAGTTACTGTTGCTGCCGGATGTTCATGTTCATTTTAACGATAATCGAAATATAATAATTGCCAAAGTAAAATTATAAAATAAGATCAAAAATTACTAATGAAACTCTAGAAAATAAAATTGTATAAAAATTTAAAAGTGAACCACAAAAAAAAAAAATGAAATAAAATATACTCTCACAAAATTAAAAGTATTTTATAATTTCTGTTTAAAAATAAGGATATTCTATTAGTAATGCGGGATAAAATTGTTGAAATTTAGAAAATTGGTTTGAAATAATATAAATGAACCAGAAAATTTAGAATTATACTATTGGCTTATTTATATTCTAACTGTTGACAGTACTAAATTGATTCAGTTTTTCATATAAGTTTCAAAATTTATTTTTCATTTCATAGTGAATATTATAAAATGTGTAATAACGTTTATGGTCTCAACCAGATTATCATCAATCCATGAGTTTTGGTTTTAATCATTTTTATATTGAAGACGAAGAAAGAATAAGATTAATTTTCACAAAAATATTCTATCTTTTATAGCTACATATATTATATGTTTGCTATAGATTTACTTTTAATTTAGTTTCATATCGAAATGAAAACAATTTTTATGATTACAGTGCTCTATAATTCTAATGAAATATTGTCTTTAATTATTTCTTCTATACATATCAAAACTTTTATCAAATAATTGGCATGTTTATTATGAAGAATAATTGTGGTGTTAATTAAACTCTGCAAGATTGCAGAAAGTTTTTGGGACAAAGAGTAAGAATAAAATGCAGAATAGGATAATATAAAAAATGTTCATGAAAAAATCGTTATAAATTTTGTCTGGAACAAATTTTAATTGCATAGCAAATTGGCAAAATTGCAATTATACTATTGGGAATTTTTAAAATGGTTTTCATTTTTTTACCTTAATTTTTGATGTGGCTTTAAAATAGTAATTATTGCAATTATATTCTAGAGTAGTTTAAGAAGAATGTTTTTCAAGAATAACGAATTTCATTAAAGTATCGATTGGAAATTTAAATAAAAATTAAGGCAAATGCTTTTTTAGAGGAATACACAATTATAATTGGTTAAATTTCTTAATCATTTAAAGGATCATACAAAAACTTTTTGAAAAATTTAATTATTTAGCAATTTTTCTATTTTTTTAAGATAATAAAATCCTAAATTATTGGGTCATAATAAAATAATCTACAATTCTTGGAATCTCTAACTGATAGATTAAAATTAGCAAGTCCGATGTCTAGTTAAATTTAAATATTAAATAGTGATGCTTATATGTATTACAATTTGGTGAACAAACATTAATTTTAATTCACAAATTATTTTACACTCAAAAATATATCGCTAATACTATGTGTTATAAGGCCAGCTTTCCTCATAACCACTTCTATATGCCACCCAATATGTTAACAAGAAATATTAACAAATAATAATAAATAAAAAGGTCAAAATAAGAATTTCATAAATATTAAAATTAATTCTTTTTTTTTTGCAATCGATTTCTAGCATATTTGTTTACACTAAAATTACATATTGTTTTTGGTGTCACATATGGAAATCGAAAATTTTAATTTCGAAAAGGCGTAACCAAGATTATAATTGACTTCGAAGAGTTTCGTATATAATACACTTTAAGAAATCAATTGGGGCATTCTAGACCCAAACACTAATGAAGTAACTAAAACTTAAACCAAATCCGTATATATGTAATATATAATATACAGCTTTGCTTAAACTAAAGCCTATAATGTAAAAAATTCAAAATATTGAAAGTTATCATAAAACATAAACATTTTATAATTTTTGCATTTCAAATACATTTATACATCTAGAAAAAAACAAGTAAGTAATATTTTCTTTTATCTCATAATTAACATTTACCTTAGGGAAAAGGACTATAAAATATAGGACATGGATACATTTTTTTTTAGAAAAAAATAAAAGTAAAATAAATTGCAATGCTATTTGAACATTTTATATTTTTGCATTTCCATAATTTCGAAAAACAATGAAAGATTAAAGATTTATAATCATATGAAAATAATCCCTTAAATATTTCTGACTAATTGTTACAATAGTAAAGCATTAGATAGCTTTATTATATATATTTGATTTTTTTCTTCGAATTGGGAAAGTTTTGAAATTAGATATAAAAAAGTAAAATTACATTTGAATTTGCCATTTGGAAGTTGACTACAAATTGAATTTTGATTTATTTGGAAATTATTCAATAGACATTTTCAGTACATTCTGTGTGGCTTCTGTGATTTATTTAAAAAAAAAAACTTTTTTAATTATTATTAAAATCATTATGTAGTTTTTTGTGTATGTAAAAAGTTAACCTTTACTTTTTGTACTTTTACTTTAATTTAAAATATTTTCTGGTGTAACTATTCAAAGGATAATATCATGAACAGGATATATTTTGTATAATGTTAATGAATATAAAATTTGTTTACAAAACTTTAAAAGTTTTAAACTTGTTTTCATGAACTTTTTAAAAAATGTATATAAATATTTTTTTCAAATTTTGGAACTTTGTATATTCTAGTAAATTATTTAATCTTTGAAATTTATATTTTCAATTAAAAATATTTTCAATATTAATGTAAAATGAATGAATATTCAATTTAATGTAAGTTTTAATCTAATTTAATTAACTATATTCTTCAAAATTTTGAAGTTCATTTAAAAATGATTTAAACGTTGACAAGATTTCTCTTACCTACCACAGTATACTTGATGCCGAGAGTACGCAGATCGTTTACAGTCTGTCCTCTCGAGAAAATTGAATTATTTTACGAATTGTTTAGTAAGATTAAATTCGTTTTTATTATATTTATAGAAAATCTAGATTTCCAAATTCCTTTAAAAGATATTATATATATGAAACCTTTTGGGAATTTTATGTTTTAAATTGAACTGTCAGGATATTTTACATCGATATTTTAAAATTAAAGATACCTCGGGGAATCTTTAATTCTTATTAAATGTTTTACAATACATTTTTTTAAATAAAAATTATATTGAACATTTTAATTATATTTATATTATGTATACATATATATTATTTAATTTTGAATTGGTTTGGTAATTTCATTTTTAAATGATCAATAAGGGAATCTACAATCAATATAGGAAAAATATCAAAGTTATATGTTAAATAATTTTTTTGGAAATGTAATAAAATTTATAAAATAATATTACGTACAATGTTCAATATTTTGTAAAAAAATTTAAAGTTCTAAATTATTTATAAAAAATTAAATTTGGAAAGGTTAAAGTTATAGAAAATGTAATAAAATAAGGAAATTATTTTCCTACATTATTTCTGAAAAAAGAAATTTAGTTATACACTTCTTACCTAAATTTAAATTCATATTTTTACTTGTAGACATACTTAAGGAGACAAAAATTTATAAATCTAGAAAAATTATTAGCAATCATTATTGTTAAATTATTTGGGCCGAGTGAATAAAATTCAAGTAAATGCTGAAAGAAAAAAGTACAAGTAAAAGCATTTACTTAAAGCATAAAGAAATGCTATTAGTAAATGCTTGATTTTAAGTAAATAAAATTTTTCTTGTACTATCAAGTATTGTCTAATAATTTTCAGTATTTGCTAGTGTTCACGGCAAATGAATACTTAATAAATATTTTGGGAATGACATATGACACAAAACACAAAATTCAAACACAAAATAGTTTTAATATTATTTATGTGTATATATAATATAATAAAAAATTAAATTCATTTAAAATTATTAATAATTTAATAATTCCTAAAATAGTTACCGGTATGCAATCAAATGAAGAAACACTAAATGATTCAAGCGATATTGATGGAAACGACAACGTTCAAGATGAATCTGACCAAAATACCCAGTTTTTAAAATTAATAGAAGAAAATAAAATAATACTGAATAAAAGTCAACAGCCGGAGATCAAAAAGAAAAAGGATAATGCTTACAAAACCATCGTAAATAGATATGAGCAAGTATTTGGAAAAGCGACAATTGAAGAAAAAAGTAAATAATATGAAAACTCAAGTTAAAAAGAAAAGTGACATTAAACTGCCCCTGATTTCGGATTCACTTTCCTCAATTTCTGGAATTAAAATATTATCTTTCTCTTCCGTGTTAGAAAAATCGTCTGGATCATTTAATGTTTTGGCCACATTATGTAGTATGAAGCAGCATAGAATAAATTTTGGTATTTTGTCTAGTAATACTCTTACTTTGTAACCAATAAATGGGAAACGTCGTTTCAGTTGTCCGAATACTGCTTCAATCACAACACGTTCACGTGTGAGAATTCTATTGAAATATATTTCTTGCTCTGTGATTGGATTTTGAAATGGCGTCATCAGCCAGGGATACAATCCATAACCGCTATCACCAAGAATAATAGAAAAAGTGTTATTATTACACATAAAATCAAATAATTGAGAGTTTTTCAAAATTCTACTATCATGAACAGAACCAGGCCAACGGACATCAACACTGGTGAAAACGTAATTTGAGTCGCAAGTAGCTTGAACATTAATAGATGCAAATCCTTTTCTGTTTATGTATTCATCTCCAAAAAGTCGAGGTTTCAATATCTGAACATGCGTACAATCAATTGCACAAATCGCTGATGGAAATTTAAATTTTTCGTTCCATTTAGATTTTGCAGCTATAATTTCCGTATTTGTTTGAGGAAATTTTATCCAAATATGTGATTTTTCCACTATTTTTAACATTACGAAGCTAACTGTCTTGCACACAGTAGTTCTATGAACACGATTTTCTTCTCCAACACCAATTTGAAAGCCTGGATCGTTTATATATCTTAAGAAAATTTCCATTCTTTTCTTGGAGGTTAATGGCGCCACCACGTCTTTCATTGTTTTCACCAAGAAAATGATGTGCAATTTGTTCAACATTTTCTTCCGTAAATCGATGTAGATCCTTATAGTTGTTAGTGGTTGAAACTGTACTTTTTTCATATTTTTTTACTTTTCTAATATTTATAAATGCTGCAATATTTTGAAGGTTTATATTGATTTATAGATTTTTAAAGGAAAAAAATTTTTAGCCTGCTATTAACCACACTTAAAAATATTATAGCATTTGCTTTTAAATTCGAGTAAATGTTTTTTTTTATTCACTTAATTTTAAGTAAATACTGAAAGAATATAATCAATTAGTAAATACTTGTTTGTCTTTTCTATTACTTCAAGTTTAAGTAAGTTTTTATTTTTTTATTCACTTAAAGTAAAGTATTTCCTTGAATCTTGCAAGTAAAAGCACTTACTTTTCTTTATTCACTCGGCTCATTATGTTACTATATAGTACCATATTTTGTTGTTAGTTTGTTATAAATTTTTATTATTTGTGTATATTGTTTAATATTTGGATGTCATTGAAATCAATGATAACAAAATAATTTACAAAGCCAAACAAGTTCATTAACTTTTATATTATTTTAGCAATAAAAATATTTTTTACTATTTCATTACCACATTAAAAATCCCCTTTATAATTTAATCAGATGTTTTATTGTACATAAAGTAAATTTTCCCCCCAATTAGCACGATACAATTATAAAATTTAATTGGTTCGTGGGAATACCAATTAAAATTAAAAAAAAACTGTACATATTTTTTACTATCTTAATAATATTTACTTTTTTAAAGTAATTCGTTTTGTGTTAATAATAAATGTTGTTTTTTCAAGATTATAAAAAGCCCCCAAAAAATATTATAATTTTGTATTTATTATTCAACTTTTGACGCATTCAGAAGCTTTTAAAGTCTTGTATTTTCATTAAAAATGAGAAATTTATTTTATATATTAGTAATATTTTTTTATTTAATTGGAATTTCTTGTGGAAAAGGTAAAAAATAATATAATTAATTATAATTTCAAATATTACAAGAAAGAATTCAATTAAAATTGATATTATATTTTTTGTGTGTATATAAGTCTGTCCGAAAAATGAAGTTTACTTTAAATGCGGTCCAAACTGTCAAAGAATATGTTCAACATTAAATGAACCATGTACAATAAATTATATACAGTGTCCAAGTGGTTGTTATTGTATTAAAGGATATGCAAGAAAAACGGAGGATGGTAAATGTATACCAATTCATAAATGTCCAAAATAGACATTATAACTTCATAAAAGTGACATAAATTATTATATTTTATAACCAACTATGTATAAATAAATAATTTTCAAAATATTTAATAAAAACGAAATTGTTTAAATCACAAATTTATGGCAAATTTTTATATTAGATCTACACAATATCCTTGAAATGCTTTTTAAAAAAAATTAATATTTTAGTATTGCAATTTTTAAATACGAAAATTGGCCATCAAATCATTCACTTTATTCCTATTTTGAGTCCACAAGTAAATTAACTTTCTGCACAGATACAGATGTATAAAACAATATCCTGAAATCATATAAATTAATATAATTTCTCTATTCTCTAATTCTAATCTTTAATTATATTTTAATACTTTGCACAACATATTTTACTGATAAGTAAAATTAACATTTATGGTCTATGAATTTTCTTTTGATTTTCTGTAACATAATAATTTTACAAAACAATAATATTAAGTGTCAAAAACATTTATACAATTTAGAAATTTGAAAAACAAAAACCAATTATTTATAATTATGAAAATTTCATTTACTTGAGATAAATATTTAAATGAACCCAGGTCAGTATATATTTTCATAATTATTATTATCCGTAAATTTATAGATTAATATTAAAATTAAAACCACATGAAATATTTCAAATTTGTTCATAATTATTTCTAGAATAACAAATTTTTCTTTGAATTTATTCTCACAAGGAATCAATGAATTTTTAAACAAAATAAATATTCTTTTCGAAAATTCTTGCCAAAAAAAACATGGTAATAAAATTTATTTAAGTTATCTCTAGAAAAATACTGCAGGAATTAAAAATTGATTTTTTTGTAGCTCCTAAAAATATGTAATAAAAACAATTTTTATGTCTGATGATTTATAATAAAATATCCTTTTAAAAAAAATGGTTATAAATTCTTGTAATAAAATATTATATTTAATGGCTATTTCGTTTTCTACTGCAACATAATTTTTCCAGGTAAAATTTAATTGTGATATAAAAAAGTTATTGTTTTTTTAAAAAATTTAAATCGATTTTCTTTTATAAATAATAATTTTTTTTTGAAGCTTTAAATGCAACTAATAAAAAATAATCATTAAAAAAACTTTTAAGTCATAGAAAAGATAATTTTCATATTTTTATTTATAATTTATTTTTTGTTTATAAATGAAATGTTATAAGAAATATGTCCTGCAATGATTAATAAATATATAGATTTAAATATTCTTAATCACTATCCAATTTTTGTTTAGAATTTAATTGATCGTTTAAGAACAAATCTCATCACATTTTCAAAGTATACTTACATAATTTAAATTTTATTTTTCTATAAAATTATTGTAGAAATAAATTTCAGTAGACGATCATAGAATGACAATTTTTAAACAAATAACAATTGATTTTACTTATATACAAGATTCAAATTTATGCTTACATTATACATAAATATATATTTAAGAGTTCAATTTATTCAATTTGTAAAGGAGCTTAAATATATTAAATAAGAAACAAAGTTCAAATATATATTTTCAAGATTTTATTCAAGTATAAGAAGAAAAGTTCAATATTTTACATATTCAAGTATGTTTCGCAATCAAATTTTTTTTATTTATTGATTAAAGTTGGTTATTTTTTATAACGAGTATAAAGCTACGAATATAAAGCTACCTCTCTGTCAAGTCTTTTACTAAAATATTTTGTAATTGAACAAAGACAATCGTTTTATTTTCAAAACTCTTGATAGAATTTCAGATTTTTTTTAGAATCTTAAAAAAAAATCCTAAAAATTTTGTGATTGTTGATTTAGTTTCGGTTTTCTGGAACCTTTTTTCTTATGCAAAAAAAAATAATTTTCGAATATTTTATATAAAATTTAAATTATGTATTATGTACTATCTAAAAAGTATATAGATTTTCCAGTATAATATCACTATTTATTCATTATTTTAAATTGCACATAAAGTAGATTTCTTAACTTGTGATCTATTTGAACAATGTCAGTGCAATTGCATATAAAATAAAATTTAAAATTTTCTACTTTATTTTTAAAACAATTTTTTTACGAAGATTACATAACAAAATTGCAAATTTCTTATAAAAAATTTTTGTATACATTTTATTTTCTTAAGAAAATTTATTCAATAAAATAAATCATGGTAAATTGACAATTTTGTACACACACGTTTTATTAGAATAACAGATTTCTTTTTGTTTGTAAATTGATTTTATGTTTAAATAAAAATATTTTAGTTAAATAACGAATATAAGCTTGATTCAAATCAAAGATTCATCATTTATCAACAAAAGTTCTTAACGTATACTAATTTTTTTGTATATGTAATTAAGTAGAAAAACTAAAAATATTTCGGATTATAATATAAATATAATTGTAAGCTGTTATTCTCTACTAAACTCTAAAGAAATCTTAGATATTGTTCTACAGTAATTACAAAAAATGATCCTGACTCCTCATTTAATTTCTTCAAATAAAATGCTTCTACAAAAATTTTTAACCCATATTGCTATACGAAATTCTCAATCACCACAGCACAATTTCATCCCCAGAATTGTTGAATAAACATCAGAAAAATAAATTAAAAAAGTCGAAGGACCACAAAACTTATATAAAAGAATTTAAAATTGATAACTTGGATAGTACGACGAACACTCTCACATTCCGGAGAAACAATATCAATAATGATAAAAGATTGTGGTATAAATCAACTAAAACTTTCTCTATTGTACTCGACGATATCTAAAAAATATTATTTTGATTTTAAAACACTGAATGATGTGTGGTGTACATACAGCTTTTATATCCCTTAAAAGGATATACATATATGCAATTTTTTAGACTATAAATTATTTAGTATACATTTTGTGTTTTAGATTAAAATGAAATTCAAATAAATTTTCAAATTACCAAACGAGGAGGTCAAACTTTTAATGTTAATGATATAAAATTGAAGTAAACTTTTTTTTGTTGGATATAAAAATTGATGAAAATTTAGAATTTATTGTGATTTTGTTCTTGTTTTATAGACTTTATTGTTGGGGGTAGAATGATATTACTTTTCAATTATATTTTTAAAACTAAAAAACTTTGTAAAACTAAAGTATATAAAAATTATTAAAATTATATATGTGATTATTCACATGTTGCGTCAATTTCCACTATATAATAATTTTTGAAATAATATGATTTTATATATGCATAAAAAGTCTGTTAATTCAATTTTGGAAACAAAGGCAAAATACATAAAGTTCTTACAGCTCAACATGTAATTCGTCATAATCAAAATAATTTTAAAAATAAAGTTTAACATCATCTCAAAAAGTTTGCCGTACAAATCTTTGAAATATACTAAATTAAATTTATTATAATATAGGTGTAAGAAAATAGCATGGAAAATATAATAAACTTCATCCATTAAAATTATGAATTAAGGTTAATTACACATATTGTGTTAGTTTTGTATTAAAATGAAATATTTTTGTAATTATATTCTCAATTTTATGTTGATGATTAATATTCAACTTTTATTATGTTTCAAATTTCCATTTCTTTGACTTTTACTTTTCATATGGCTTTGTAACTTTTAATTTTAATGAATTCCTATATGCAAATACATAATTCAAATGTGATGGTCACATCAACTTGTATATATACAAAATTCTTCAGTTTGGTTCAACAACTTTAAAATAAAAATTCATAATTTCATATTTTGTATAATAAATAATCTGCGATTTAATATTATATCAGATATATTTAAAAACTTTAAAATTCTTATTGTCAGGAAACCAGGAACTATCATTTTTCAAATGAATCTTTTTTCTTTTCTTTTTTCTGGAAAATTTATATCCTCCGGTAATGCAATAAATTTTTTTTCCAAGAATATTATAGATAAAATGACATATTCTTACCAGAAAAATAGTTTATTTAAATATTTTATTCTTTTGTATTTATGAATAAAATATTTCTCGTATATACCAAAAGTTTTTCTAGTAGATTTTAAAAATCATATTTTTATACACTTTTCTCAAAAAACTTACATTACTATGATGCATAATAATATTAAAATACAAGGGCAAAACATATTGCACAAATATCAGTGATTATAAATAAACATTAATATATTATCATAAAACTGGAAATTTTGTTTTTTGAGTGTCCAGAGAAAAGTTTTATAAAAAAATTGTGAAAAATATAATACCAAATGTGAAGACATTTTATCATTGGAAACTAACAAAAGCCATATGCAGTATGATTTTTTCTTTTAAATTTTTATATTATTATACTATCAACTAAGTGTAGATCATTTATGTAATGTTTTTTATATATAATTTTTGTACAGAAAAACCTTCAACAAACTTGAACATTAAAAATAACTTATATATGACAAAAACTTGAATATAAAATTTTTGAAATTCTTTTTTTTGTATAGAATAATTTTCTTTTTTTGCTGTGGAAATTTTTATCGCTTATTATGAATTCGATCGATCATAAGAATATTTTTAAAGCTATTTTTTTTTTATATATTTTATATTTTTTATGTTATCTTTATAGTTTTTACCATAAATTTTATTTATATATTTTATATTTAACCATAATAATATAAAAAGGTCTGGAGTTATATGTCTGATATAGTATAGTCTTTTGACATAACTTTGGCATTTTGGGATCAAACAAACATTATCTTTTTTTTGGAAAATAATATTTTTAGTGTACATATAATTTTCTTGCTATCGAAAACATTGAAATTTCTTTTTTGATTAATGAAAATGGATTTTTTTTTGTGATCAACTAAAAAAGATTATAAAAAGAAAAGTTATTGACAAAGTTGGTTGGAAAAAATTATCTTAATTTTATAGGCTTTTCAAAGACAAACTTTGTATACTATATATATTAATTCTGGGATGTTCAAATAAATTTAGTTGTCTGTAAAAAATGTTGGAAATATTTTTCAAAAACAATTTTAATTTCAAATGAAATAAAAAACAAATTTAATAACAAGCTAATTAATTATGTATTATCATTGATTTTAAATCAATGGTATTATTAAAATATTAAATTTTAATGAAATTTTAGTAGAAAAGTGAGTTATTATTTTTTCCAAATTTATGAGTTCATTTTGGTGAATTATGAATTATTTTAATTTCATTTTGGTTTTAAATAAAATACACTTTTTTAAAGAAATTTTCATAAATTTGTGAAGAAATACAGTTGACAAGCTGTTTCAAATTATTATACATAGTTTAGTATTCAATTGAAGACCATATAGTAATTAGTAATAAATTTTTTATTCGTCTAACGAAAATTAACAATGTTATTTCGGATGAATAGAATTAATAATCTGAAATAATATAAAAGTCATTTAACTATTATTTACTTTAATTTTGTTCAAATTATTAATATTTAAAATATATCTAACTATCTATGTATAATTATGCGAAATTAACTAAAAAAAAATTAGTATTACCTGAACATTAATCATAAAAAAAAATATTTAAAAATTATAATTTTCCACTACCCAAAAACTCAATTAAAAAAAATAGTTCAAACTTGTGAATGTATAACAAAACTTATTTTATGTAAGGCAAGAAAATTTATTAACGAAGTACTGTTTTTAGTGAAAATTTCACCTGATAAAACAGTAACCAGAAATCAGAAAACAAAATGTTTAGTTACAAGGAATATAAAAATATAAGTAAAAACTTAAAGTTATTAAAAACGGCCACGTAGTACTATGGCGAAATCCTCATGACTTTATAAGGATAAGTGATGTGTGTCCTTATAGCTATTATAGAAAATAGAATTTTATAAACAATTATGTAGTTGTAGTAGTATATATACATGCATTTTTTTCGATACATTGTAGAAAAGGAATTAAACCTGTTGTTTATTTGGACATAAGTAGAAGTTTGTAAAATGACACATCATTTATAAATTATTTGACACAGAATTTTATTTATAACAAAATAAAAAGTTATGACAAAATAATTATAGCTTTACACCATAGCAAATATATCTTTATAAGGATTGTACTGAAAAGTTCTCAAAAAAATAAATTATACAGTTCCTTTGCTAATCAAATGTTCTTGTTGAATAGTTTGGTGGTTATTTTGGGGTTTTTTGCTTCCTTAAGGTCTGCACAGCATTTCTCTTTTTCATCCTTTGGAGCATACTCTTAGTAGTATGGCTTTTTTCGGCCACATCTCGTCCGATCTGCAAAATTTTTTTTATTTAAGGACCCCCATATTTTTTCTTCTAAATTTCTGTCCACGGGATCGTTTGGACGACCACTTCTTGGTTTATCTTTGATGTTTTGGGTCTCCTTAAACTTTTTTAATGGTTCGCCAAGCAACGAAATATGAAGTTTCATCTAATTTTGCTCACTTTTTTATAGGAAAATTGGAATTAAAAAAAAAAAAACTAAAAATTTTTTGGCCACCTAATTTGTTTTGATTCATGTTCACATGAGCAATAATTTCACAAAACTAATTTATAAGGTAATTAAATTTACATACTACAGAGAAAAGTTCCAGGCAAAAAAAATGCTTTTTTCAATTTTGAGAACTTTTCGATACAGCCCTTAGTATAATTAAAACGAAAATATTAAATTCAAATTTCGTAATTGAAAATAAAAAAGGACTACCAAAAATTAATTTATTTATTGACAAAAAAAAATCGTATTTAAATTATTTAATATCAGTTTTTTTACAAACTCAAATTTTAATATAAGTATCTCTTATCCAAAAGCGTATAACAAATTCATAAAACAATTCATTTTTCATTATTTTATAAATTCCCTTATATATATCAAAAATGTTTTATGTTTTTAACTTAATTCGCGATAAAACATAAAAAATTACATAAAAACAAATTCTTTTTTTAACAGACAATTTTATTTAAAAAAAATGTTAAACAAAAATTGTTCAATAACCAGGAAAATGAACATTTTATGTGAGTTTACCATGTAATCGTTTTTTTTTTCTATCTCTCCATCAATTTTGACTTTTTATAAAAAAATAAAGAAAAAAGATTCTATACGTACATGTATATACTAATGACAGACATCACTTAACTGAATTACTATAGTCCTTTCAAAAATGAGGACTAAAAATTGATAACGTTCAGAGAGGAGGATTCAAAACGAAATATTATACAATTTTTTTTAATTACAATGTAAAAGCATATATAAACCTCGATAGCCTATGGTGAAATTATATTGAAAAGTTAACTATCCAATGCAAATGATTTTAATTTTGATGTACCAGTAGGTATAGGTATATAAAAAAATACTATATAAAAAAACTAGTTATACTCATCAGTTAGTGTTAGACTTTATAATAGTTTTGTACATTTCCATGGAATATTATACGATAGCAATCTGGCAAGGCAAATTAACAGATATTATAACATTGGGCTGATGGGTTATTTGGACAATAACATGCTATAGTAAATATTAGATATTAATATTGAATATGGAAAAAAATCATTTTATATATGGCGTCCAAATAGCCTACTACTTATGACGGCTCTGATTATTCTGTTTTATATATTTTGATGTGAACACAAATATTGTAATTACAGACAAGGTTTTGACTTTTTAAATGTGTATTTATATTATTAACAAGTTTCATAATTATTTTAAACCCAAAATGGAAAATAAAATTAATACTTTTGGATATATATTTAAGGCTTTAATAAAAAATGTAGATAATTAATGTAAAAAAATGTTAAATTTTAAATATTGATAATCAGAAAAGAATCATTTTTAACTTGATATTAGAATTTAGAATTAATTAAAATTCAGTAAAATATTGTATATAAACAAAAAAAAACTTCGTATTTTAATTATACATATAAAAAATTATGAAAAAATAAAATAATTTCCACAAAAATATCAAATTTTTTCACAATATCTTCACTTGTGTTTTATTGAAATATTTTTTGATGTAGCGATGTACCCAGACCATTAATTTTTATTGAGGTAACAGCCTTTTAACAATTACTATGAAGCATTAAGTATTAATCAACAACGAAATATCCATTTAAAAATAATATCATTCATGTCATAGCGACACAAAAAATGAAAAATATAATTTACTTTTTGATAATCGTATATACAATTTTATTCAATGAATGGATGTGTTGATATGGAAAACTGAAACTCAATTTTTAATTCAATTAAATATGATGATGGGGCATGGACAACATAATTATAATGAAATTCGCAGACAAAAAATAGATATATTTTTTAAATTTTTTTTGAAAAAATATTTGAAATGAAAAAAATTCTATTATGCGGAATATACTTTATAGACTTTTAATATCATTTTAACGATATTTTAAATATGAAAATGATCTGATAAGAAAATTAAATTGTATATAACTTGTAGATTTAGAGCGAATAAAAAAAAATGGTTTAATATGCTTAAAATGAAAATAATTTATTTAAATTAATTAATATAGTCTTCTTATTTCGGTTAATTTTTCAATTGTACAATTAACGATTAAACTTACAAATTTTATAGTAAAATATAATTGGTGTATTTTGTAAACAAATCGAAATTCTTTATTGAAACCTTTAACTAAATCTGGGTAAAATTAAAAATATTTTATAAATCTAATTAAAACTTGTATTGCTATTAAAATTATTTTTGCTTTTAAAAATCCGTTTCTGAGATTTATTTATAATAGAGTGAAATTTGTTTTTAAATTTATGGTAAGGTTTTGTGGTTTTCTGTTAAATTTCGTAGGGTAACATTGGCGAAGAACTTTACTATCACACTGTAATTACAATAAACATGAACAGCATACAAAATGGTAGCCATTAAAAATGTCAAAAGATTATATAGAAAACTTTTTTAGCCACATTTCTTGGTTTTTTGGTCTTTTTAGGAAAATAATTTTCTATATATTTGTAGACGATGCTAAATATAGTAAAATAAAAATTAATACTAATTTCCTCTCGGTGTTTACTATTAAATTATATGAAACGAAATGTGGTAAACTATAACTATTAGCATATAAAACTTTTAATAATTTTTTAGGATAACCAATAAACTTTTAAAGAATCTAATTAATCTAATGATTTAATTAAGTTAGTGTAATAAATAAATTCTACATTTCAAAAATGTTCTAAATATTATAATATCATCCGATCTGATACATAAAATTTATTATATTATCTAGCCAAATACACGTTGCATCTACATAGTATATAACCAAAAAATAAAATGAAAAATCAAAATTATTATTTATGATATTGTAACTGTTGAACAAAATATCTTAATCGATGAGAAAACTTTCTCCACAAAACTTTTTTATATTTTATATATAATATTATTTTTCGGATTTTCGAGTAGACGCGTGCCAAGATTATGTCTTAATTAGATGGATTTCTTAACACTTAAATAAGGTTTTATTTCTATTTCTTATATATAACAAAAAGACAAAGTTTTTATCCAAAAATAATATTGTATAGAATAACAGAAATTTCGATTTTTCCCAATATAAAATAACTTTAAGGAAATTTGAAAACTTTAAGGATCTTCGATTTAGAACATTTTTCATAAGGTCATCATTATAGTTTCTTCTAATGAAATGATATGACATATGAACACCATAATATTTGAATTACTATAATACGTTATAGGCAAAAGTAATCTTTAGTCAAAAAATTTAGATTAAAAAATAGTATAGAACAATTCTAATCTTAAACTACAATCTCCGTTGGGCAAACGGAGATTGTATTTGCCCCTTTAAAATGTATGTATTTTGATATTCACATTCTATATTTATATCCGATCAACCAATTATCATTTGATCAACCACTACAGAAGTTAAATCTCAACCCAATTGTAATTTTTTTAATATTGAGGTTTGACAATCCATCACCGATCCATTTAATAAGTCAACTGACATTATACGCAATTTATTAGTGGCAGTAAGATTTTCATTGTGAATGAATATGTTAATTTGTTGAAATATATTTTTAATAAATTTGTTGATGTTAAAAGTAAAATTTAATTAAAATTAAATTAAAATATTTTAAATAAATTGTTAAATTTTTAAATAATATTTAAAAATTATAAAAATTATAGTGAAAATTATTGAAAAGTTTTTTTAAAAAATTAATGTCTCAAAAGGTTCAACGATAATTGAAAGTAATTATTTAGCGTCTCTTGTAATTTTAATTCAAATAATAATAATTGGTTCGGATGTTAACAAAGAAAGGAAAGTGGCAAATATCAAAGTAAATATATTATAGATTATAACTAAAAGTCCAAATACATATATATACAATTTCCGACAAAAAGAAAATCATTTGGAAAAATGCATCAAGTTTAAGGTTATAAAATTTTACTATATACTATATATATTCCATAATCTATAATAATCTTAATTATAATTTCGCTATTTGTTTCGCTATATGATTTCGCTATGATTTCGCTATTTGTTATGATTTCGCTAATTTTTTTGGAAGACTTATTAATTACATATATTTATTCAAAAAATAAGTTTATATTTCAAATTATCAATTTTCAATTCAATTCAATTTGTCTATCGCACGGATTTATATTCTTCTTCTTTGGCACAGCAGCCCGATGGGTACCTAGGCCTACCTCTTTAGAGGTTTTTTGACTTTAATGCAATTTTTGGACCTACTAATTTTATATGGATTCCGTACCATAAATGCCTCTGGATCGGAGAAAGTATTTATTGCAACAAGCTAATGGCTTCCTAGTGAGTCAATTGTTGTCAGCAATTGGACTCGACCACCACCATTTTTCGCAGTCTTAAAACTTAGAATTGCTGTATATTTTATTACCCGGTACTCATTTAAAGGTGAGTCAACTTAGAACGACATCGATGCCTTGGCCGGGAATTGAACTCACGAACTCATGCATGCACACTACACACTAAGCCACTGCCGCAGATTTATTTTAGAATAGAATATTCTTTAAAAGTACTTTGCATTTTACTTTTATGTGGCTGCCAGATCGTTTAGCATAAAAATAATATTTTTTTTTCATGTATCCAATTCTGAATCATATAATACATAATAAATTCTTTTATTGAATTATTCTGATTGCATTAATTATGGTTATATCTTAAATACATTAAACTCCTTTGGGAAAAACTGTTTAAAAATAAATCCCTTTATATTATTAAATAAACATAATTTCACAATTTTTATTTCATCTAAAATATTTAGTATATAATATTCAATGACAAATTAATCTCTCTGTTATTTTTTTATTCAGATACGCTTTCTAACACATCTGTCACATAAACTTCCATTCAGTTAAATATATATATTTTGTCTATGTAGCCATAAATTATATATGCTTAATTTACACTTGAAAAGATCTGACACATTTTTTTTTTATACTATGTATAATCAAATTTTTAATATTACAAATGCGACAAATTTTTTTAATGCTTTTTAATATAAAATTTATTTTAATTTAAATTTATATTATGGAAGAAAGAAAAAAAAATATAACATTCTTTAGTATTATATAAAAATCCATTAATTTTTTCTGCACAATTAATTAAGAAAAATGAATTTGAAAAAAAAAAAAAGCTTTATCTATTTTATATAGTATAAAATAAAATTTCATACAGATGTCAGTAAAAGTAAAATTCCAATTAATTATAATTTTTAAGTGTTCGCTTTTTAACAGCAATTTAAATCATATGAAAAAAAAAATCTATATTACAATTTCTTTTTTCTTTGGATAATATTTCCTTGAAAAATTAAACGAAAATTTAATAATTTTTTTTTTTAATTGTAACCAAAGAGAAATGTTAAAATTTTTTTTAAAATTTTATCAGTATATCTATTTCTGTAAAATAAATTTTAGTATACATACTTGACATATAAAACTGTCATCATATTTATTCAATGTTGAAATATACCATTGACTTACTTACTATTCATTTATCTAATTAAGTCAAAATTATTGCAATAAATTGAATACAATTTTAAATCACTTTAAATTTCCTTTTAAAATTTAAAAACTCAAAAATTTTAATAAAATCCAAAAAGCCGTAATAATTAACAATAAATTTTCTATTTATGTGAAAATATTATTATTATTAGAAAAGGAATTATTATAAGAAAAATTATTTAACTAATTAATAATATCATTCTTTGGGGGAATAAATGTAGGCGAAAATTTTTCCTAAAAATAAATTCAAAATAATTTAAAATCAATATATCTGAAAGTGACATAATAATAATTATTAATATCTCAATCAAATTTATTTTTAAGATATGTATACATACATATTTATATAATATTGAATGATATTTAAAATTGGGTGAAAATAAATTCAATTTTGAATTGAAATGTTATACCTATAATATTTTGCATTTTGTATTTAGGTAAATATTAGACCTCTAAAAATTTATATAAATAATTCTGCCCACCCTTATTAATTCTGTATAATTTCTGGTCAATTATGATCGTAAAAATAGTTTTATAATTTAATTTTAAAATATTTAAAAATAGGTATGAAATATTTTAGTTAAATTTTATCCAATTTTAATTCGAAATTTTTTTGGAAGACTATTTTCCTGGAAGTGGAGAATCAATAATATAATTTCATGGATTGATTTTATATTTATAAATGATTTTAAATGATTTAAATTTATATTGTATATATATTTTTTTTTAAATATTTAGTATATATTTATTAACTTATGATTTAATCAGTCTAAAAAATTAATACAGAAAATAAAGATATTGTTAATTAAAACTTATAATTTTTTAATTCTAAATTAAATCAATTATTTTAAATAAAATTAATTATTTAAGAAAAAGGAAAACTTCTTCTTGAATATAAGTAGGACTCCAATTTTGATATTTTTAGAAGGGTCACATTTTTGTCATATTTTGAATATTTATACTTAAAAAAATCCTATTTAATTTATTAATTTCAAATTTTTAAAATAATTATATTTTTTTTTACCTTTTTTGTTTTCAATTAGAAAAATAACAAAATTTTTTTTAAGTGTCCTTATACATAATGGAATAATACAATTTTGTAATTTCGTTTAAAAAAGGTCGAAAAATTATATTTTTTTTATACATAAATATTTAAATATTTTACAATTATTATTATACTTCATTCAAAGAAAATATTAAAGCATTTATAGAATTAAATTTAAAATGTATAAATAATTTTTTTAATGAAAATTTTTAATAATTTTATATATATAATATTTTAAGTCGTGATGAAGGTTTTGTCATTTTTTTTTTGTTAAATCGTCAACTTTAACTTAACAACATTTTTGATTTTGATAATGGTCTATATGATGTTTTAAATTTAATGGTTTTTCAGAATGAAATATACTTTTTGTCTTTTACTTATTAATAAATTGCTGAAAATGATGTAAGATTATGACGGCAACAAGAAAAATATTTCCAAAATTATATCATAATTTAATATCTTACGTCTTCCAAATATTTTTAGTTTATTTTTGTCTGTTTTTCTTAACATTACAAACCATAATGAACCCGTAACATATCCTTGTATGAATACTTAATATACTACTAATAAATTACCACATATTGGGTTTTAGAGATATGGATAAATTTTAAATTATTTAATTTTCACATTGCCATCGATTTTCTTGGTAAAATTAATTTTTTATATAAAATGTGATCTAAATTAGTAAGTTTCGTGTACTTTTTTGTCACAAATATTTTGTACAAAATTATATAAATTAATTTATAATTAATTTATAAAAAATTTATATAAATAAATAAAAATTTATGGTTCGTTGTCCGAAAGAAAACTTATAAATAGAAATTTTCACTATTAAAATAGAAGATATGTTTTTTTATATCTTGTACTACATTTCTTGCGAAAAGAAATATCAAAAATGATAGCTTTTGCTTCTACGTAAGAAGAAGTTATGAAGTAAATAAAAAAAACACCCTTAAATGTCAACTACGGCAACTATAAATACCGTGACACCCGAAAAAATAGGTCAATTTATTCCAAAAATACAGAAAGTAACAAATTCTTTTATATATATGAATATTGTAAATAAAGATAAGCGCACGCAATTTTCCATAAAGAGAAAGATATAAGGGAAAACTCATTCATAATTAATTTTATATTTACAGAAAAGTTTAAGAATAAATAGCTAAGTAACTGGAGAATTATGAAAATCTATTAAGAGTATTAATTGGATATTATGGATTTCCCTATCGATAAACTCATTGCATACTCTTAAATACTTTGTAGTAAGAGAGAAAGCTTTAAAAGTTATATGAGTCCTATTTCCTATTCCTATCCTATAATCCTACATATATATGATTACATTATGGTTTCTTTATGCTGGTTGCCATGAGAATTTAGGCGGCGGCTTTGCCGGAAACTATAAAAAAACTAATTAATTTAATTTAATCTATTACTATTATTTTTATGTTTATTATTGATAAGATTATTTATTAAGAGAAACGAATTTTCGTATATCCTTCCGTTTTATATAAATTTTGTGGTTTTGGGTAAATATAATTAGTTCCTGATATTTAATTTCGAAAATTGTTGTATAGATATAGACAAATGGGTACATATATGAATAATTCGTGTGGAATCTGCTATTTAACATAAAAATTTTAACAGAGATTTGCATTTGCTGTATTTAAAAGTGACAGTAAAAATTTCATTATCATTTTGATTGATATTTTCATTGTAATTTCCGAAATTTACATTTTCTACATATGGTATTAATGAAATTTTGCATTTTGTATTTAGGCGCTGCTCGTTATTTAGTGTCCTTGTAATCTATAATGAATTTTTCCGGGTGTTAAAATTCGGAAGAAAAAATCTAATAAATTTTGATCAGTCTGATTTTATGTTTTCTCTCCCTGCGGTATTAACAAAAATAGAAGAAATTTTTTATATGAAGCACATGAGGTGTAGAATATTCGAATTAAGTTTGCTGATGGGAGATTATTTATAGCGATTACTTTGTATATTCTGTGATATTCGATTATTTTTGTTTTGTAACAGTCATTAGTGGGGTTTGTCGTTTGCAAATATTACAAATAGAAAATTTATTTTTCCAAAACAATTTTACTTTTATCCTTAAGTGAAATTTATATTTTAGGACTCAAGATTAATATAACAACTGAAAACAAATAAAAATTTCAAAGAATTAATAAAATTATGTTAAATTTAACTTACCAAGAA
Source organism: Empis stercorea (assembly GCA_949752835.1). NCBI lineage: Eukaryota > Metazoa > Arthropoda > Insecta > Diptera > Empididae > Empis > Empis stercorea. The sequence goes on from OX457086.1 coordinate 15,222,529, forward strand.
ATCACCTTTATATGAAATCTTATTCAAATTTTTCCCAAAATGAAAGTTACAAATGAAAGTTATAGTTAAATTATAGTGTTGGAATGTGTGACTTTAAAATTATGTTATGCGAAAAAAAATTTACTATATGTATTGCCAAAAAATTTATTTTAATATTCAATAATAAAAAAAAATCTAATTTCAAAGTATACCCTTTTAAAATGTCCATTCTTTAATCACATTTATCAATTTTATACAAACATTCAAAAGTATATTATAATATTTAAAATAAGGATATAATAGATTTAAAAGCTTGTATGACAATAAATTTTATTCACGTCGTTACTAAAAAAACGTATATTTTTAGTGTGTCCTTTTTTCGTAAAATACAATTTATTTAAATCTATTATTCAATGGTGTTAAATTCATATAAAATACAAAAGCAAAAGCTTACGTGCAGAAAAGATTTTTTACAAAACTTGTGTTTTTTTTCCTGCTATATAAATATAGGTAACATTAAAATGTAATGTCCTTTTTTGACACAAACAAAAACGTGATAAAAAAAAATATTGAAGTTTTACATTGAAGAAATTAAATTATTTACATATTATGTTTTATATCCCAAGGATAACGTGTAAGTTTCATCCAAAGTGATACGTTTAATATAAAATTTAAGTTATTATAAAAAAAGACCAGACTAAATATGTCATAGGACATCAACTTTATAAATAGTCTGAAAGAGTCATTGGAATTAAAACTAATTGGTAGTTTGTGATTATCTATTTAAATCTAATATATTTTGATTACTTTGTATATTATGCTTTACAAAATCGAAAATTGATAATCATTTCTTTAAATAAATAATTTTGATATATGTACATAATATTTTGCTTGTATAATGTATAAGGACATTCAGGATATTAAATATTATATTTGATTTCAAATAATTTATTATATAAACTAAATTAGAGGTAATTTAATTAGTTTAATTATTCATCTAACCAAAAAGTATATATACATAAATACAAAACTAACCACAAAGTAAAATAATTATTCTAATATAAAATGTCATTATATTTATAGTCCTTTTGGAATGAAATTTATTAATATAAATAAATATTTATTTAAATATCTCAAAATAATCGAATTTTCAAATAAATATTCTAACTTTTAATTACAATTTACTTAGAAGAAAATTTATTATACAATATATTATTTTTGTATTTCAATTAATTTAATTGCTTTCGAATATAAATGATAGTTTTTGATTAGCTTTGTTCATTTTATACTTTAGATATTTCAAATAAATTTATTTATTTAAATACAAATATAAAATGAAATTTCATTAAAGATATTTCAAAGAATATTATCTTCAACTTTAATAATTATATATGAATTTTTTTTTAGAACTTATTAAAAAAAAATTATTATATTGAAAATTTTCAAATAAAATTTCAAATTTCAAAGTCCCTGAAATGCATTTTCATGATGAAAATAATAGTTTCAGTACATGCTAGTACATAATTCTATTAAGTGGTACAATTTCTGACACATTAAACAGAAAACACTATACAACTACAATGAATATACAAGTGTAAATATTTAAATAAAAAATAAAAAAAATTTCATTCTTCAATGATTCGTATGCATTCATAAATAGCTCTAGTATTATGTAATTTTTCTTGTACAATAACAAATTTCAATTTTATTTCATATATACTTTGATTCTGTTTCGAAAATTTTAAAATAAAAGTTAATTAAATAATATCACAATAAAGCATACATATCTATACATTATAACATATAAAGTATCATCCGTTTTGGTATGAAAAAATTAATTTAATAACCAAAAAAAAATATATATATAGCTATATATCCTTAGCTATAATTCAAAAGGCTATTGAAAGCACATGTTGTCAATTCATTTGCTCTTAAATTACATTTTATTATGCATTGTAACAAGCACACTTTACCATCCAGCAATAAAATGAATCTATTAAATATAATTTCATATAATAATTTTTATTTCTGGAAAAATTATTAAAAATTATGTATATGTAACTAGCAAATAAAATTGAAAATTATTGTTCATTGAAGCGTTGCTATAAATAATAATTTATTTAAAAGACCACTTAATAATATTTAAAATTTTATAATTTAATGATTGAAATTAAGTTTTAAATTATTTTTGTATTAAATTCAAATTAAATTATTCAGTGAAATCAGTTAAAAATTACATTAGCATTTTGTGAAATATGGAAAAACTATAGTAAAATTATATCATATAATTTTTCCATAAAAGTAAAAAAAGTATTTATTTTTTAATGAAAAGATTTTGAAAAAGATTTTACACAAAACTTTTATTGAATTTTCCTATACAGAATGGAAACAAAAAGACAAAAAATTCTTAAATTTACTATTTGTAAAATTTATTATACCTGTTCAATTAATTAACTAATATTATTCATGTTGGAAAACGAAATACAAAAAAAAACTTTTTTATAATTTCAAAACTAATCGAAAAAACAAGAAATGAAATTTATGCTGGAATCTCGAAATGAGAATTGCGAGACAGAAGAATTATTTGTCATCTGCCTATTAGAAGATGTGAAATACTTTGATAACATTCAACGACCTTAGGGAGTTTATTTGTTAACATTTTTATTCTTTGACTTGTTAAGGAAGAATTTTCATTGTTATTATGGATTGGAAAATCAAATTATAAATTCGATTCTCGAGGGTGAATTTACTTCTTTCATTCTTTTTTGTTATACAAGAAATTCCAAAACAAATTATAGACACAAAAATGTATATTAGCTTTTGATTATTGTAATAAAGGTACAGGATGTTTTTGAATTTTAACTAACATAGAAATTATAATTATAATGAATCTGATTGCATCTTGAAATTTCATTAATTGTAATTTTAATATAATAAGCACCTGAATGAATTTAATAATGAACTTTTAAAATTCAAATTCAAATAAGTAGAATTTCATTTCCTTATTTCTTGTTCTTTATTTTTACTGTTATCGCTTCAATAAGTAATTTTTTTTTATCAGGATGTATTCTTCATTTACAACAGATTTTTAATAAAACGAAATCTAGAAAAATGATAAATATAATGAAATTAAATTATCAATAAGGAAATAGCAGATTGTCCTCATTGAAATATATATTTTGTGTATTTGATTTGATTGACATAAAATTTACAGAAATTTTTATTCGTCAGAACCAATACACTTGCATTAAGGAACTAATTTTCCAATTATATAGTTAATATAATTTTAAAGTTTCATTACTCATTTGGGACAGTTTAGAATAAATAATAGTTTTTATTTTGGTAATATATACCCTAATACATTATAATTAATAATCTATTTCGATTAGCATTTAAGTTATTAAAATATCACTTACGGTCATTAATCTTTAAACACATTAAATGTCCTTTACAATTTTGGTTTTATATTTAATATAGTTATTGATAAATTTAGACTACAAATTAACATATAATGAATTTAATTAATATCCTTAATATATTATTTGTAATTTTGTTGTTTATATATTATTATATTGCGGTAAAGTTATGCTATACTAAGGATAAATGATTACATATTACATATGTATATAATTTTTAATGAAAACACTTTGGTTTTTTGTTTAGATAAATTTTTATAATAATTTTCAATTTTTGGGGTTTTCAAACATTTTAAGGATATATAAATTTAAGATAAAATTGAAATAACATTTATAATATTGTTTTATTAAATTACATATTTTTTGAGGAAATAACATTATTATTTGTTATAACTCTTGTTATAACTCTTTTTCAGCCTATTTGAAAGAACTGAATCAAAGCCGTATATAATATATTATATACGGATTTGGCTGAATCATATACACATTTTCACAATTTTCAATTACAACTGATAGTACTACACCTTCCATGATTTATACTAGCAAATACAATCCTAAAATCGAAAAATTCCTATTTGAATTTATACGAAAATCTTGAACTCAAAAGGACTTCATATACGTTTCAAGGTCCTTCAAAGGTGTATACAGTAAAATCGATAAAAATATATTTGATCAAGAATAAATCTTTTGTAGAATAATTTCCGGAGAATACGGATACCAAATATATATTATTATAACGTATCTACTTATTTGAAATGAAATCAACGTAGCAAAAATAATAACACAAATACATATGTATGTATATCTATATAACCACATACATAATCTATACATACAATTCTCTGACCATTGTTCAGGAAATTTTTGCTTATCAAACAGGAAGAAAATGATCCCGGGAATCCCAAGTTTATTGTCCAACAAAAATAAAATAAATAAAAAAGAACCAATATAACAATAGAAAAATTATGTTAGCTTTATTCACATAATATCCTTTTTTTGTACAACGTTAGATATATACACATAAAAATAATGATTATCGAAGGACGTATTAAGAAATTTCAATGCCTTAATTTTAATACAAAATAATGTGGCAAAAATAATTTTACAATCGGAGTCAATATTCTTGACTAAATGTTGCCTTAGTGGATGTGGAGCCAAACTTATCGTAATCATTACTTCTGTCCTGTCCAAAATCTTCAGCCGTTATACAACCGACAGTATATTGTTCCCATTTTTTGTAAAGTTTGTAATATTATTTTCAATTGCGTTCAATAACGAAAACTTTGATTATTATAAAAATAATGATATCCTTTTTTTTCAATTTAATAACTTATTATGTAATGAAAAAATTTAGACTTTCTGGTATCTTCTTTTTCTGTATATTGAAAATTATTATTATTATTAAATTTATGGTTAAATAAAATGGAATTGTATAAAATTTTGTATACATAGAAGTTTAAAATTTTTGCAAATTTTGCATCCATTTTAAAAGGAAGTTTTATTTCTTTTAAAATAAAAAATATAATTAAATTTTATTATATAAATTTAACAATAAATTTGATTTCGAAAAAAGCTAAGTAATGTTTTTTTTTAAATAAAACGAGTTTTAAAAATTGAATTTAAATTTAAAGGAAAATTTAATTTTTTTTGCTAAGATTTGCAAAAATATGGGAAAATATTTCACTATTTGTAGAACATAGAACAGTTTCTTGAATATTTAATTATTTTAAATACCAATGTGTAACAATAATTTTGTTACGGACATTAAATTATTGACAATTGTTGGTTTTATTAAATATTGTCATTTTAATAATTATTTATGTATTTATTTAATAAATTTGTCAAGAATTAAGCAAGGTTCTTCAAAGGTGTATACAGTAACAGTGACAGTAGTAGTTAATGATATATTAATAGAATTAATAGAAAAAACTTAATCCTATACAATTATTTATGACATTCTTTAATTTTTAAGAAATTTCATTTAATAACTAAATGATTCTAATAAAATTTGAAGAAACTATAACTAAACTAAAATATAAATATAAACTAAAACTAAAAATCTATTATGTAAAATTATTTATCAAATATATTGTAAATTTAATCCTAATTAAGTCTATTTGAAATAATAATTCTTAATATTAAAGTAATAATTATAGTCTAGTATTTCCAATTTATATATTTAGTATATAATCAACAATTATTTATATTTAAAATGACATTTATATAAATTTAGTTTCATTTGAATATAATTTCAATGCAATTAAATTCAAAACTACCTTAAAAATATTTGCTAAATAATATGAGATTTATTTAATAAATAATGACATGTACGATAAATGAAAATACCACAAATATTTATATTATAATTGGCCAATTAAATATATATAAAATTTATGTATATTGTTTTTGGGTTATAAGAAATTATAAAATCATTATAGATTATACCATTTTATACAAGTCCGAAGATAAAATTTAAGTTATATTATTTTTTGATAAATATATACTAAAGTTTTATAAAACTTTTTCCAAAAGTTTCTTGGTGACTGACATAACAAGGAATCTGACTTTTCATTCTATACTAGTGTAGATTTTTTATAACCTTTTCTATATGTTATATAAATATTATGTTCATTTTCCATTAACACAATAATTGCATTAAGAAAATATCAAATGCAAAGGGACATAGAATATAATGAACTTATTATATAAGGTTTGAAACATAATATGTGTACTATTACTATATATTATATGCATTGTACAAAAATTATGAAAATAATTTTTTTTTTATATTTATAAAATTAGTTATTTCATAGAAAATGTAACATATTTTTCTAATTATATTTTCTATTCGAAGTTCAAAAGAAGAAAGAGCTGTCCTGGTATATATAATGTTTAGTCCAGATAAAGTTTATTAATAAATAAATGTTATAATAAAAGTTTATAAAAGAGTCAACTAACTTTTGGTTAACATAATAAAAATGTAACATATTTTAAAAAAAAAATTATGGTTCAGAAAATTTTCTAGATGACAATGAATAAAAGTTTAAAGATTTACTAAAATCTTTTAAAAATATGTTGCAAAAATGCTCTTGCATTAAGATTTAAATAGTTCTTATTTAGAAAATCTAAAAGTTTACAGTGAATTTTATTGCACGAATAGTCAGTCTACCAAGACATTTTCAATTTTTCCATCAATAAACAATATCATTAGTCGCGTTCCTTTTGATCTAAAAGAGTAGATAAGAGTAGATAAGAATAGACTAATCCATACTTCAACACTTAAATTCAAATAAATTAAACTTCAATTATAATTTATATAATAATAATTATTATTATTGGTCAAATCTAATAATAAAATTGTATCAATTTTCCATTAAATATAATATGAATTTAAAAAATATTTTACAAAATCTATAATAAATAATATTTTAGTTATACATATTATGTATACATTACATATATCTAAATAAATAAAAATAGAATTTGTAATGACCACAAATTAGAATTTAGAAATTTTCTATAAACCACAACTAAAATTTAGCTTTGTATACACACACAAAAAAGGCAAAAAATTAATTTGATTTCCGGAATTTCAAATTCACCTTCGGAAGTTCAATTTTGCATATAAATAATTATTATTATTTATCTAGATTTTTGAAAATATTATGGTATAAATAATTTTACACTCCAAATTAAATATTTTATATAAAACTTTTCCAATTTTGTTTGTAATGATTTTGCCTTTGGATGCTGAAATTCCGGTATATAGAAAATTTTATTTAAAAATTTACTCTTTTTTTTTTGTGACAGACAAATTTGTGAACTTTTAATTTTTAATTGTTACTAAATAAAATTCAATGATTAATTTATTTTTTCAGTTGATTGCAAACGATCATTAAACACATTTTTTTGCGGAAAACTTTATGCTGAATTTAGTAAAAAAAAAAACGATTTGTATTGCAAATAAAATTTCTATTTCAATAATTTTGAAAAATCTATTGAAAAATTGTGTGTTTGTTATATCGTATTTCATTGACAGAGATTTAAAATGTTTTATCATTTTTTATTTCATTATTAATTTTTGTTTTTGGTAATTCAGCAAAAAAAATTAATTGTCATGTACATTAGAGAATACTTTCCAACATATTTCTACAAAAAATTGTTATATTGAAAAATTTTTTTTTTTTTTTATTATTCCACAGATTTTATAAAGTAAACAGAATCGAATGTAATTGAATATATATGTTAAAAGAATTTATCTTAAAAAGAAAATATTTAAAAATATATTAAGAAAATTTACGATATTTTTTGTTTGTTACTAAATTTACGAATTCATTTTGAATGGTAAACATAATTCTTTAAAGAACTTAAATCGCAATTTAAAATAATATTAAATTTAAATAAAGTACATTTTTTCTGGAAATTTTTTGATATTTAAGTAATATTACTTAAATATTTAATATTACTTAAATATTAATTAAATTAATATTTGTTGACAAAAAGTTATGAAAAATTTCACAAAATTGTTCCCCTATTTGTTGACAAAAAGTTCACCAAATCGTCACCAAATTGTTGACATATTTGTCGACAAAAATGTCGCCTGAGATGTGACAAATGAGGTAAACCCCATTGACATTTTTTCAACAAATTTTGTCACAAATTTCTGTCGACAATACACAATTTTTTGTCAACAATTTGTGACAAAATGTTGACATCTGGTTACTCGGGATTTAATGAAAGAAAATATTATATTTTATTATTTTTTTACTGTGCCTATCGAATAATTTTTTTGGTTGAGAAATATAGTCAAACCAATTTGTTGCGTTATAAATTCATGTCAGTAACTATGACATTTTAAATCCTATTAATTTTTTTCTTTTGTATATTTGGAATTATTTATTCTAAAAAAAATTATCAAAATATATTTTACTAAAAGATATAAAAATTGACGACCGCAGAATTATAAAATTGAAAAAAAGGAATTATATATGAAATTCAAAAATATTGGAATGAAAATTTGAAAAAAAAAATTAAATGAAAAATGGTTTTATAGTTTTTTAAAAGGATAATTTTTAATATTTTTGATAACGTATAAGTCAAACGATATACATATGATATGTATTTTTTCTTGGAGAGACTAAAAATGATTTATTTGATTTAATTAAAATAAAAAAAAGAGGTTAGAAAACAATATATATGGTATGTAATAGTAAAATTCAAAATTTAACAAAATCCTAATACTGGTTATCACACAAAAATTGTGGACTGAACCCAAATTTTTTTTATTGAAGTTAAATAAATTTGGAAAATCTTGGAAAATATAATTCTATGAAATCTCATAAAAAAATCTAGGTAATTAAATCGAATTCAATTAATATAATTTTTCCAGAAAGAAATGCAATAATGGATGAATAAAATCTGAAACAAAAATATAAGGAAAATTACTACTAAAAATCCTAGAAATTCTTTGATTAGTAAATAACTTCAGAAAAAAATTTTTAGATTTTTTTATATAAAATAGTTTTCACTAAAGATCCTTTTTAGCAAAACTTTCATTTTTCAGTAATTTTTATATAGATTTTTGTTATTAGGTTTTACTTCTATACAATAACAAAAATAGGAATACATAAAATAATTTTGTTATTGTTAAAAGGATAACAAGCGTACACCATTTAATTCAATTATTCTGTTGGGAAAAATTGACTTGATAATGATAAAAGTATCTATGAAAGTTTATTGAAACAGTAAATATAGAATAGAAGAATCAAATAGAGATGTAAATGGTTCATTAGTACAAATATTTAGAATGGAAATATTGCAAAGCGTTTTTCAATACTAATTTAACTTTGAAATCATAAAAACATATGGATATGTTTATAATCATGATTTATTTAGCAAGTAAAATGGTAAACTTTCTTTATTCTATTTTTGCAAATGGGTAAGGTAATTAATGGGCGTGTTTCATAATTACAACTGGGTGTAGTGCAGGTGAGGTGCAACCACTATCCGTGTAGACGTGTAGTACACTTCAACTACACCGATAGAGTGCTACACCGAAAAAATTAACTTAAAACTATTTCACAACAGTTTCTTTTCTTTTTGCTTATTGGTTGGATTGTCAATTGACAGCTTGCTACACCATCTGATCCTCAATTTCAAGTTAGTGTAAAAAGTGTAGCAAAAGTAGTGCGCTACACCCTAGCTACACTTTCAGTTATGAAACAGAAAAGTGTAGTACACTTTTTGAAAGTAGTGATTCTGAAACAGGGTGTAGCTGTTTGACAGTTCGCTACACTAAAAGTTGTAATTATGAAACACGCCCAATATGATCGGATATAGTATGACATTCTGCACTGTGGAAGGACATTTCAAAAACCTTTGAAATAAATTTCGATTTGAACCTCTTCAATGGTTACATCAAGTCAACCGTATTAGTCACCAAATTTTACAAAGTTAATAGTAATTTTCTAAATTTCATTACTTATCCGCTTATTTCTCAATATTTTACTTTTTGACAATTATTCTTTATCCTCTGTGCATTTTGACTAAATAAAACTTTATCATATTTTTGATGGAATGCTATTTCTCTATGAAATTTAACTAATGTCCAGACTATATACAGCATAAGTTATTATACAGAATAGTTTAATATAATTTTTATAATTTTTTTTGGTTCTTGAGAGATCAAAATATATAAATCACATTTTTGATTTGTGGTTTCACAAATGAAATATGAACTTAACAACAACAAAAAATTATAATGTAATTTGTGTGTGTTAAAAAGATGAATGAGATAAAAATTGTGATGATAGTATAAATTCTCTTAATGGCTTTTTGTTTTTTTTTGTGTATAAATGTTAGTTGAGTATATTTATCAAGGATTAAGGTAAAAAATTTTTTAGTTATTTACTATATTTATAAATAGCTTTATTTTATAGATATTATTCTCTGTGATTATATATATATACATATAAATTCGGATTAAAGAATTTATGGTATATAATAAATTTCATTAATGAAGAGGATAAAATCTGATGTAAAAAGTTCTTTGGATATTTATATTTTTTAGGTAATGACATTTTTAAAAGTAGATTTAGTATTATTATATTCCAATAAAAAACTATTCTATTCTTCCATATTTTTTAATTAAAGTATTTTTGGTAGTAATTATGAAAAATTTATAAAATCATAATATTTGATAATAATTATGTAAAATTATTCTGTAACGACAGTCAAATTGAATCCAGGACGCTTCAAAAATCCAAAATAATCAAATCGTTAGAAACCAATTTATATACAATTTTCTCTATAACATAATTAACAGAAGTTTAATTTTTTTTAACTTAATTTTAAAATATGTATTATTAATTTGATTACTTTTTCTTATAATTTTCTCCCGTCAAATATCCGTAAAAAACATATTAAAAAAAATAGTGGAAATGTAAATGTATATGAAAGCATAATTAATCATTATATGTTATCCAAACAAAAATCAAATTTTATATATTCACACAACGCCCTACAATAAACCCATTTAGTGTTACAAATTACACTTATATATGGCATTTTAATACTTACATACATATGTATATAAATATATCTCAGAGACCAGAAAAACATCTATATATACATAAACATCCTATATTAAGAATTTCGTAAAAAAAAAAAAATTAAAAAGGAATAATAAAAAGGATTTTTGTTTTTGATAAATTTCATGAAAATTTTTGCAAGATCTACAAAAATTTGTATTATAAGTAAATATTTAATACTACTTAAGTATATTATGATAAAGACAAACCCATATTTAGAAAAATTTGACATGAAAATAATATATATACAAATAAATTATATTTTTACAAAAAAAAAAAATCAAAGAAAACCACCAGCAAGACATAAAAAAAAAAACGAAGCTTTAATAAATTAAGAAAAACAAAAAATATAAGACATTTTTATTTTCTCTCATCTTGTATTTTTTCTCATAATTAAATTAACTTTTAATTTCTTATAATTAACAAAATGACTTTATATATTACGAATATAATTAGTATCATAAACAAAAATTTTAAGTTAGTAATTTTAATAAATATTTGAAATGTAAAACATTTTTAAATATGAATTTCTTAAAATTAGAAATAAAAATTTATATGATTTAACTTCCTTTGACAAATTTCAGTATTTATTTTTAGAATTTATACTGCATATTTCATTATATACCATAATTTTGTTTTTCATATACATAAATGAAGAATTTGAAATTTTTCTCATATACTTTTTATCTGTTTTTTATTATAACGAAAAGAAAATCATTATTACATATTACATTATTTGTTAATCATAAATGTTGTATATTATGATAGCGTATTTACCAAATTTTGTCCCATTTCATGATATTTAAATTAATATTTTCAATTTTTATAATTAATTTATTCATTTTGGATTTAATTTAATTTAAAGAAATTAAAAAATATTTTTCACTTTTTCTTTATGAAAAGTCAAATATTAAATTTGTAATTTCGAATAGTTAGGTATACTTAATTTGTTAGTCCTTTCAGCTGAAATTCTATATTAAGATTCTTAAGTATATATACATTACTGAATTTTCCTTTAAAAATCATTAAAATTTACACAATTTTTTTTAAATTTCTATTAAATTTATTAAGCACATTTTGCTTTCAATCTATATTCGTAAATATTCTAAAGAAATCAAATTCCTATTCATACGATGCGCATGCAATAAAAAAAATTGTCTATAAAATAATATAAATTAAGATAAATGACATAGACGTGAATGGGTTCAGAACTAATTTTATTATATTCAACAAGAATTGATTTTGTGTCAATAACACAAACATTTTTTTTATTTAAAAATTTTTGATTAAAAAAATTTAATATAAAAAAATTGAAATTGCATATGAACGGAATTAATGTTCTTTTTTTGTAGATTTTGTGAATTTTTGTCTTATTGAGATCCCAAAATTGATTAAATTTTATAACATTTGATAAATGTAGATCATCTTGTAGTTCTAGAAGGTACAACACTTGATCGTCATTTAATTTGTGATTAGTTTTATTAGCCGGACCGGAGGTAATGTTAATAATTCTATAAATCTTGATATATAAATATTGTTAAAAATATCGTAATAATTTTAGAAAAAAATTATATTAAAAAGATTATTTATCATTAATTATAAATTAAGAGCATGTTTTTATGACACCAAATATTTTTAAAGTTATAAGTTATTTTAATAATAATAATTTGTTTCTGTTTGGTTGGTTTCGGCAATTTATGTTGCGCGATTTTCATAAACTTTTATGTCCCAAACAGTAAAATATTTTACAAAAAAAAACCATATTAATTGCATGTTCCTGGGATATTTAAATTATTTTGTAAAGTAAAAGTTTTTATAGCATAATTAAACCGCGTACAAGTTTATATGGCTGATTTTTTTTTTTGTAAATTGTGTACCAGTTTTTGCCTTTAGAGGTGAAGTACAACAAATTTTAAGTCGTTTTTGGTGCAAAAGATGGTATAAATGTGCTACAAAATTTATTACTTTTTCAAGAGTTTCTTTTTGTTTTTACAATAAAAATTACAAAAATATGAAAAGAAAAAAATGAAATAATTTTTTTAAGGCTTTTTTTTTTGTTACAAAAAAGAAATATAAATTTGAAATAAAAGTGTTTTTGTTGCATGAAAATGTTTCCTTATAGATACTTGGAATTATATTATAAAAGTATTTTATTTTAATAAATATTATTCAAATTTTACGCAATACATTCTTGTGCCTGTTTAATATTTACATAAATAAAATTTAGTCGATAAATTTTATATGCCAAAAGAAATTATTGAATTAATGAATTAATTTTCTATAAATTTTTATGTAATTTGCAGTAATTTTATAAATTTCATTTTTTAAAGGCAAATTTATGTTAGAAAGTTTTTTTTAGTTACAGTTAAATAAATAATAGCACAATTAATTTAAATTAAATTTAAAAATTTGTAGAAAAACGAGAACTTTGATTGGAAAATAATTAATTTTAATTTATAGTGTTGATTCTTTATTGGACATTAAGGCTCTTTGACATATTTTTAAAATCTTCCATAGTCTATTAATCACAATAAAATAAAACTCACACTTATAAAATTAATTGAAAATGATGGGGTAGTGGTGCTTCGATATCGGTTTTTAGATTTTAAAAATATCTAAAAAAATTCCGCGCAGTAGAACTACTGATTAGTAGTTTTATAATTATGGGCTTTTTTTAAATTCAACTACTCTAAATGCATATTTGATGTAGATTTTGCACCCTCTAGCCGCAGAAATTAAAATTTATTTTAATTATTTTATACTACTACTTACCATTCAGATGCGACATTAAACCTATTTTTTGGCGCGTATTGACAATTGGAAACACACATTTTCAGAATATTAACATTTTACATTTTTTAGTATTCGGCGCCTCTATCGGTAGAAATTGGAAATACGGTTACTGGCATTGTATTCTACTCTTAAATACTAGACATACTTCATTTTTGGTGCACATTTACTATATTAAAGAAGGTTTTTATATGTAATTTACTGCCCTCTAGTGGCAAAAAATCAGTATATGAGTATATCTGATTTATTTTAGTTTAGATTAGCTTTCCTGCGCTTGTTTTCCCTTCATTTTTGGTAAAGATTAACCAAGTTAAATAACATTTTTTAAAAACAATATAGTTATAAGTTTCACCTCTAGTGGTTGATATTAAAATAATAACAAGTGTGGTTTTATACGACTACTTCCTACCTTTCAGATTCAACATTAAATCTAATTTTTGGGGCTTATTGACTATTGTAAATCACATTTTAAAAATTAAGATTTTATATATTTTAGTATTCAGCGCCTCTAGCGGTAAGAATTTGATATAGAGTTACTGGCATCGTATTTGATACGGAACATTTTTTTGAGAAACGAATACACCATTGATTAAGAATGACTTTAGACCGCGCGGCCTAAATTAGTATTGAAAAACGCTTTGCAATATTTCCATTCTAAATATTTGTACTAATGAACCATTTACATATCTATTTGATTCATCTATTCTATATTTACTGTTTCAATAAACTTTCATAGATACTTTTATCATTATCAAGTCAATTTTTCCCAACAGAATAATTGAATTAAATGGTGTACGCTTGTTATCCTTTTAACAATAACAAAATTATTTTATGTATTCCTATTTTTGTTATTGTATAGAAGTAAAACCTAATAACAAAAATCTATATAAAAATTACTGAAAAATGAAAGTTTTGCTAAAAAGGATCTTTAGTGAAAACTATTTAGTGAAAAAAGGATCTTTAGTGAAAAAATTTTTTTCTGAAGTTATTTACTAATCAAAGAATTTCTAGGATTTTTAATAGTAATTTTCCTTATATTTTTGTTTCAGATTTTATTCATCCATTATTGCAGAACATTTTTTTGAGAAACGAATACACCATTGATTAAGAATGACTTTAGACCGCGCGGCCTAAAGTCATTTTAGAAAATGACTTTAGACCGTCTTCATTTTGTTCTACGTGGCCAAAAGTCACGCGGCCTAAAGTCTATGCCCCATTTAATATATTTGTACCAAATTGGAAAATGATTATAGCGTAGTAAAAAAGTCAAATTTGATACAAAAAAAAATTACATTAAAAATTAATTTTTATAACTGTTCTAAAAAAACGAATTGTGGTATACCAGGAAAGCTGTGTACATGTAAAAGTTAATTTATATATGTATCTTATACTTAAATTGATAAATATAGTGTAAAAATATGATAGACAATTTGATAAATTATTTTTGTAAATTGATAAGATTTATAATCTAAATAAATTCTTCCAAATTTTTCTGTATTTGTTATAACAATTTTAGGGTTAAAAATTAAACTAAACTTTTTTTTCCTATGTGATTACGAACGTGACCTAAGTCAAATTTTGTGACTTTTTAGTTAATTTTATCCAGCTCTAAGTATATAAATATATATAATATTATCTTTATATGGTTTTGAGACTTAAATAGGTCATGCATGAAATTGTGCCCAGACAGCAAGGATTGCTTAATATATTTACAATAAAATATATTTTGGTTTACCATCAAAGGATGAAAAGATTTATGAAATTTAATAATATTTGATAGTGTTAAATATAGATTTTTATTTTATTTTGTCACCCATTTTGTATATTTTATTTTATGGTTGTCATTTTGATTTGACAAAATGTTTGACAGAAAAATTTTGAAACAACAATACTATTTTTAAATCTAGGTAATGTTGGATTTATTTCCAAATTTAAATTTATTTATATTTTTAGGTTAATTTATTACTTTTGTTATGAGTGAGCATTGAAATTATTTATGTAAAAATTCAAAAGAAATATGTATATAGAAATTTTTTTGTAATTTAAAGCAGAAATTCTTAACCCTTTCAGTATATCTGTCTACGATTGTAGACAAGATTTGGCGGGCAATATATAAGCATGACTGCTCTATTTTTTAGAGTGTTGTCAACTTCTCTGAAATATTTCACATTCACAAATACTCAATCAACCACTAACAGAGGGATTTATTGTTTTTGTTTATAAGTAAATTCAATTACTTTGACGTGTGGTGGCAAAAAAAAATTTAGTTGTAAAAAGTAGTGGCAGTGTTTTTAGTTTTACAAGTGTTAAATAGGAACGTTTAATTAAGGTAAGTGATTTAATACATTTTTAACAATTGAATTCAACTAAATATAAATTAATATTTAGGATTTATTGAATATATATTTTAATTTTTGCTTTTAAAAAACTATGTATTCAATTGTAGACAAATAATGTCAAGTGTTGTGTCTACAATTGGATACATAAATCAGTTGTATTCAAATGTAGACAAATCTACTATAATGTATATTTTTTATAATACATATTTTAAATTACAATTTTTATTAGGATGGCAAATACAATCAAATCAAATCGAAAAAAAAATTTATCTGATCGAGAAATATATGAACTGTTACAAGATAGTGATATTGAGTGGGATAATGATACTGATAATATACCAGATGAAGATGATATGCCAGAATCCGATGAGGAGGTTGTAATAAACATTATTCCACCTATTACAAACAGCTTGTACACCGATGCTGATGATTTCGATGAGCCCGAGTGTGGTGAAATTGATGAAAACCCGAAAATATTAGTTACAGTTACAAATGAAATCACAGAAAACGAAATTATAATAGAGAATGTAGATTTTGAATTTATTGATGAAATGTGTAAATTTAAAACAACCCTCAAGGAAAATATTCAATGGAGACATCGGGCTTTTGAATCAAATCCCATAGTTTTCGAAATGCAAGCTGCACCTATTATATTAGAAGCAGAAAGTTCTCCCTTGTATTATTTTAGCAAGTACATTCCAAATAATTTATTTGAATCTATGGCATTTTATACAAATTTATACGCTGCACAAAAATCATTTAGAAGCTATAAATCTACAAACGCTAATGAAATGAAAGTATTTGCTGGAATACATATTTTGATGGGTTCACTTAAGCTACCTCGAGTCAGATTGTATTGGAACAATAATATTTATATAAAAACTATTTCCGAATCTATGACTCTGGAGCGTTTTTACCAACTCAGAAGTGCCCTTCATTTTGTGAATAATTTAGAAGAACATTCAGCGGAAGACAAATTTTATAAAACTAGACCATTAATAGAATGTATCAGAAATAGATGTCTAGAGCTCCCATTAGAAAGGGATCTTTCAGTGGATGAGCAAATGATACCTTTTAAAGGTAAGTTAAATATAAAACAATATATTAAAGGCAAGCCCTGTCCTTGGGGTATAAAAGTATTTTTCCTTTGTGGGAAAAGTGGACAACCTTACGACTTTATATTATATCAGGGTTCCAACACAGAGATATCAAAATCACTTCAAAAACAGTATGGCGTTGGTGCATCAGTTGTTTTACATCTAGCCAAAAGAATTACACAGCCAGGACACTATTTATTTGCTGACAATTATTTCACATCCTACAATCTCTTCGAAATATTGAAACAAATGGGGATTAATTCAGCAGGAACTGTTAGAGTTAATAGATTTGCAAAGCCTGCTTTTTTGAGTGACAAAGATATGAAAAAAAAAAGGTCGCGGTTGTTCCGATGAACTTGTGTCTAGAGATGGAAATATATGCCTAATCAAATGGTTTGACAACAAACCAGTTTTTCTTGCATCAAACTTTGTGGGAAAAGGAAATGAAGAAATTGTTAATCGGTTCAACAAAGCAGAAAAAAAATATGAAGACATTCAGCGACCACAAGTAGTAACTGAATATGTTAGTTCAATGGGAGGAGTTGATACTCTTAATCAGTTAATATCGTACTACAGAATTTTTATTAAATCGAAAAAGTGGACTTTGCGAGTATTTGCTCATTTTTTGGATTTAGCAGTTGTTGCTAGTTGGATAGAATACAGAAAACTACTAACTTCACTTAATAGTGCTCCAAAAGATATTGAAGATCTACTAGAATTTCGTCTTCATTTAGGAAAAGCACTTGCCGTTCAAGGAGAATTTGTAAGAAAACGAGGAAGACCTTTAGCTGAGAGTTTTGAAACGGAAAATTTAAAAAAAACACGTAATGAAATACGTCCTATACAAGAAATTAGGTATGATTCTATTAACCATCTTCCTCATCACGATGTGGATAAAAATCCATCAAGATGTAAGAATACTGATTGTTCATCAAAAACTCGTGTTTACTGTAAAAAATGTAATGTGCATTTGTGTTTTACAGGAGCTAAAAACTGTTTTCTTAAATTCCATACAAAAAATTAAACCAAAACTATATTATTATCAGTACTTATTTAAATGCAAGTCCTTTTTTTTACAATAATTGAAGTGGTAATAAATGTTCCTGTATTAATTATTTATTTAATATGTAAAAGTTCCTTACTTAAATATTTTTATTAAAAATAATAATGTAAGTGTTAATGAATGACATTTTATTTTTATTAACTTTTACTTATAGCTATTTTCTGAATTAAATATAGCAATTGTTTTTTCTATGTTATTTTTATTTTAAAATAAAACTATATTTTTCTATATAAAATTGTTTTTGACTATATTTTCTAAATTATATTTATTATTGAATAACATTTTCAGTGGAAATAAATATAATTGATAAAATTATATGTATATAAAATTTACTATATAAAGTTACACTTGAGTAGATTTGTCTACAAATGAAGACAGTCTCCCACGGGAATCCTTGATATCTAAGGACCTCAAAATAATTTTTATTATGCTTATAATGTTCATCTTAATGCAAAATTTGGTTCAAATATTTTTTTACGTACCCCAAACGAAATTCCGACTGAAAGGGTTAGCAGCAAAAATTCATTATTTAAAAATTATCAAGAATTTGTTGAATAATTCTTAATTAGTAAATTTAAATATTTAATTCATGAATATTATTTAAAATTTTATTGAAATTTTCTTGCAATTTGGTATTAAACCAATTAATGCAGCAAATTTTCTATAAGTTTTTAAATTTATTTACTGTATTTAAACTTTTATATACAAAAATTATCTCTGAACTATTTTTAATCTTTTTTTTTTTTCATCTTCAATTCAGGATTTATTTTATTAACTTTAGTTCCAAAAATTTATTTTCTATTAAAAATAAAATTTATGTATATATAGAAACACACTAATGAACAAGTGAATTTAATGGCGGCCAAAATAGAAAATTTCTCTTTTAGTTAGAAAACAAAATGCAAACTCAATTTGTAAGAATAATATAGAGACTGAATCTTTTTCAACAAAACATAAATATATATAAAAAAAATATTATAAATTTATGTTATAGTATAGAAAGTGTTTTTCATGTTTATTTCAATTTTTAGCATAATAAATAAATTTTTAAAAAATATATATATTTAAATAAAAGTTTTTGGTAAAAACAAAAATTTACTTTGCACAAAATTTCTATATGTAATAAATTTTATATTTTTTTGTGTTCTTGTTTAACGAAATGAAATATTACTTTATATTTTTTTATAATTGTGGTTATTTTGTTTATATAAAATTCAATTTATTTTTAATTATATTTATGTTTTAAAATATAAAAAAATTAGTGTGTTTTTTAGTATATAATTTTTTTTTTCAACTCTTGGTATCCTTAATTAGATGTTTGGTTCGCTTATAAATTGAATTTTCGTTTCATGGTTCAGAAAATATTTTTTTTTTTTATAAAGTTTGAATCTTCTTTTTTTTTTTTTATAGTTTTAAGTAAATTTTTATTTACTGATTTTTGTATAGAATAAATAAATTAATGATGGACAAAACTAATTATTTTATTAACTAATTTTGATTTCAATTCGAGTTTAAGAGAAAGAGAAATGAATTTAAGTTTTCCGAATTAATTGAAATGGACTAATTAAGGGACTAATAAGAACAAATTATTCCTACATAAAAATTTAAGAATATTATTTGTTTATTTGATAAAATTAATTAGATTAACCAATTTTTTAAATTTTTAACATGATAATTTTTTGTCATACATATTTTTCTTATCAAGTAATAAATATTTTTTTCTTAAATTAATTTTCTTAGCTAAATTTTATATCTTAAATTAAATTAAACTATAACAAGTTGAATAAATAAAATTATAAATATTTATTTTTATTTTGAGATTAAATCAAATGGATTTACACCAATTTCAATTTTTTAAACCATAAAGGATGTATTTCCAACAAAGTTTAATTTTATACTTTATCAAATTTGTATAAACAAAAAGAAAGCTCTTTTGTATGATAGAAACGGAAAATATGTTTTTTTTTTAAATAAAATACATGACTGGGGTTTGTTTTATGCAAACTATAGGGATTTAAACTTATATTTAGATAGTTTTATCATATAAAAAAAAATAAGTTTAACGTATAATTTAAATTTGTATTTTAGCTATTTTGTTTTTTAAATGTCCACTTTAAAAA